>JAOANR010000004.1:19099095-19659539 GCA_030278955.1 Hygrophila difformis
ATAGTTACATATTGTATATGCATGCAGCCGAATTTAAATATAGCCACAGGCGGCCAGAATACGGGTTAAGTCCCGTCATGTTTCTAGTCTAACGTAACATTTAAAAATAAAGTATTTCCCCAAATTTCCCATGAATGCATATGATGATGCATATTCTTCAGCTCTGAAATAAACAGGAAAAAAATATGGTTTGGTCAGCAAAGATTTGCTGAGTAAGTTAACACAGACATGATTATGAGGTTTCAAAGCCTTTTATTAAATTTAAAGAAAACATGTGCATACGAGACATGATTTAATTCATTTATCTAATAACAATTTAATTGCATAATTTAAAAGACAAGGATTTCCACAAGATCATAATTCAACACACATGATAAAATAATCGCAAGACATAATTTAAAGGCACAATTTAAATAAGGAAAATATTCAAGTATTTCTGGATTTTATTCTTCCTCTTTTATTCGATATAATCTAGTATAATTTGTTCTTGGGGAATCGAACCTGCAAGAATTTAAACGCATCCTAGGGAATCGAACCCGTAGGAATCAACACACGTCCTGGGGAATCGAACCCGCAGGAAGACAGGCAATCGCCCTTGGGGAATCGAACCCGCAAGAACTCACATACATCCTAGGGAATTAAACCCATAGGAATCAACACATATCCTGGGGAATCGAACCCGCAGAAAGACACACCCTGGGGAATCGAACTCGCAAGGTTTGACACGGACATCCTGGGGAATCGAACCCGCAGGAAAACATGGGGAATCGAACTCGCAAGGCTTGACACAGACATCCTGGGGAATCGAACCCGCAGGGATACAGACGCCCTTGGGGAATCGAACCCGCAAGGTCAAAACAAGTTTCACAAATTTCTACACGTTATCAACATATATTTTCACTAATCGCTGTTTTGCTCAAAATAATTTAAAAATTCATTTTAAGCCGGATCATTCTGAAAATTTACCGATAACTCCGAAACACGGCAGACGAACAAGTTTCATGTTTTACATTTTTCAATCCGAGATACGGAAGTAGGTGGAAAATGTCAACCTTTAACAGGAGTATTAATCTGTCCGAAAATTCTGAGCATCAGTTTAAAAGTTCCGAGATCTACCATAGCAAACTAACTCCAAATTTAATGACATTTCACAGAGAGATACCTAAGACATATATCTACAACTTTCATGTTCGGTCTAAAGTTTCCAAATCGGTTTAGATCTAATATCAAAAACGTCATCAAGTTCGAACTAGAGTTCAAGTTTCTTGAGTTGTCGGTACGAACGCAGATCGGATCGCTCAGGTTCGGAGGTTTCAAATCTTAACGAAAAATGCTAAAATTGTAATAGGTGTTTCTACAACTCATAGATCTACAATTCTTATGTTCAACACCAATCCTAAATCGGTCTAGAACTATGGTAAAAATCACCAACAAGTTCGAACTAGAGTTCTTTTCAAGAATTCCAAGATCCAGATTTAATGCAGTTCGTTGGTCGAGTGAAGTTCATATATCAAATCATCATGAAAAATTCTGAAAATTTTACATTAGATAGATCTAAGCCTTAGGAACGTTTTTCGTGTTTTAAGTTTTCCTCGTTGAACCAGTTTTAACGTTCCTAAAAATTCGTGCAAAAATGTTGCGCTGTAATGGTTTTCGTGTGGACAGAATTTATGTTCTTGATTAAATCTTGAGATTAGATGTATTTTAATTCGCCCAAAACATAGTAAGGTTAACTTACAGATTTACGGATGTCTCGGCTCGATGATTCGGCGAGGCGTGGCTTCCACGTTCTTCGTTCTCCCTCCGAGATCCTTCGTTTCCCCTCAAACGGCGTCCGGAGATCGGGGTTTAGAATAGAAAGAGGTTTAATTATGATTCGGTTTCGAAGTGTATATGGAACAAGATTGGATCAAGGCTTACCACAACGCTGGAGATCTTGAAATTTTCGTCCAACATTCCAAGCCTTGGTTTCGTGCCTCCGACGACTCCGGATTTAGGGTTTCGAATGTATAGAGAGATTTCGTAGGGTTTCGTAAAGAGTTTGGGGCTTCCAAGAGGGTTTATTTATAGATAACTAAGACCTAGGGCGTCCAAGATCTGACTCTAAAAGTCTAGAGTCGAAAGATGTTCAACCGAAAGTCGAAAAATCCGGAATCGGGTGAGAAAATCGCGGAACGCCGCGACTGCGCTGCTGGCGCGCACTTGGCGCGGGAATCCCTTTAAAAGCACGCGGACACCGCGCCATCCTGGCCTGGACTTCGGTCTGGGCCGGGTCGTACGATCCGTCGTGATTTTCCTCCTCTCTTTCGGACTTCTATCCCCTCTACGCTTCCGAATTCCGATTTCCGGGCTATCTTCGGGCTCCGATTTCCTATCCTAATTTTATTCGGACCTAAATTCATATTTGGACTCGAGTTATTGAGTCTATCGGTGTCGGGTCCCCGTGTAACCATTTATTCAATTAAATTTCATTCGGATTCCCGGGTTCTCGGAACTTTGATTCCTTTTTAATTTAAATTTCATTTCTCATCTTTTATGATTCTTATCCCTTTATCATGTTTATTATATTTATTTATTTTATTTATTGAATTTATTTTATGTTGGAAAATTCTCGGGTATTACATTGAACATATAGTATAAATATTGAGGGAACACCTTTCTTTAAAAGAAAGGATATGAGGCAGCATGCCATTAGGCGTTATTGTACATAGCGAAGATCTTCGTAATGACCTTGCTGATTTGGATCTTTCGTTTTATTCCTTGAAATAGATGTCATTATCTCCCCAGGGATTTGCTCCAAAATGATGTTATTAATGTGATCAACAATTTCGTTCGTTGTTGTTAGAATTGAGCGCGATACAAAAGCTGCAGGGGAAGGTAGTCGTAAGATATCAGGCGGATATATTTTTTGAATTAACATAGAGATGTTCTCATTCTGATATGCTATTAAGTTATTATCAGGAATCCTCACTTCACCATCATAATTGTTTCGACATGTATTGTTCCCAATGCCATCAAGGAATGCTGCAAAAGCAGGGTCATTTTGAGCTCGCATATTTTTTTGAGGTGGAATTTGTGTGCATTACGAAACAAAATAGAGGATACAACACTTGCTTCAATATAAATGTCTTTTGTAGCACTTGGTATCACTGATGTAATTTGTCTGAAATCATCACCAAATATGACAACTTTTCCACCAAAAGCCTCGTCAACATCGGTGATATCTCTAAGAGTATAGTCCAAAGCCTCAATAAGTTCTTTGCGTGACATAGAAATTTCATCCCAAATAATCAATGAGAGCTCTTTCAAATGTGCTGCTAGGTTTGATTGTTTTGATATTCCACAGGATTTATGTTCTATATCTAATGGTAATTTAAATTTTGAATATGTTGTTTGTCCATTTGGTAGTAAAGAAGTTGCAACGCAAGATGATGCCACAGGAGCTGACATAAGTTTCAATTTGTGTGCATATCCAAGAATAGCATTATACAAATATGTTTTACCTATGCCTGCTGGGCCATCAATGAAACATACAAAAGTTAATTGGTTTCTTAATTTATATGCCACAGTTTGGAAAATTTGATACTGATCTTCATTCAATGTATTTGGTTCTGGAAGGTTATTATATAATGAAGGATATGTGGAAGAGTTTTGTTCAAAATTGTACTCATTTGTATCTGAAGTTACGTCATTATTTATTGTAATTCCAGAGTCTGATAAAGTGCTTCCAGTTGCTGAAAGGTGTCTATTGACATTAATAGCAGCATGTATTTCAATATATATGTTGGTATTGTAAGTAGATGATGATACAGGAGCAGTACAAAATTCGTAGAACTGAGTCCACAATTTTTGAGGTTCCGCAGGATTACAAAACATGAGGATCGTTGCAAATAGTTGTGAGAAGGAATTTGGAAGTTGGAAGTGCGAAGCTTCAATTATGCAATCAATGATGGCTGTCACTTTCTAGCAAGCCTAGCGCAACACATGCAGCTCGAAAAGTTTCACACAGTGTGCCATTAATAGTTGCTATGTCTGCGAATGATGTAGGTGCTCGACGGTGCTGTAACAACAAGCGTAGATAATATCTTTCATTTTCATTGGGTCGCGCAGTGACAATACGTCCTACCATAGTACGGCATTTTCTTTGATGCCATTCTTTTTTCCTTGAATCCCAAACAAAATGTTCTGGGAAATATTTGTATAAAAGGTTCTTCTCTTTGGCAAAACTATTGTGGTTATTCATGTCGAAAAATTCTGTAAGCATGGTTCGATGTGCCTGGCTGTTTTGTATTATTGTTTCAATAGGAATAGTAGAAGAAAATGTAGTGTACTGATAATTTGGCAAGTGTAACTGAAGAGCTATAACATAAGGGCGCATTTCATTCATGTGAAACCCAAAGATACCAGCAAGCCTCTGGGGGGCAACCTACCGGCCTGTTTGGAATGCGGTAATTTCATCAATTTCCTCAGTGGAGCGCACTGAAAAGGCAATACGGTCATGACCTTTGTATACGTATTTATACAAATACTTGACTAATTTAATTGTAGAACATATTTCAACATTGATATGGCAATGAAATTTTGCTAGCAAGTACGGGTTGTAAGGCACAATCCATCTATTGTCCAGTAAACGATTTTGTGTAAAGACAACTGAGCCATTGTTTCGCCGACGATATAAAGGATAGCCATTGGGAGCATGTGTGGTAAGATCATTGAATTCTTTAGGGTAATGATTTTTACATTTTCCATCATGCATACAAGCATTGTTTGGATTGTCTGTTCCACAAGGGCCATGAAGCGTATGTTTGGTAACCCAATCATGTAGGTACTTTTCAGTATGCGAATCAGGAAGTTCGGCACAAATGCAGTCATCATAGTGTGAAGGATCTTCCATTTTATCTTCAGGATACATAATCAATAACATATGCACATGTGGCAGGCCTCTTTTTTGGAACTCAACAACATATGAGTAAGCACACATGGCCCAACAAATGTTCGTCGAAAAGTTCACGCTGAAGCTCTTCGAGTTTCAGATGGAAGATTCGCGAAGTAAGGTCAGGGCGATTGGTGCAATTATCATTTTCAGAGAGTCGTCATTTCAGTCCACTGTGGATTACAAGTCATTATAATGAAGAAGTTAGGTTCTCCAAATTTTTGAACAAGTGCCACAACATCCATGAAATGGCGATGCATGCCACGAGGACCACCGATAAAAGATGAAGGCAGTTTGCCAATCTGATTTAGATCATCCAATCAAGCATCTTCGATTCCTTGCATGGTTTCAATTCGTTGTTTTTTGTTGTTATGATCTGCGTTGAGTTTCTATTTTTATATATTGGTCAACAACATATTGCTGAAATAAACGGCCAGTACTGAGTAAAATGGTTCGCAAAGATGGCCGGATCTGTAGGCTGTACGCATAGTACTCATGAATGGAAACATGGCTTTTATCCATCCGCTTTTGTTTTCGCTGTGGTGCTGCAATGAAGGCCAAAAGTAAGGCATTAAAGCAGGAATCCCAATACATGCTCACCAATAAAGCACGCAGGTAGATAAGAACATACGACCTTCTCCAGTTTCCTGAGACTGGTCATTCAGGGTAGCGAAGAAGCTTTCTGCAGTTTCCGTAGCAACAGGAGCAGTTGCATTTCGTTTCCTCTTAATGATGTCTGGCTGCCGACCCAGTTGGCCGTAGGCATGGACTAGAGGGTACTGAACAGGATTATATGCAAAAGAGTAGTAACAAACTTTCTTTGGCAGTCCATCGAATGGATAAACTTGGATATCTCGCATTAAATCTACATCAGTGGATTGACCATCTTGCCATATAACGGAAACATCATCAACAGTGGGGAGATTATCATTTGTCCAGGCGGTGAGATGTTTTTAAGAATATTTTAAAATCGTTAAGACATGGGATTTGATGAAGTTGCCTAAAGAATGTTGCATAAGGATTTGATGATGTAATATTTATGAGTAAAGCAACAAGATCCCTGTTTAACTTGGGGTTATCATGCATTCGTCTTTCAAGCTCAATTCCAGCATCATGGAAATAAAGTTGGAGATTTTTGTAGGTATCAGTACTTGGGAATAAAGCATTAATGAAATGGTGCATCATTGCATTGACACGGAATACATACACGTTCTGTTCATTAAGCTGCAAATTGACATCAGATTTGACACCCAACGTTGAGAAAGAAAACGTATTATTGTATGTACGGATATATGAAAGAAAATGATCTGATAATGAATGTCTACGTAGGAAAAGGTCTTGAAGAATACGAGGTTTAAAGTAATGGATCCAAAGCAAATGTCCCAAAGGAATATCAGAACCCATTCGATTCACGATAGAATAATAGCGCACCACAATCATTGCAAGTAGAGGGGATAGGAGGCTCCCAAGGAGAATTGCTAACATTGTGTCTGCGTACCTATACCGCAGGTGGTGTGGCAGCAGGGCGCGAGCCTGCGTGCAGCAATAGGATCGCGCAAAGTGCGCTGTGATGCATACCTGGATTGAACGGGGTTTGCATCCTAAGCAGGAAACGCCATAACGATGTGGCAGTGGCAACTTGTCGTATAGCTGCAAAAGATAATTTAATTCCTGTGTCACCAAGCACAAAATAAATATAGTATAGCAGTGACAAGGGTCGAGTCCTCAGGGATTGGAATACCACATTCTCATAATATATACAATATTTAAAAGGGGGGGTTTTGTATTTTGAGAACAAGAAAATGATAACAAGAACTAAAAACTAAGTAATTCTACAAACTATGAAAATGATGAGTGAGATCAAGAACATAAATTTAAAACAAAGTATTGGAATTAAAAACCTCTAGTTCAAAGATTGATTTGGAATGGCATTTGGGTAAGATCATCGATGCATAAACATTGTGGCAAGTGATAAACCAGTTATAGTTGTCAGGTCCGCTTAGACAACCAACTTTTCCTTTCAGTTTAGACAATTAAGGTACGCCCGTTAATTGCCCCTAATCAAACTAACACTCCTAGGTACGCCCGTAGAAGATGTTGTCTAATTGCATTATAATCTAGAAAAGCCTGATTCAAACCAATTACTACCTACGCGGAGTAATTCCCAATTTGATTACACAATTCCCCGGGAAGGAACTAATCAACCCGGTTACCACCTATTCAATTCAAGTACAATTACGGATACCCAAATTGAATTGGCAATCAATTATCAAACTAGACAAATATTTGGGCCCTAAACATTCATCCAATTCAACAATAGTAAACCTTAAACAGAGGAATTGCATAAATACCAAAAGCACAATAGTTTCACAATCAAAGATACATCATCTCCCAAAATCCCATAGCCATTCTTCCTCAAATCCCTAAACTAGAGAAAAGATAAAGTTTACTCTAAATCCATGGAAGATAAAAGCAAGAAAAGCAAAAAGAGATTTTACAACCAAAACAAAGAGGAGAGATGAGGATGGATGAGCCTTCTTCTTTTCTCTTCTTCTTCTTTTTTCTTCTTCTTCCTTCTTCTTTCTTTTCTTCTTCCTTTTTTCTTTTTCTCCTTTTCTTCTTACGTCTCCCTCTTCTTCTTTTTCTTTCTTTCTCTTCTTGCCCATCCCTTTCAATGTGGTTGCTGCGTCGCTTTCTTCTTTTTGTTCCTTTCTATCTTTTCTTCTACTCAAGTGCAGCCAAATTTGACAAAGTAGCCTTCCGTCCATTCCCCATTCCCCACATCTTGAATTGTGTAATTAATTGGCTTGGTCCCATTGACTTGGGTCTTTAATTTCAGCTTGAGATCCTCTACTTAGTCATGGCCATGACTGGGGATGTCATGGTTGCCTGTCTTCTTCTTTCTTTCTTCCATTTTGCTCCAATTTTTCCATTGCCATGCCTTTCTCCTACAAACAACAAAACAAACACAACAAGAGTAAAGTGCTACCAAAATCACCATAAAATCATCCAAAATATATATCATTAACAAGCACAAAATTCACACTATCAAATTCCCCCACACCTAAAGTATGCTTGCCCTCAAGCATAGAGTCAAAAGAAACCAAATTAAATCATAGAGAGTTTAAAATCAACAAGTCCATTCAAGTACAATCAAATTAATCCAACATCAAACACATTAAGCCAACAACCTCCCGTGGATATAGTGTATGCACTCCTCTCAATATCAAACTTTGGGTGAACAAATAAGCACTCAAGTGATAAATCAAAATGACAATCCCATAGGCTTGAATGAAAATCACATTTCCCATGCAAAGATATATTATCCAACATTAAGAATCAAAGGGTCTTTCAAAAATGGCAATAACGGGGCATGGTTGGGGTAAGAAGAAAAAGGAAATAGAAAGGCTAAAGTGAGTGCAAGTACTTCCAAAGAGTCATCATAGAAAACATCATAACACATCATGGTTGCCATACCAAAACAAAACCAAGAGGTTCAAAAGAACAAAAATTACCTCTATTCTATCCTCCCAAGGTTTTCTAAAATAAACAAACCAAAAGATCATCTATATACAACTTCCAAACAATCCCAAAATTTCCCAAGCAATAAACCAAAACAAAAACAAAACTTGCCAAACATATATCCCCTTTTATTTTCTCTTTTTTTTTTCTTTTTTTTTTTTCGTGGGATTCAATAGCTTAGTCATGTTTATTAGAGGAATTCAACAATCTGAAAAGTGCAGACGGAACTTCAACTCTATGTTCATAACACTGAGGTCAGAGGAACACGTTTCAAGCTATATCCATCCACTGCCCTTGTACATTTTTTTTAAATGCTCTTTTTTTTTTAGGGGAATATGTATATACAAACATTTTTGACAATCAACCAAGTACTACAAGAATCCAACAAAATATCTTGAGAATTCCAAAAGAAAACAATTTCTAAGCTTTTTTTTTTTTTGCAACCAACACAAAAATTCAACATAATGACTTATGAAAGTACTTCAATCACTAGGGTTCGAAAGCAATGGTATGACAAAAAGAAAAGGCTTAATAGGCTAAGGGTTATATATAAACAAAGAAAATGGATATAAGGCTCAAAGTGGAAAACTAGGGATAGAAGTATGGGTTAAGGCCAACAAGAAGGCTAAAAAGGTTTATCCTAATGCTCTTATCATGTTCAAAATATTGGATTCAATCAATGCAAGTTCAACATGTATAATCATTCAAATTCTAGGATGTCAAAATGGTTACCACATAATTCACACAAGAAAGAAATTTCCAAAAGCTTGAGATAAGTGTATTTTTCTTTTAAAAACAACAAGCATTTTGGAAAGAGGCTCAGATTCTCACATGGTTCACAAAATAGTTGGCTTCACATGTTCAATGTCAGAAATCATCAATTATACTCAAAAGACTTGTCAACTTAAACCTCATAGACTCAATTCAGTCACCTATTCACATCAAATTCACAAAAAAATTCACATAAAACAAAAAATTCATATAAAACAGCTTGAAATTTTTTTTTTATTTTTCACAGAAAATGGCAAGTAATACTATTTCCTCCCCCACCTAAAATCAACATTGTCCTCAATGTATTAAAAAGATAAAGGAAGAGAACTTCCCCTTGAAACTCATGAGGGGTTTGATGGCGCGGCAGGGTGGAATGTTGAAATGCTTGAACAGGACTACTTGACATTTTTGAATACCTGCACATAGAAAACTTCCCCAGCAGTATCATCTCTCGAAATAAACACCAAATTGCAAGCTTAACAGGATTCTTAACTTTTTAAACTCAAAACTAGTGAAAAAAAAAATGACAAGAACATGCTTTTCCACAAATTCCACAACAGTTACACCACCATAAGCAAATTCCTTTCCAATGATAGAAATGTTCCACATCCTGCAAAATTCAGTAAGCCCACAAATATGCACTTTTCTCAAAACTCACAGATATCAACAGAAATTCCACAATTACTAGTTAAGTGCAAGTAAGTCAGATTTACAATTACTAATTCACAAAAATCGAATTGCCCACGGAATTTTTAGTTCACAATGTTCAATTCACAATACTTTACTGCACCCGAAAGAAAATTGGAAAGAAGTTACCAAGGATGCTGGAAATTACGATAGAGAAAGAGCACAGGGAGGCGGCGGTGCTTGGACTGGAGCGGCAGTGGAGTAGGGCGGCGA
The DNA here is from genome assembly GCA_030278955.1 of Hygrophila difformis. NCBI lineage: Eukaryota > Viridiplantae > Streptophyta > Magnoliopsida > Lamiales > Acanthaceae > Hygrophila > Hygrophila difformis. The sequence continues at coordinate 19,109,222 of JAOANR010000004.1, forward strand.
TGCGCTGGTGGTGGCTCGCGAACAGGGACAGAGGCGCATGAGCCGCGGCGAAGGGAGGGCGGCGTTGGCGAAGCAGCGGCGGCGTCAGGAGGTTCGACTCGCGGTCGCTCGGAGCAGGGGTGGCGCAAGGTGGAGGCGGCGATGGGCTCAGGAGGACGAGGGGTGGGCGGTGTTTGCTGAACCAGTGGCGGCGGCGCGCTGGTGAGCTGAAGACTGAAGATGCTGGCGGCGGCGGTGGCAGGAGCGAGCGGCGCTAGGGTTCGCACAGAGGGGCGGCAGCGGTGGTGGCTCGAGCAGGCGGTGCGGCGACGGGCGGATCCGGGTGAGAGGGACGAGCAGCGTCGGTGCGGTGGCGCTCCGGTGGCAGAAGTTGAAGATGATGGTGGTGGCCGGAGTTGGAAGGGAAATTGGGAGAGGGAAGAGTAAATTGATTTGAGATATAATTTAGGGTTTGGGAAAAGTGATAGTGTTTGAGTTATATTTCAGGAAAGTTGGGGTGAGTTAATCATGGGCATGAATAAGAGTAGTGTGTTGCCCAGTAAAATATATCTCAATCCAATTTTAGTACAGGGAAGTAAGTGAACCTTAATCATGAGCATGACTAAGAGTATTGAGGTGCCCAGAAAAATAAGCTCCAAAAGGGACCAAACACAGGTAGGCAAATGGAGTTATCCATGGCCATGACTAAGGGTACAGAGGGTTCCTGAAATTTTGGTTTCCAACACAGGCTTCTACCAAGGTCTTAAACATGGGCATGATTAATAGGTATCTTCCTCTCTGAATTCAACTTGAAATTTCCTTCAAAATTCAGCAAGTTAAATGCGATTTAATCATGCTCATGAGTACCCATTACCTCCTTCACTGAAAATTTCCTCCTTTAAACACTTCAACTTGTTCCTTGATCCAAAAATCATCAAAATTCAATCTTCAAACCTACAAAATCACAGATAAAATGCCATTAACATATCAAAATTATACCAAAATATATAATGATCAACATGACAAAATATATAGCATCAAAATAATTTATTTGCTTGGGTTGCCTCCCAAGAAGCGCTTTGTTTATAGTCCTTGAGCTAGACTTCTTTCAAATTCTTCAACCATTCTCATAAGCATCATACCGAAATCCAGCAAACTTCTGCAATTGCAATTTTTTTCGATATCCATGATTATTCAAATCCATTCCACCATTTTTATCCCTTAATGCTCCAAGCCATAATTCCGGTGGATCTTTTCCATTCAACTTAAATTTTTTGTTAGACTCAAAGTTTACAGTATCTATCCATTCAATATCTCCAGGGTCTTTACCATTAAGCTCATGAATATCCTGCACACAAGGTTGAATAATATTAATAGCATATAAAGCTTTAGAATCATCAGGATGTTCGATAGTATTAGAAAGATTGAAAGAAAGTTCTTCTCCATCAAATTCCAAAGTAAGAGTGCCTTTCTTCACATCAATCTTCACTCCTGCAGTATACATAAAAGGTCTTCCCAACAAAAGAGGGGGTGGATTAAAATAATGTGCATCATTCATATCCACAACATAGAAATCAACAGGAAATATTGCATCATTAACTTGAACTAACACATCTTCTAACATACCATCCAGATAAGCATTTGATCTATCAGCAAGTTGAATAATAATTCCTGTTTCTTTCAATGGACCTAGATTTAGGGAATTATATATTGATCTTGGCATAACATTAATCGCAGCACCTAAATCTAGCATAGCTTTGCTCACCTCTTTCGTTCCAATTTTGCAAGGAATTGAAAACATACCTGGATCACCTGTTTTGGGTGGGATTTTTCTTTTTATGACTGCAGATACACTCTCACCTGCTATTATATACTCATCTCCCCGAAGCTTCTTTTTGTTGGTGCACAATTCCTTCAAGAACTTTGCATACTTGGGGATTTGATTGATGGCTTCCAAAAGTGGAATGTTCAATTGAACTTTCTTGAATATTTCAAGCATCTCTCTCTTTTTATCAACCTTTGGAGGCTTCTTTAACCTGTCAGGAAAAGGAGGTATTTTAGTTTGATATGAAGGAATCCAATTAGAATTTACCTTGTTAGAAGTTTCTGCCTCCTTTTCAATCTCCTTCTCAATTTGCTCTTCATTTTGTTCCTTTGACATTGGAGAAGGACCTTCAACTTCTTTTCCACTCCTCAAAATCATGGCACTGACATTCTTCGGATTTGGCTCGGGTTGAGCTGGCCACTTTCCCTTCTCTCGAATTTGCCTAACTTCCTCAGACACTTGATTCATTTGGATTTGTAATTTTTCAATACTTGCCTTCGTGTCTTGTTGAAATTGCAAAGTTGATGTGGCCATGGATTTCACCAATTCTTCCAAAGATGGACTTGAACTTGTTGTAGCTTGAGGTGGTTGCCTTTCAAATTGACGAGGAGGGTGCACTTGTTGTGATGCTGAAGATGGATGATTTTGTTGTTGATGTTGATTGCCATACCGAAGATTTGGATGATCTCTCCAACCTGGATTGTAAGTATTGGGATATGGATTGTACTGTGGACGCCAATTGGAATAGTCAAGTGCATTCACATCCACCGGTGTATCTTCTTGGAGAGTTGGGCATGCATCAGTTTGATGTTCAGAACTTGTGCAAATGCCACATGCCTTCACCTGGACAGTTGGCTTTATAATTCCTGTGGCCATCTTACGAACAAAGCTTGTCAACTCTGAAAGTTGTTGCTGCATTGTTTGCATTGAAGAATCACCACTTGGCATATTAGTTGGCATTGCATCCCTTGTGCCAAATTGTTGAGTATTCTCTGCCATTCGATCAATCAACTCCCAGGCTTGTGTTGGAGTCTTATTCACCAAAGCTCCTCCACTTGCAGCATCAATGATGTTCCTGTCCATCAACAACAAACCATCATAGAAGTATTGAATTAACAATTGGGGTGGGATTTGATGTTGAGGACATTTAATTATAAGCCTGTTAAACCGCTCCCAGTATTCATGGAGCGTTTCACCTGATTGTTGTTTGATGCCACATATTTCCTTCCTCAAATTTGCAGCTCTTGAGGCTGGGAAATACTTCTCCAAGAACTTTCTTTTCATGTCCGTCCAAGTTGTAATGCTACCTGCTGGGAGGTAATAGAGCCAATCTTTTGCACTCCCTTTCAATGAGAATGGAAATGCCCTCAATTTGATTTGTTCATCTGTAACTCCAGGTGGCTTCATGCTTGAACATACAACATCAAATTCATGGAGATGCTTGTGGGGCTCTTCACCTGCATGACCATTAAATTCAGGCAACAAATGAATTAATCCAGATTTTAATTCAAAGGGAGTTTCATCATCAATTGTTGGAAATGTAATGCATAAGGGCTGCTGTGTCAAGTCAGGAGCAGCCAACTCCCTCAATGTGCGGTTATCTTCAACCATGACAATATTTTTCTCTTCTAAAGATTTTGTATCACTTTCTTAACCACGTGAACTAGAAGTGTCTAGCTCTGTAGCCAATGATAAACCAGAAGTTGATGTAGAAAATTTAGATTCTTTTCTTATCTTGGCTTCCCTTGTCAATCTACGAGCTGTCTTCTCAATTTCTGGATCAAATATCAATTCACCTGTACGAGAAGAACGAGGCATAAACAAGGGAAATACCAATTATAACTAAAAAGATAGAAAATATCACAGAATGTAGTGGTTGAACGCCAATCACCGGCAACGGCGCCAAAATTTGGCAGCTTGTCGTATAGCTGCAAAAGATAATTTAATTCCTGTGTCACCAAGCACAAAATAAATATAGTATAGCAGTGACAAGGGTCGAGTCCTCAGGGATTGGAATACCACATTCTCATAATATATACAATATTTAAAAGGGGGGGTTTTGTATTTTGAGAACAAGAAAATGATAACAAGAACTAAAAACTAAGTAATTCTACAAACTATGAAAATGATGAGTGAGATCAAGAACATAAATTTAAAACAAAGTATTGGAATTAAAAACCTCTAGTTCAAAGATTGATTTGGAATGGCATTTGGGTAAGATCATCGATGCATAAACATTGTGGCAAGTGATAAACCAGTTATAGTTGTCAGGTCCGCTTAGACAACCAACTTTTCCTTTCAGTTTAGATAATTAAGGTACGCCCGTTAATTGCCCCTAATCAAACTAACACTCCTAGGTAAGCCCGTAGAAGATGTTGTCTAATTGCATTATAATCTAGAAAAGCCTGATTCAAACCAATTACTACCTACGCGGAGTAATTCCCAATTTGATTACACAATTCCGCGGGAAGGAACTAATCAACCCGGTTACCACCTATTCAATTCAAGTACAATTACGGATACCCAAATTGAATTGGCAATCAATTATCAAACTAGACAAATATTTGGGCCCTAAACATTCATCCAATTCAACAATAGTAAACCTTAAACAGAGGAATTGCATAAATACCAAAAGCACAATAGTTTCACAATCAAAGATACATCATCTCCCAAAATCCCATAGCCATTCTTCCTCAAATCCCTAAACTAGAGAAAAAGATAAAGTTTACTCTAAATCCATGGAAGATAAAAGCAAGAAAAGCAAAAAGAGATTTTACAACCAAAACAAAGAGGAGAGATGAGGATGGATGAGCCTTCTTCTTTTCCCTTCTTCTTCTTTTCTTCTTCTTTTTTCTTCTTCTTCCTTCTTCTTTCTTTTCTTCTTCCTTTTTTCTTTTTCTCCTTTTCTTCTTACGTCTCCCTCTTCTTCTTTTCTTTCTTTCTCTTCTTGCCCATCCCTTTCAATGTGGTTGCTGCGTCGCTTTCTTCTTTTTGTTCCTTTCTATCTTTTCTTCTACTCAAGTGCAGCCAAATTTGACAAACTAGCCTTCCGTCCATTCCCCATTCCCCACATCTTGAATTGTGTAATTAATTGGCTTGGTCCCATTGACTTGGGTCTTTAATTTCAGCTTGAGATCCTCTACCTAGTCATGGCCATGACTAGGGAAGTCATGGTTGCCTGTCTTCTTCTTTCTTTCTTCCATTTTGCTCCAATTTTTCCATTGCCATGCCTTTCTCCTACAAACAACAAAACAAACACAACAAGAGTAAAGTGCTACCAAAATCACCATAAAATCATCCAAAATATATATCATTAACAAGCATAAAATTCACACTATCAGGCAGCAATATAGGGGAAAAAAAGCAAAACATGGTTAGAAAGAAATGATGCACTACAATCATTGGAAAGGGAGGGACTCAAAGCTTCCCAAGGGCCATTATTATTATTGTTTATACGTACGGCTAGTGCAATAGATGTAGAAGCTGAATGGCGAGCTGCAGAAGCACGGCGTGCAGCAATACATTTTTGGAGGGGAGTCAGTGCAACGGCATTGGACTGGCCGTGGTTAGCATCCTAAAGAATAAACCATGAAAGCAATAAAGATAACGTTAATATAATTACGAAATAAACGAAGCAACAAAAATAAATTTGTTCATAGAACAAAAAAATATGAAGTAAGAGTTCAGTGAACCTGTGGCTGAAGCAATTGACGAAGGCGAGCACTCCGACGAAGAGGTTGTGCGTTCAATATTTCATTCCCTTCCATATCCATTTAAAAAGAAAAAAAAGAAGTTCCCTAAAGAAAGCTTAAGCTAATAAGTAGCTGGAGCAATGGAAGGAAGGAAGGAAGCATTGTTTAAGTATAAAAAAAACCTATGTAGGAAAATATTAAAAGCTGTATTCCCTTCCATATCCATTTTAAAAAAAGGAAGTTCCCTAAAGAAAGCTTAAGCTGGTAAGTACCTGGAGCAATGGAAGGAAGGAAGGAAGGAAGCATTGTTTAAGTATAAAAAAACCTACGTAGGAAAATATTAAAAGCTTCATTCCCTTCCATATCCATATTTTAAAAAAAAAAAGAAGTTCCTTAAAGAAAGCTTAAGCTAGTAAGTACCTGGAGCAATGGAGGGAAGGAAGGAAGCATTGTTTAAGTATAAAAAAACCTATTAGGAAAATATTAAAAGCTTCAAAGGAAAACCTATGTAAGAAGCAAACATAAATTCTTGAGGTGCTGCAATTGCATAGCAACATTGTATGTACAGAGTTTACTATGACACAATGCCTTCAATTGTCACACATATTCAGATTCCAGATGCGAATTTATATTGTACGAGAAATGACATACAATTGATGTAAGCAGGCCGAAGACGAATATACATGGAGTGTTTTTAATGCAACAATGAAGACTGAACAGAATTTTGGTAACACAAGGCAAAGGGGAACAAGGCTTAATATCAATCTTGAAACCGAGGGCAGCTAAGTTTGTAGGAAAATACTCAGTTTCGACAATGCAAGACTGCCTTTGCAGGTTGTTTTAGAATGCCTCTTATAAGTAAGATGAAAAAAATAGTAGATCGAATAGCTTCAAGTGGACTATGGGGAGACCCAAAACTGAACACTAAAATCAATTTTAGCACTACAAATTCCAAAAGTAAAACCCGATGCTTACCGGATGAACGGTGGCGTAAAAGTGTTGCACGGACCACATCAAGGTGGTTGGGCATTTCGTGGAGACGGAAGCGAACCGCGAACCCAAATGAACCCTAAACGATAGTAACAGGGAAGAAGCCATTAGTAGCTGACTTTTGAGAATCTTTAGATATCGTACAATGGATTAGAGGAAAGATGAGAAACAATAGACCTTTGGAAGAAACTCTAGACCCGAGTGCCAGGAGCAGGCATGTTTAAGAAGAGATGCTGTTGGTGTTGAGAATTGCTGTTCTTTGCACTGCAAACAACCCAAAAGATAGGCCATCTATGAGGGATGTGTTAACGATGCTCGGAGAAGCAAAGCCTCGACCGAATTTGTTGTTCTCTATTTCAGCCTTCCCCATTTGTAAGAAGAAGCTTATAAATCTTTACAAATACAGATACAGGAAGATTCGCTTTGCATGCTCGCAAACAGAGCTCAACAAAAGATTTACAAAAAATGAGAAAATTAGAACAGTATTAATAGGTGTGGTACAAAATGGGCATGTTTTTTATTAACACAGAAAATTCCCATTCTAGGTGCTGCAAACACATAACTTAACAAGAAGGCAGTCAGTCCCACAGTAACAACATACGGAGAAGGCAGCCCTTGGCACAGAAAGAAACCTGAATGAAAAAATAAAGGGCATTTGCCATTTCATTCCAACACAAGAACTCTCCCAAAACAGAGGATAAACCACATAAAATGGCACTACGACAGACTTCAGGTCAAAGAAAGCATCTGATGATAACATAAGTACTTTTCACAAATTTCATGCTTCAAATGGATCTTCTCTTGATCTCTTCTCTTGACCATAATGGCATATCCCAATTAATCTCAAATAAAATACTAATTAAAATCACCACATACGGTGAAATTAATGATTTAATCAAAGCTTAAGAACCAGAGAACACCAATTATTCATCAATCATCATAATTACAGAATTACAAAGTGTGCGAAACCAAATTTCTTAAATCAAAACACACTAAAAAAACATAGGGCAAAGAGGAAATCAAATTAACAAATAGGGCAGGTCATCATAGCATTCATAGAACTCAAAATAAACAGCTGCAACCTATAAATCATGAGTACATTAATTATCTTTCTGTAGAAATTTCCAAATAATTATTACTCTCACACCTACGCAAAAACGATGTCCGCACTTGATTTGTGAATGACAACCCTTGACCCCTGAAACATCCGAGCAAGCAGCAAACTGTTAGAAATATGGGCAAACACTCCACGCAGTTAGTACTTATAAGTAGGGACAATGAGTGTAGTGCAAAGAAAGTAAGAATCCACCGACCATCGTATACGAATAAATGGAAAAGTAAGCAGAACTATTAAAATTTTTAGAAACCATGGGCAGCTTTCGGCAAACTTAATGCAGGGTGGGAAGCAGGAATTACACTGGAACACAGCGCAAGGGAAGCAAGGATAGAAATTGGATGGCCAAGTGGAGCGCTCAAGACAAAGGCACGGGATGGGCACAGGTTTTTTGGGGGAAACAGGTGACAAGTGCAAGGAATAGGGATTTCAGAGCACCATTCGAATTAAGATACAAGATTGGGATTGAATCAAAGGAAACGCCCCTATTCAATAAATTAATTAGGTCAAAATGAAATGTCGCACCTGCCGAGGCCTGTGACAGTACGCGTGAAGCCTGGGGCGGCTGAGGGGGTGGGGCAGACGGGCGGCGGAATAACGCTGGTGAGAGAGCCAGGGCACAAGAGCTTATAGCCGCGCGAAGGGCTGGTGAGCAGCAGGAGGGCGGCGACGGCAGTAGCGGGCGCTGAAGCAGTGGGGAGGTGGTGGGCCGGTAGCACGACCGACGCAGCGGCGATTGAACGGAAGTGAAAGGGCCACGACGGTGCATGGTACGAAGGGCGACGAATTACGGCGAGCTTCTGAATTAATAAAAAAAACGCCGACGACTACGCGGGCGGCGCGGGGAGGGGGGGGAAACCACGGGAGCGAGCGTTTAAACGAAGCAAGTGTTCCTGCGAAATAAAATTAGGGCACGCCTCAAGCTCCCACTCTGCATCTGAAATGAATCTTAGCAGTGATCACTGTAGCTAAGCAAAACAACTGTAGAGGTCTACGATCAAGTGTTCCAAAATACTGTCTTGCATTTATATATAATAGATATACATTTTCATTTGCAAACATACGTGCCATAATGTAATCATTGATCGTATGAACAATCTTATTTGTAGGGATTATTATAGCATTATCTTTATAAGTTTCTGGATTTGAAGTGGTGCAGTTTATATTTGTGTAAGTACTCTCAACAATTTCCGCTATACGATCTCCCGTAGAGTTTATAAAATTATTATCTGGAAATGACACATCTAATTGCACATCTCCAATATCAATACCAGCTTTACCAATTACCATCATCTATATGAAGTATTTATTGTGCAAATTTCTGACATATATAATTTTCATTTTGAAAAACATTTCTTGTGGTATCTTAAGTTAATCCATCTTAATTACACATTAATACTTTGAGTCTCCTTTTTCCAGTCACACGAGATATTGTAACATATCACTAATATGGGTAAAAACTGATTTTTGAAGATAAAGTCCAACCTTTTTTAAAAACTGACATTGACTCTATTTTTTTAATCATAGTAAAACAAAATACGAGTGTGACTTTTTTCCTCAAAAATTGAATGAGGAATTTACTTCATTCAGATGAGCTCATAATCATTCTACCAATTAAGAATTTTTCATCCCAAATAATGAGCTTTCTTTTAATAAGTGTTGTTAAATGATTTTTTAGGATAAGTTTTTTGCAGGTAGAATTCTCGTCAGAATCTAGTGGAATACCAAATTTAGAATATGTAGTCCTATCTCTTCGAAGGAGTAGGGGCGCTATTCCACTGGATGCTATATGCAACATAATATCACTTCTCCCACGAAAGGCTAAACATAATGTTTTCTAAATAAATAATCGATAAAGGTCTTGTCAGTTCCACCACGAAAAGAAAAAAAAATCAACCCTCATCACTACGTACAATAATTTATTATAAACGTTCCTCTGCTCATCAATCATATCAACAAAAGTAATAGCTTATCCGAGTTTATTTATTTCTTATTATAATATGCCTCTTCTAGTATCAATAGAGTATCTGTTTTCGATGTTAAAACTTCATTCAATACCAACATTCCAGATAAAATTTTCAAATATATAAAATTTGCAGCAATTAGCTTTTCAATTTCTAATAAAGCTAGATTTATATTTGTTCTTCCGTCAATTGCAAATCTATTAGAATATAGATTAATGAATTATTTCTTAAAAATATAGATTAAAAAAATTAAATTTACCTTCTTTATTTAATGATAGATCTATTGGCACCAAATAACTCTTATACACCCAATTCTTTTATTTATAATATGCTTTATGAAAATAATTAATTTACTCTAAATCAATTATTCATAGAATATGAATTTTCACAATTCTCTTAATAATTATAATTTTTGTTATTATTTTTAATATAATAAAACATAAATAAAATTTATACTATTTAATATATATTTATATACAATTAAAATGGTATAATTATAACACATATTTTTTTTTAACGATTAACAATTATATAATTGTATATTACTTTTAGGAGAAGTGATATATTTTTGTAAAAACATGGCTATATATACATTAATTAATACATACAAATCTTTTCCATATATTCATTAATGTATCTTTTAATAATATACTTCCTCCGTCTAGTATTGATGTTTACATTTTCTAATGTTTTACTATTCACACACAAACTTTCACTTAAACTTTTGTCATGGTTATACAAGTTAAAATATTGCCAACTGGGATCTTATTAGATTCGTCTCGTCGTGTAGTTTTTAAATATCGAACTTTTAGAATTTTTACTTGTATCGAACTTGAGTTATTAATGGTTTAAAATGTGCATTGAACTTTATGAAAATGGATCCGTAAACAATATTTGTGAGACGGAGGTAGTAAATTCTATGTATAAATTGCGAATTCCATGTAAATTGAAATTTCAAATCTTTTAAACACTGAAAATTGTGGAACTCCATATAAATTGGAAAATAAATAAGTATCTTTTAAAAACTAAAAATTAGGATTTTCATATATACATTAATATATCTTTAACATCAATAAATAAATACACTACAAGAATAAAAGGAAATACTGACCGACATCTGCGGTCGGCAAACCCAATAGACAGGTCCTTTTGCCCGGTACCGACCGACTTGCCGACTGCAGTCGTTCGGTAATATCTTGGTCCGGAAACGGCCGCCGACCATGTGGCGTGTCGTTGGTGAAGTTGCCGACCAACTTCCCAACCGGTTGCGGGTCGCTAAATTTCCTGACCGGTTTACCGACCAACATTGCGGTCGACAATCCGGCCGCAACGGACTTCGGGATCTCGAGATTACCGACCGTCGGTAAGTCGGCCGGTACACTCGCCGACTACATTCCCGACCGGGTGTGCGGTCGGTAATAACTGAAGCTACAACAACAGAATGGTTGTTGCCACAGTCCATCCCTGCTGCCAATGGCCAAAAACCAAGCAACACATCAATACCAAACATCCAAACTTCACATATTGTATATTTCAAACATCAATCATTCAAATTGATATGAAATCTTCACACAACACCAGACATTCGATAATGATTCGATAAACACAACTACTACAACATGGATCATCCTTTATAGTCCAACAATTTACAAGTAGATGTGCAAACAGTCGAACAATTCACAAGTGTAATCACAACTATGACTGAAACTGAAGATAATCGAAACAAGCAAGTTCACGTCTAATAATAAGACCAAAAATAAAGCAATAACAGTCAATGAACACCAACGTCACCTCCTCCCGAGCAGCCTCTAATATCATCATCCCCGTCCCCGTAGGGTGGGGATCGAGGGCCCCCAACTCCCATCAATCTCTCCATCTGCTCCGCCATGGTTATCTGTGACTGGGAGAGACGCTCTATAGTCGCCGTGTACGCATCAAACTGGGCATGTGTCACAAACTGAGAAGTAGGCAGTGGAGGGGTGGAATCAACAACATCTATAGGCCCGATCGACCTGGCTACGGAGCCTATGTCATATATTGCCTTGCGCCTGTCGTGGCCACCAGCTACATCTAAGAAGACGCGATCCGGATCAAAGGTACCACCTTCGGATCATGGCTTAAGGTCTCAGCAACGACATTAAACTCTTCATGTTTTATAATGTTAAGAAAGGGGCAACTAGGCATTGAAGTAAACGATAAATTGATCACAACATTTAGAATATGTACCTGAAGATGATGTGACTATCTGCTACCCAATTGTCCTTTTGGTGTTTTCTTGTATGTGTGTGCTCATGGAGCTCGTGCAAGTGGACAGGCCCATCCTTCTCAGCCGACTATAAAATTTTTAAAAATGGTAGTGATTAGAATGTGTCATTAAATATCATAGAATTAAAACTAATGGATTTGTAAAGCATACCAGATCTTCAAGAGTGGCCCGAAATATCTTGGATCCTGCAGTGTGTGGGGAGAGCAGGTGCATCTTCCTGACCACGGAGCCTGTTCAGTTTTCCCCTTTCGCTCTTATCCTTGAATGCTTGGGAATCCCATATTCACTTCCAATTCTTTGCCACAACCGCATCCCCGACATCGGTTTTTTCTTACTTCGAATGTCCAAAGTGTAATCCTTGTATCTGTTATTTACAATTTAGGTCATCAAATTTTCCCGTATTACACAATAAAAAACTATAGTTGTAATTTAGAACTCATCGTGCAATGTTTTTCTTCTCCCATTCTTTCCACAGCAAGGGCATGCTCGGGAGCCCAGCGAGCAACTTTCTGCAGATAATTAAAGACATCAGTTGATTTACTAGTTTGAATAATACAATTATTAACTCAACATACACATCATACCTGAAATTCTCCCCAATAGAACTCCTTGGTCTCTTTTGATACCTTACCCCAACTAATCCCATTTATATCCGCACGTCTGGGAGATATGTTTGTAATCTTCCTCACGACTGAGTTCGGGAAGTCGATTCTGGAAGACTATGCTCGCCCGTTAAAAGACATAATTAAGATGAAGACTCATGTTGTATAAAGAAATAATTAAATACATTTAACATAATGACATGTTGCGTAGAATACTTACATCCCATCTGTGGACTTTGGTGCAAGGAGCACCCTGTCAGGACCATGCTGAGCTATGGGAGGAGGAACGGGTGATACCCCTTGTGAAGAACCCACCGATCATAACAACGAATAAAGTCGAAGTTGTTCATAACAGAACTAGAGCAACAATATTTAAAAAGTTGTTAGTACCTGGAGTGTGTGGGGGTGGTGTCTCTAGAACGGCCGTGTCTGAAACAGGAACTACAGGCTGCTCTTCCAGACTGGCAGCTGCAACTGTAATTCAAGAGGTTAGAATTATGAATACAAAGTTCATTAGATTCATATACGAAATGCAAACAAGATAGTAAATGTATTTTTCAAATACGTCGCTGATATGCCTCCATCGCCCTCCTGATCCTTGCCGCTTCCTCGGCTGATGTAAGTGTCTGCTGTGGCGTGTTCGAAGATGAGCCACCCCCTCGTTTAGACATCTGTATAAAGGACAATCTTATTACGATATAATCGATAATTCCTCATAAAAACATACAATGCTTAATAGTTGTTATGGCATATAAGAAGTTTATCACATTTCGAATTTGGAAATCCTCATCTGAAGTCTCCTGTGACAGATCATTCGGATCTGTGTCATCTAAAATAGAATCAGTGTTCGCGGAGGAATCGGAGTCAACAACGTCATCCCGCTGAAGGTCTATGTATTGGACCACGGTGTCTGTTAGCCGCTCCCTTCCAGACGTGAAAGTCGTAGTTTCGATACCAAGATGTTCTATTGCGTCGACCTGAAACGCTTCAGGTTCTTCCCCAGGTCAAACGGTTATTACACCACTCGGTTTCACTTTACATACGGCCAACCATTCATTCCTACCCGCACCTGGCCTCGTCGTTGGGAACGATGCATAACACACCTGTTCTGCCTGGTATGCAAATATAAAAGGATCATATGTAGGCAAAGGCTTTGAGTGGTAATCTCGACAAGCTTGTAGTTCTCATGGGTCCGGGTTCCAATTCCTTCATGTGGATCAAACTATCTACATTTGAAGAATGTAATTTGCTTCATAGGCAGCGACGGGTACTCTATCGCAATAATCTCTTTGATTTTGCCGTAGTAGTCTCCGGACGTGCTCGAAATGCAAACACCACTGTTGTAGGTCGATCTATGCTTGCCGTGTGATTCTGTGTGAAATTTCATCCCATTTATAAAGTACATTAATTGAAATACCAATAGGAAGTGGCCCCTGTGCTATGTGACTCAAACATAGATTTTTCGGGTGGATTTTGTGTCATATATGCCTCCAACCATCTAGGAATGTCGTCCGACATAGCAGATTGAATATTTGCCTCGCTTATTCTCGGTCGTTCATTATGCAGCTGCTGCTCAAATTTCCTATTATTACGATTAGGGCATTGTTATCAGATAGGGCCCAAAATTTTATTCAACAAAGCATAATGATGAAAGAATTGGAAAAACACATAAAGTACTTACAGGAGAAAGGGTTCTATCTCTTTTCAATTTAAGAGGAGGTAATTGTGAACGACTTTCAACTCTTGTTCCGACAATCGACTCTTCTTAGACTGACCTTGGCACGACCGCGTATTTGAATACACTTGGAAGGCGATCGTCATAGTGAATTGAGCCTGCATCATCGTTCCTTGGCACATTCCTCTCAAGTGTGAATACATGCTTCTCGAAGTAATGAGAGCAGAAAATTGAGGCTTCGCGAACCATATATGCATTGCAGATGCTACCTTCAACATGTGCCTTGTTGCTCACATTTCGCTTCAGTCGATTGAGATATCTACAAAATATCAAGGAAATCAGTTTCCCACTCCTACCGACTGTATTTATACAATACTTGAATTAATTAAAGTACCAACAAATAAAAATTATACCTTTCATACGGATACATCCATCTGAATTGAACGGAACTGGCAAGGCTAGCTTCATAAAGGAGGTGGAGAGGTAGATGTTCCATACAATTGAAGAAGGATGAGGGGAAGATAGTCTCCAACTTACACAGAACTACTGGAATATCTATGATCAGTCTATCTATATCAGCCACTTTCAGCGTCTTCGCAGTTAGGGCCAAACAACATTGCTCAATTCTGTTATTGGTTCCCATACACTCTTAGGAAGTAGCTCCTGCCATCCAATTGGTAGAAGACGTTGCAAGAAAATATGGCAGTCATGACTTTTCATGCCAATCATTCGATGATTATTCATGTCTACGCATCTACCAAGGTTGGACACACAACCATCATGAAATCTTAAACCTGCGACCCATTTCAAAAACACATCCCTCTTGTCCTTGTCCATTATATACACTGCCCTGGGATATTTCCCTGTGCGGGGGTCCCTATGCAATTTGGGCCTGTTACACAAGGTCACAATGTCCTCATGTGCTTTCGCATTGTCCTTACTCTTCCCCTGCACGTCCATAACAATATTGAACACATTTTCAAACACATTTTTCTCAATGTGCATGACATCCAAGTCGTGTCGAACAAAATTCGTCTTCCAATAAGGTAGATCCCAGAATATACTCATCTTTTCCCATCCACATGTCTTCCTTATTATTCTATTCACATCATCTTCTCCTAATTCGGTTACACGTCGTAGGCCATGCCTTTCTATATCCTCCAAGACTTCTTCACTACTCCTATGCCTTGGTGGCATTCCATGTTCCTCCTGATCCTTCACGAATTTGGACTAATCAACTCTAAAAGGATTATTGGAGGGGAGGAACCTCCTGTGCGAATCAAACCACGACTGTTTCGCACCCTCTTTAAGCCGTATAGATTCTGTTTCTTCCATACATACTGGGCATGCAGTTTTCCCATAGGTGCTCCAACCCGACAACATAGCATAGCCGGAAAATCTCCAATTGTCCACATCAAGGCCGCCTTCATTTGAAAGTTCTGATTAGAGGATGTGTCGTATGTTGTGATCCCAACGTCCCACAACTCTAAGAGCTCGTCGATTAAGGGCTGCAAATAAACATCAATCCTTTGCTTTGGGCTTGATTTCCCAGGAATTATGCATGTCAGGAACATATAGTCATCCTTCATACACATATCAGGAGGGAGGTTGTAAAGAGTTAATATGACTGGCCAACATGAATATTGAGATCCCAATTGACCAAACGGTTGAAAACCATCCGTACATAAGCCCAATCTCACATCCCGACCCTCCTTACTAAATTCTGGATGTATTATGTCAAAATGCTTCCATGCCTTCGAGTCACAAGGGTGGCACATCTCCCTAGACGACCCATGATGATGTCCTAATGCCACGTCATATGCTTCGCTGTCGCCTTCGATGCATACAATCTCTTTAATCTGTTTTTAAGTGGGAAATAGAACATGTATTTCCGTCCAATCCGTGAATTCGCATTTGATTCTCTTTAGCGAGGCTCGTCACAGAACTTACATTTATCTAAGGCCGAATCTTCTCGCCAGAATAACATACACCCTTTTCACAACAATAAATTTTCTGAACAGGCAACCCCAATCCCTCAAGTAGTTTTTTCGCCTCGTAAAAATTCTTAACCATGGCGTCATCCTCGGGGAGTGTATCAAGAATTAGTTGGCTCAAAGTATCAAAGCACCTCTCCGATAAGTTGTGTTCGGCCTTAATACTCAATAACCTAGCAATAATAGACAGAAAGGTCATTTTCTTGCATCTAGGCCACAAATCTTTGTCTGCCGCGTCCAACATACGAAAGAACAATTTCTCTTGTGGATTACGCTCCTCAGGTGGCCTAAGTTCATCATTATCTTGAGTTGGTATTGTGTCGGGATGACCAATTCCCATTCCATCGCACACCATTTGTATGTAGTCATCATCACATGCCGACACTGATGGGGGCGCAATATCAGTATCATAATAGCGACTAAATTGGTGTGGCTCTCCATGACACGTCCATATTTCGTAGTTAGGAACAAAGCCGTCACGATATAGATGATATGTGATGTCATCATCAGATAGATAACATTTATTCCTACATCTAATACACGGACACATTAGTCTTCCCTGTGCTCTATCCACATCTGGGTTTTGATGAGATATCTGTATAAATAATTTTACCCCATTCTTAAATTCAGATGTGAGTTGTCCAATACTACGTCGGGAGCGGTACATCCAACTTCGGTCCATACCTATCAAAGCTTTTTTTTACAACTTGGATATTATTGATCACTCGAATGCTTTCACCAAATCCTAACGACTAAATTATCATCTATAGGGTGTATAGTCAATTGATACTCGTTTCCTAATTGAAACACATTATAAAACATATGTTAATAGGGTTTATTTTCAATAGTCATTCAGGTATCTTATTTGAAAAACATTATAATAATTATAATAATAAACAAATCTTTTTTAATCTTTTAGAATAAATTATTATAATCTTTTATGAATTGTATCTTCAATTATGTCCGTTAAAAGAAATCTGAAACCACTGTTAGAGATAGATTTTAAAAAAATCAAATCCCACAAATTGAATATTATATAAATAAATTTAAAAAATGTGGTTTTAACCTCCAGCAAACCATGTGACTTAGTAAATCTTTAAAACTCGTCATAGTAGATTTAATGCACATAGATCAAATTATATTACCTTGCTACCAATGAAATCGATGCAGATCGCCGGCTGAGTTGGATATTGCTTTCCAAAATAAAGTATTGGCCAAGTGTGTCTGATAACACAATATTCGAAATTAGAATGAGAAGGAAAAAACCTCTCGGAAACCAACATAGTACTAGATCCATTTTATTCAACTACAATACCAACTTAGCCGTGTTGCAATCGGAAATGTAACACCCCCAAATTTAAAACACCAAAATATAGGGGTGCTACCGCCACATCACTTGGAATAAAAATACTTACCAAACAGATACCAAGAGATGTTAAGGCTTATTAAAAACAAAACCGGTTTTGACATTCGAATCGTGCAATATCCAAAATAGTTCAAAAACAAATGTTTGACAAAATGAGTCAAATTATATATATATATGTTTTATTTGAACAAAATAAACTTTCATAGTCCCTTTCCCCCAATGCGTGCAATGCTCATGGTGTCTTATTTTCGAATCCTGAAAAAGAAAAAAAAATACACGCACACACAAATCAGTAAAAACTAGTAAGTTAATTCACAGCTCCACAAGGACACAACAACACACAACCGCAAAATTTCATGTATTTAATATGAAGGCGAATTAATATTGACGAGGACACTTCTTTTTACCGCATAATCCGCAAATTTTTGTCTAAACCTATAGCACCGGTGCCCTAACCTAGGCCCGCAGGCGAGGTTAGGGGTTAGACCCACAATACCGCATAGTCAAAAGTTCGTCAACCTGGATTTTAATTAAATTTTGACAGAGGGGGCGAGTTACGTCGCTAGAGACCCGTCACAGTCCTGTTCCTCAACCGCACAATCTGCATAGAAGCATCTGCTCGTCAATACCAATTTTTCCACAATATAAATATGTATCCCTTCTTTTATATATATATATATATATATATATATAAAATACTTTTAACAATCCATACTTTCTTTTATATATATATATATAAAATACTTTTAACAATCCATACTTTCTTCAGATATTGCCGTATCAAGGGCTAGTATGTAGTTGCAAATATTCTCTTTATAATATATTTATGTGTTCGTGTATACATAAATATATATGTATGAAAACTAGATAAAACAAGTAACAATGATTCATCCAATTTATTTATTACCAGGCAAGTGCATGCTAGACCCAACAATGTTTGACTAAATAATTATTAGTATGTAGACACAACCCTATGTTTTGAAAATTGAATATACACACCAAACCAACACTGCCAATTGACGAGACACACACAAAGGAAGAATGTAGGAGAAAAGGGACCAACTTACAGTCGATCAATTAGTGTTAAACAAGAGGAACGAAGGCAATACCGACTTCGACTCCAGCAATGTATTTTCCAAAAACTCCAGACTTATTTGGGTTTTCTGCTTAGGGGTTTAAGTTATCTATAGCATCACAGGGAATCTTCAATTGGAAGCTTTGCAAGGACGACAATCATGGGATTGATAGCAGGAAGAAGATCCATTTTTTTTTTGATAGAATTTTGTCCTCAAATTAAGCATAATGCCCGGAGGTCTTGCAAGGTAAGTGACAAAATTGTGGTCTAACTAATGGCATGCAATCTTATCTTTCCCACTAACAAATTTTTATCCAAACCTAATCACACTTGTAAGAATAAAGTAGTGTAAATTTATCCACATAATTAAATGGGTACAATAGTGTAATTATCCCAATTAAAAAAACATGTATTACTAAGTAATGCCAGACCATGAGGATTTTGATTGCCAATAGAGTGATGATGATGATGATGATGATGATGATGATGATGATGATGATGATGATGATGATGATGATGATGATGATGATGATGATGATCATAATAATAATAATAATAATAAGCGAAACGAATTTCTCGGGTATCACAATCCACCCTCCTTAAAAATCGACTTCGTCCTCGAAGTCGCTTAACGTCTAAGGATAGAGTATTCCATGTAAGTGTTCAATGTGTTCATGAAATGGGCATGCGAGATATAGATCGAGATAGTGTGTTAGCTCGAATGCACATGTATGTATATGACCCATCCCCTGATTTTGTGAAAAAAGAATTTATAACTTAATTCATCATTTAAAAATAATTTATGCAAGGCAGTATCCATGAATTTCTTTACAAATAAAATATAGTAATAATATTCTTATGAGTTTAAAAACTATAATATTTTTTTTATAAACTTAAAAATCTAATACATAGATTTTACGGAAATATAGCAAAATAAATATTTATATACAACTAAAATATTGGTCCGAAAGAATCGAACCGCTCTGATACCATTTTGTAACACCCCAAAATTTAAAACACCAAAATATAGGGGTGCTACCGCCATATTCCTTGGAATAAAAATACTTACCAAACAAGATACCAAGAGATGTTAAGGCTTATTAAAAACAAAACCTGTTTTGACATTCGAATCGTGCAATATCCAAAATAGTTCAAAACAAATGTTTGACAAAATGAGTCAAATTATATATATGTTTTATTTGAACAAATTAAACTTTCATAGTCCCTTCCTCCAATGCGTGCAATGCTCATGGTGTCTCATTTTCGAATCCTGAAAAAGAAAAAAAATACACGCACACACAAATCAGTAAAAACATGTAAGTTAATCCACAGCTCCACTGTAACACCCGAGGAAAAACAAATTCAAATTGTTTTGAACTACGTCATGACTTGATCCCTTCACAGGGTACGTAGGCAGCTTAGAACTAATTTCTAAGTTCAGTCACGAAATAAATCACAAAATACATCACGAATTAGACCACAAGGACGATAGGAGGTGTTGGAACCAATTTAGACTAGGCTAAGTAGGACACGGAAATGTTGCGAGCGATAAGCCGGACTCGTAACCAGATTAAGGAGAAGATTCCGAAACGAAGACGACCCAGGGAATCGAGCTAACACGTAGAAAACCGATAGGGGAAAAGCGAGGGAAGACCCGACGGAACACGCGGATCGCCGAACCGGCCGGCCCGCGCTGTCCGCGCGCTGCCGCGCGGCCACCGCGCGGCCAAGGGCGTCGCGATGCCAGGCTTGGCACGCGTGCTCCGCGCGACCATAGGGGTGGGTGCGCGCCACCTCCGCGCCAGAGGGGCTGAAGGTGTAATCTTTCCATTCGGGGGTGATTTTCTTGCCTAAATTACAATTCCCTTCGAGGGAAACCGAATTCCAGCCTTAAGGAAGGCTTAAGGGCGGCTGGGGAGCCTCAAAAGCCCTAATCCCACAGAAACCCATCCCCACCATACTCACAAACTTCCTCTCCAAGCCAAACTCTCCCTATGAAGCTTTCCGGCGAACATTCCGGCGACGACGAGGTGAACGGGACTGAGCCACGGCTTCATAGAACCTTGGTAAGTCTTAATATAGCATTCCATCAGTCCATGAGTCTCCGGAACTCGAATTCTAACACTATTTCCTTACTACGATTTCACGTCGGAAAACGAACAAAAAGCGATCGGAGAAGTTGGCCGTTACAAGTTGGTAGGGAGATGCGGCGGTGACATCCCGGCCTGGGTTATCAAATCCGGGGTGTTACAAGTTGGTATCAGAGCCCGGAATTTTTTTTTTTAAAGCTACTACTATTATTTTAAACCATTACTTTTAAACCCAAGTGCGATTTCTTTTAAAACTATTTATTTTGACTACTAGTATTATTTTTAGCCCAAAAGTCTATAATCCTTTTTACATAGCCCAAAATCTTAGCCAAAGAAATATTAAATTTTGGCCCACTATAGAGGCCCAACCTTTAGCAATTTATTTCAAACTAAATTTTTATGGGGAAGGGACTTGCACTTGCATGTTGCATATAGATTTAAATTTGTGCATATCTTAACCTTGCCTGAAAAATGTCTAACTCTAACCTCCCTTGTTGACAATAGATGGCCGAGCCCAACGCGAACATGGTCAATTTGATGGTGAAATTAATGAACGCATACCTTGAGGGCCAACAACACATCAATTACTTCAAAACGCGGGTAGGACAGTTGGAGGGTAACCTGGCCCATTTGGGTCACCTTAGGGAAACAGACCATCACCACATAACCCAGCTGCAGGAGCAAGTCACGCACCTCCAAGCCCAAGTGGCCCAGCTCCAAGACAAGGGAGATGACTTGGAGGAGCAGATAGAGACCATAGGCTGGGAACTGACTAACCTAGCCCAGGACGTGGACGGAGCGGTCCTTCAGAACCCGGGGCCTGCTCCCAATGTCGCCATACCCATCGATGTGTCGAGCGATGAGGATGATCCCATCAAGGCCGAGCCTGCCCACCCGTTTTAGATCTAGTGATCCAGCTACGCATTATTAGTATATTTTCCTTTCCGTACCATTAGCAGCACACCTATTTCTATTTCGAATGCTTGTAAACCAAATTTAATTCTTGAGTAATAAAAATACAAGCCTATTTAAATCTATTCCATGCATTTTATTTAGTCCTTTAACTACCATAATCAAAGAGGGGAACCTACAACCCTACAAAAAAAAAAACCGAACAAATTTTTTTTTTAAAAAAAATAAATAAATAAATAAATAATAATAATAATAATAATAATAATAATAATAATAATAATAATAATAATAATAATAAAAATACTAATAGTAATAAAATATATATACATAAACGTAAATAGGTACATATAAGAATAAATAAATAAATTCCAACAACCTTTACAAGAAAACCCTGATAAATTGATACCTATTAAAAGACTAATCTTCATCCAATAAAAATTTTTCCCTTAAGAGCAACTATATATACTCTACATATAAACTCTAATCCCGTGTATCATATCACGCTAATTTAACCAAGCGATTTAGTCAAGCAACGGCGTAGGTATTGTTGGGCAATCCACACACATGCAGACACGATAGGAAGGTAATAGTAAATCCAGAACATCTCAAACCATAAAATGGACAGAACAATTAAACCATGGTTCTAAAACAGCAGCAAACAACTAACACATGTCAAGCACCTAACTAAGCAATAACATAACGAAAATATAAATCACAAATCCCAGGCAACAGCAACGTCCTCATACGGGGGAAACTAAACAAAGTACGTCTAAATGCAAAACCTAAACGAAAACACGAAACCAAAAGGAGACCTCACTGATCGGGAGGCGGGAACTGCCGGCGCATGTAGTCGTCCATCTGCCGCACATAGGCGTACATGTCGGACATGGTGGCCTGCTGCTGAGCCTGCCTCGTAGCAAACGAGTCCATACGGGTCTGATAGAAGTCCAACCTAGCGTCGAGGGCATCATAACGAGCCTGCCCAGCCGCGAACCCGGCGTCCATACTGACCCGCATCTCCTGCATCATCTGCAACATCCGAGTCATCTCCTGCCCCTGAGGTGCCACAGCAGGAGGTGCCCCAGCAGGAGGTGGAACTACTGGAGGAGGGGGTGGCTGCTCCGGTGGTACAACAAGGATCAGGCCGCTGTCATCAGGCTGCGGGCGAAGTACAGCACGGGGAGCCCCACGACGTAAGGCGCTACGCCGCTCAGCATAAGTCGGGATACGGTAGCAACGGCCAGGTGCTAGGTCGTACGGGTCTGTCTCCGGTGTAGTGCGAATCCCTTGCGCCGCGCACAACCCACAGATGAGGTGAACATGGGTAATCACCCTACTCCCTCGTCCTCTTCGCATACCCCGCAAGTTGTCCTCGATGCAAGCTCCTACATTCACCCTACCGTCTCGCGCGATGAAGCAAATGGTCTCGTAGACGTGATCCAAGACAATGTGGCTCCGGGACATCGGCCGGACACGCCCGAACCACAGCTGAGCAAGCTCTCGCCAAGGGGAGTCCATCGACGTCAAACGAAGCTCATGACTGTGCTCGAACTGAGGAGGCACTATGGTGCATAAGGTGTTCCACACAGGAGCAAGAACGCGTCCCTCAGGCTGGGGCCGGAATACGCCATCGTCGGGCAAGCCAAAATAGACATTGATCGCCCGAGCACTGAAGTCGAGATAGCGACCACGGACCCATACCCGGGATAGATCGTCACCCTCCCCGAGACCGCCAATGTTGGCAATAACCTCCATAGCCAAATAACCGGAGGCGACGCCCTCGGGGTGACGTGCCAGACCAGTCCACTGCAAATACTCCAAGACTGCACTGACCCTGTCATCGCCCATATGAAGAGGATATATGCCTCTTTCAGGGACGTAAGCCCTGTTTCGACGAAGCTCGTCGAAATAAAAGTCCTGGGCAGCCTTCGTCCTGAACCGGAACCTGTCGTGCTGGTGAGGACGCACCTCGTCCGGAAGACCCCTGAGTCGCGGACCCCGCTGCTCCTCGTCCTCCTCTGACTCGCTCTCGTCGAAATCCGGCATCGCTGGAGCAGCATGACTGGGGCCAGCCTCGTCAGCAACTCGTCTCCTAGTCCTCGGGGGACACATGAGAGACGCCAAAACGACCCACAAAAAGAGCAACATCCTGCAAGTTACCAAATACCAACTATAAGACTAAATCCCACACAAAAGCCAAGCGAAAACACGTAAAGGGCATCAATACACGCTTCTAACGCGAATGTACCGTAAGAACAACAAATCCTACCGTTTACGAGGACCCACCAGGAAATAATCTAGACAAAGGATATTCTTAAACTAGTGCCAAAACCAATTGTAGCATTTCGTCGAACACGTGATGGGCGCAATAAACCAAAACCTAAGCTACTAACAACACACGGAAATTGGCCACCGAATGAAACAATCATCCTAATGACAACACAGCACGTCCTACCGCACCAAACAACAGGGGAACGAACCAATAACCATACCCCAACAACACCCAAACATCATAGCCTTTCTAAGGATTCGAATTCAACAAGAATTTGCCAAAACCATAAACACATTATAACATAAACATAGGCAAGGCAACAAGAGTAACGATAATTGCCACATACACTTGCTAATTCGCACAAATCAAGCCTAAAGGTCATAAATCCCCAATTTTTGTACACAAACCCTAATTTCCTAAATCTCTACACAAATCAAGTCATTCAAAACATAAAAGTTGAAATTAGTAAGTGGGTTTAGTAGAATCGTACCTAGATGGGTGAAATTGAAGTCGAAATCAAGCAAACAGGAAGGTGGCTCGCCGGATTTAGAGAGAATTGGGGGTGTGTTCTCGAATAGAAAATGGGGGAAGTGGCTCGCGCGGAGCGCGAGCCCTATTTTCTCGAACAGAGGGTGCCGCGCGCTCTCCGCGCGGGACCCGGATGTAGTTTTATCTTTCCTGTTCTACTCAATCTCTTCTGCTATACGCTCCTCACTGAACCCGGGCATACATTGACGGAGAAATACGACGACATGGAGCGTCACCTGGCATTATTCCGGGCAAGGACAGCGGAATTGCCTCACGCCCTCCTTTCGCAGGACTACAGGAAGCCCCCGGGACGTAAATACCTAGGGACCATAAGAAATTCCGTAGGGAATAGAGAACAGCGTGTTAACTAGCGTCCCCACCACAGTTTGCTCGTAACCATAACGTGTTTCACGTCTCCCAACTAAAGAAGTATGTGCCCGACACGTCGCATGTACTCCAACCGGACGTAATCGAATTGGATGATGACTTGACCTATGAAGAAACCCCGGTGCAAATACTCGACTACAAGGAAAGGGTGACAAGGAATAAAACTGTAAAGATGGTCAAGGTCCTGTGGTCCAACCACGAGACGGAGACGGCAACCTGGGAATTAGAAGCCGACATGAGGCAACGTTACCCTACCCTCTTCCAAGACGACCCGACCACAGTTATGGGGACATAACTGTATTCTTAAGGGGGGGAGGATGTAACACCCGAGGAAAAACAAATTCAAATTGTTTTGAACTACGTCATGACTTGATCCCTTCACAGGGTACGTAGGCAGCTTAGAACTAATTTCTAAGTTCAGTCACGAAATAAATCACAAAATACATCACGAATTAGACCACAAGGACGATAGGAGGTGTTGGAACCAATTTAGACTAGGCTAAGTAGGACACGGAAATGTTGCGAGCGATAAGCCGGACTCGTAACCAGATTAAGGAGAAGATTCCGACACGAAGACGACCCAGGGAATCGAGCTAACATGTAGAAAACCGATAGGGGAAAAGCGAGGGAAGACCCGACGGAACACGCGGATCGCCGAACCGGCCGGTCCGGCCGGCCCGCGCTGTCCGCGCGCCGCCGTGCGGCCACCGCGCGGCCAAGGGCGTCGCGACGCCAGGCCTGGCACGCGTGCTCCGCGCGACCATAGGGGTGGGTGCGCGCCACCTCCGCGCCAGAGGGGCTGAAGGTGTAATCTTTCCATTCGGGGGTGATTTTCTTGCCTAAATTACAATTCCCTTCAAGGGAAACCAAATTCCAGCCTTAAGGAAGGCTTAAGGGCGGCTGGGGAGCCTCAAAAGCCCTAATCCCACAGAAACCCATCCCCACCATACTCACAAACTCCCTCTCCAAGCCAAACTCTCCCGACGAAGCTTTCCGGCGAACATTCCGGCGACGACGAGGTGAACGGGACTGAGCCACAGCTTCATAGAACCTTGGTAAGTCTTAATATAACTTTC
Source organism: Hygrophila difformis (assembly GCA_030278955.1). NCBI lineage: Eukaryota > Viridiplantae > Streptophyta > Magnoliopsida > Lamiales > Acanthaceae > Hygrophila > Hygrophila difformis. The sequence continues at coordinate 19,135,029 of JAOANR010000004.1, forward strand.
CATCAGTCCATGAGTCTCCGAAACTCGAATTCTAACACTATTTCCTTACTACGATTTCACGTCGGAAAACGAACAAAAAGCGATCGGAGAAGTTGGCCGTTTGTCGTGACCCTAGGACGTCCGGAAGCCCAATCCAGCGACCCTATCATCATTCTAAGTAAGTTAAAACCTTACTCACAAATTTTCGTGGTTGTTTGTTGTTTAAATCTCAAGATATAGGCTTGTAACAAAAATCGGTTTTCAAAAACCCTATTTTCGTCCAATTTTAAAGACTCGCCAAAAACTCGACCTTCGGGAATTCAAACCGAAAACTTTTCAACATAAAGGTTGTTCCTAACACCTTTATCTATCTTGTGTCCAAATTTCAGCCATTGACATTAAGTTTTGCTATCCCAAATTCCGCCGTGAACTTTCTGTATCGAACCGAACGATTTAAATCTGTGACAGATTCCTTCATTCAACTTGATGCATGTTTTTCACCCATTTTTCGAATGATTTAACTTTGCATTCCGAAACAAAAGTTGTAGATAATTGTGGCTAGATTATGCATATAAAATTTCACGGATTTTGGTTTTCATTTGATATGTCAAACGGCCGAGTTTCTAAAACTGTTTTGAAATCGTTTTAAGGGCCATGAGTATGCAGTGAGTTGCACTTGATTTTTGAACCAAGAATTCATTATTTCCAAATTCTTAAAACATGAAAGTTGTTCCTTAATGTGTTGTGTAGTTACTGTAAAAATTTCACATCGATTGGTTTTGAAATGAATTTTTAATCGGCGTTGCACGAACCTGTGACGAAAACAGTTTTTAAGACATAAATTATTCTTTGCAATAAATTCGAATTTCAACTCGCTTCGGAACCTTATTTCCAAAAACTTAAAACATGAAAGTTGTTTGTGTGTGTGTTTTTGAATTACTGTAAAAATTTCAGAATTTTTGAAGAAAAGATGAATTTTTAATTAAGAAAGGCGTAAACTGCCTCGAATAGGATTTTTCGAAACTGAGAAAACTCGAACTTTGAAAACGCGATATCGACCATTTGATAATTTTGAAATACGAACTTTCGAAAAATCCCGTTCACTAGGCTGAGCCGATCTTCATACTATCGTTAGTGGTCTCCTTACTATCTGAGATTGCCTCGTTAGTGATCTCGCGCGCTGTATTTGTGGATCGTCTCGTTAGTGGTCCTACTATCTTTTTGGATCGCCTCGTTAGTGGTCCTACTATCTTTGAGACTGCCTCGTTAGTGGTCTCGCATTATTTGGACTGCCTCGTTAGTGGTCCTATGTTGAGATTGCCTCGTTAGTGATCTCCCGGTATGGTGTCCTCTTCTTAGTCTACGGGATGAAAAGTAAAAGACTTGTGTGAGTGTTCATTATGCTTAAATCGTATCTATCATGTCTTTAATTATGTATTTTAAATTTATGCATCATAAATTATGCTTTAAATTACGCTTTTAAAATTTAGTCCTTTAATCATGTTTTTCCGCTGCTAATAAATTATGTATTTTTAATTCTCGTACGGTAAGCGAAATCTTTAGTTTAAACACTTGTAACCCCTTTTATTTGTTAGTTAGGGATTAACTTACTCAGTATATTTTTATACTGACAACCGTTGTCATTTTTCTTTTTTTTTTACAGAGTATGTCGAGTGAGGCATTGCATATGCACTTGGGGGAAAATCATAACGGACATTTTAAATTCTGCATCGTTCTGTTTTTACCGGGTCTGTTAAACCCGAGGATTTGGCCATGTTGGCCATGATTTACTTTCCGCTGCACTTTCTCTATTTATTTTTCGCGCATGATGATTACTACTATCGTATTAAGTATTATAAATTTCCGGACTAAATCTTGAAATGTTTTAAATCTTTTACATACCCACAAGCCTTACATTTCCTTAGCGAGCTCGGGAAGCCGTGTTTTGCTAGGGAGATGCGGCGGTGACATCCCGGCCTGGGTTATCAAATCCGGGGTGTTACATCCACAAGGACACAACAACACACAACCGCAAAATTTCATGTATTTAATATGAAGGCGAATTAATATTGACGAGGACACTTCTTTTTACCGCATAATCCGCAAATTTTTGTCTAAACCTATAGCACCGGTGCCCTAACCTAGGCCCGCAGGCGAGGTTAGGGGTTAGACCCACAATAACGCATAGTCAAAGGTTCATCAACCTGGATTTAATTAAATTTTGACAGAGGGGGCGAGTTACGTCGCTATAGACCCGTTACAGTCCTGCCCTCAACCGCACAATCCGCATAGGAGCATCTGCTCGTCAACACCAATTTGTCCACAATATAAATATGTATCCCTTCTTTTATATATATATATATATAATACTTTTAACAATCCATACTTTCTTCAGATATTGCCGTATCAAGAGCTAGTATGTAGTTGCACATATTCTCTTTATAATATATTTCTGTGTTCGTGTATACATAAATATATATGTATGAAAACTAGATAAAACAAGTAACAATGATTCATCCAATTTATTTATTACCAGGCAAGTGCATGCTAGACCCAACAATATTTGACTAAATAATTATTAGTATGTAGACACAACCATATGTTTTGAAAATTGAATATACACACCAAACCAACACTGCCAATTGACGAGACACACACAAAGGAAGAATGTAGGAGAAAAGGGATCAACTTACAATCGATCAATTAGTGTTAAACAAGAGGAACGAAGGCAAGACCGACTTCGACCCAGGCAATGTATTTTCCAAAAACTCTAGACTTAGGGTTTTCTGCTTAGGGGTTTAGGTTATCTATAGCATTACAGGGAATCTTCAATTGGAAGCTTTGGCAAGGACGACAATCATGGGATTGATAGCAGGAAGAAGATCCATTTTTTTTTTGGATAGAATTTTGTCCTCAAATTAAGCATAATGCCCGGAGGTCTTGCAAGGTAAGTGACAAAATTGTTGTCTAACTAATGGCATGCAATCTTATCTTTCCTACTAACAAATTTTTATCCAAACCTAATCACACTTGTAAGAATAAAGTAGTGTAAATTTATCCAAATAATTAAATGGGTACAATAGTATAATTATCCCAATTAAAAAAAAATGTATTACTAAGTAATGCCAGACCATGAGGATTTTGATTGCCAATAGAGTGTCAAATATATAATGATGATGATAATAATAATAATAATAATAATAATAATAATAATAATAATAATAATAATAATAATAATAATAATAATAAGCGAAACGAATTTCTCGGGTATCACAGAAAATCCATTTTATTCAACTACCAACAATATGACAACATCAATTCCCAATTCGAAAGGAAATAAACAATCGCTCGCACATGTAACATTTTCAAAACGATTAACGATACCAACACAAACACTTGGAAATGGCATAACTTTCTCATACGAACTCCAAATTGAGCATATCATATATGGATAATCATCTACTCGACGAGAGAATTCTACATATGAGTCCGTAATTGCAACAATCCAAATATTATCAACGTACTACGCCAAAACGGATTGTTTCCCCAACTTTAACGATCACATTTTTTTTTTCTTTTAATGATTTTGCTAAGTAGAGAACACAATAGAGTTGAATATATCACCATAATCAAATACATTTGCTTCAAAAATAAAAAATCGGATGGAAGAGAAAAAACACAGTGCCACAATCCAAAAATCAAATACCATGGAGAGAAAAAAAATTGCAAACACAGTGCCACAATCGAAAAACTTAGCCAACATTCGAATGGAATTTAAGAGCAAAAATATGTGAATCGAATACCTCAATGGAGTACTCGAATGGAAGAGTCCGGTTATGGTGGTGGGACTGCCGGGAGGGGTGAGGGTCAACGGAACGCAGGGTCTTTCGGCGCCGGGACTAGGCGGGCAGGGGCTTTGAGGCGAGGGCCTTTGCGGCGAGGGTGGCGCTCTTCCGTAGTGAGGCGACGGCGGTACGCGACAGGGAGGGGAGGGAATCGACGACGGGGAGGGGACGAAATCGGCGGCGGTATGCGGACGCGTCGGGCTCGAGTCTGGTGAGCAGACCCGACACCAATCAATGGAACGTCGGCGCTCGATGTGCGGCGGATGGTCGGGATTGGAGGTCGGCGATGGTGCGGTGAAAGGAGGAAGTAAAAATGGTGGGAGGAGGAAAATGACGACTTACAGCCATTTGGGGCTGAAATAATATGACCTAGGTTACCGACCTCTCATGCGGTCGGTAATCCGGTCGGTAATACCGACCGAAGTGTTGCCGGTCAGTAATCCGGTCGTTTATGAGCCCTAACGGCTATTTTTTGCCGACCGCACGGTATTCCGGTCGGGATATCCGACCCGCACATCGTCGGTCGGTAAATTCCACTTTTCTTGTAGTGATATGATGTACAATTTACATATTCTTACATCATTTTCACATTTCAAATCTTTCAAATATATTTTTTTTGGTGAACATTTTGGAAATACATATAAATTGGAAATTCTATATATTTCAAAAACTGAAAATCTATAATGAATAAATACATAAATGCAAAAATCTAAAATCAATAAATTTAAAAAAGCAAAAATCTATAAAAATTAAAAATTTGAAATGGAGACACCACATTAAATTTAGGATGGGTTGTTCACTAAGGGCACGTTTGGAACACTGTACTCTATTATGGTGTATTGTATTATTTAATACATGTGTATTCTGTTATGGTGTATTATGATGTATTGTATTAAATTAATGTTATACAGTGTTTGGTGGTATACTGTATAATTATTATACAGTGTTTGGCGCATTGTATTATAATGTATTATTTTTTGAATTGTTAAATAAATAAATTAATTTTCTTACAAATGAAATAATTAAAATTTAATAATATTTTTAAATACGAATAAAAATAATAATTTAATAGTATTTTAAATAATAATTTAATAATAATAATTTTAAATAATAATAAACATAATAATTTAATAACATTTTAAATAATAATTTAATAATAAATTTAAATAATACTATATATATCTATTTAAGAATAATAATATTTAATATCACAATAAAAATATTATGTGCCAATATATAAAAAAACAATGATCCATGCAAAGTATTAATAAAATTAACAATGTCATATACATGAAATTAAAATTATCTAATCCAATCAGCGTACATATTATGTGCCAATGTATCCCTCCACTCTGTCCATTGATTTGAAGACTCAACACTCCCTATGAAATCATTATCTTGAGCTCCATTCTCTAAAATCTCAGTCAACTCATCATCATCCTCTGCAGGATCCACGGACATTTCTCTCCTAATAAGATTATGTAACAAGCAACATGCAGTAATAATACGACATTGTATTTTAATTGGATAATATGATGGGCTTCTAAGTATAGCCCATCGTACCTTTAACAACCAAAACATCGCTCAATAACATTTCTTGCAGATGAATGTTTCATATTAAAAAAATTCTTCTTTATTTTGAGGAGCACGTCCAACCCTCCATTTTGATAAATGATATCGTGTTCCTCTATATGGTGCTAAAAATCCTTCAGCATTAGTGTATCCAGCATCAACAAGATAATAGCCACCTAATCATCAATGCAAAAGCATTAGCATAACATAAAGTTAATATGAATAGATTTAACAAATAGTAGAATATATTTTAAAAAGAAAAAACCTGCTGGAACTCGTAAACCATTTGGCTTACTTTCAGCATCACGAAGAACTCTAGAGTCCGACGCCGAGCCTTCCCAACCAGGCATTACAAAGATGAATTGCATATCTCTGGTACACACGCCTAAAACATTTGTTGCAATCTCACCATTTCTAGATCTGGGTTTATCATTTTCTAGCACACGCAGTTCGACAAATGTTCCATCCAATGCCCCCAAGCAATTCTACTTACAAATAAAATATAATTACAAAAAATTGATTAAACTAAATAGTCAATTTATTTTTTATATTCTCTCAGAATGATAAATTACATACCTTGAACCACTTCAATCTCTCATCACGACAATCTTCTGGCACAGGATCTGGTGATGTAAGAAGAATACTCTGCAATCTCAATACACTTTGCAAGACTTTGTTGAAGTTTCTACTTATAGTCTCCCCAGACCTAAAAAACTTAATACCAATTGTGCGGTTTTTGACATGATGGGCTAAGATATGTAAGAAAACACAAACTTGCACTTCAATGGATACTTGACCATTTAACTTCAGGCCTCCACTTGTTCGAAGGAGCTCACACAATATGCCAAATGTTCTTCTATCCATTCTTAGTTGGGCCACACATTGTGTATCATTGTAGCCAATAATGGAATCTAAGTATTGTAATCGAGTTTCATGCCTTGTGAAGGTTCGATTATGAATCATTCCTTGTTCATTTTGTCCATCCATCATCTCCAATAATACTAGTACCATCAACATGAACATATACATCATTTGCATTTGCATCATATGCAAATGGTATGCTATCAGAAAAATTCTTCTTCTGTCCATATCTCTATGAATTTTCTTTCATATCAATTATCCATAAAACATTACATCAACAAAAATTTAATCCAAGCATAGTTTCAAGAATCACCATATACCAAAAGAAAATAATTATCAGCCAAGTAATAGAGGATTTTAAAGCAAAACTAACAGAGGCCATCTATTTAGACAAAGTAACACCAATAATATATTCTCCTATATGTATGTTGTATGCTGAAAGACCAAAGCAATAAAACACGGTAGTAAAATCAATGTCACCTATACCACAAGAAAAAGGCTTACACGATTTTTACCTCATTTGGAAGTATTCCAATATTTAACAGAGAGCCTATACAATTTAAATGACAATCAGTTATTCAGCCTACTCATTAACATTTTTGTCCTACCAAGAGCCACAGAAACAAAATCCTTCAATTACTATCCCTTTTTCTCACCCTCTTTTAGCACATACAACAATAAATAATATGTCTGCAAAACATACCCTCAAAATCCTCGAAGCAAATTCGTCAATAGAGTCTCTGTCTAATAGAGATACAACAACTAAATAAATAAGTATCTCGGAGGTTGATCAAATCCTGAGGCTCTAAAATTGAAGAAAGAAAATAACCCACTACAAAATTACATCATCGTCATACATCTAACTATGTGACGAACTTTGCATTCAGAATCAGAAGACAAGATCGCATTACATCATCTTCTTTCCAATAAACAAAAATTAAAAATGAAGAAAGACAGTGAATGGCAACGAAAACAAACCTATACCACCGCCCGCCGCCGCCGTCCCCTGCCTATGTCGCCGCCTGCTGCCGCCGCCCGACTGTCGCCGCCGCCCGCCTGCCTGACTCGACGGGATTTAGAGAAAAGGGTGTGAATCGGATTTGGAGTGGAATGGCGTAAATTGAAAGAGAAGAAAAAAATTGTATACGGCTTAAACTCGCCCCTCACCCCTGTATTAAGTTCTACACCACATGCCTCATTAAAATAATACTTATCCATATCCATAAAATATGCCAAACATAAGTATGTATTAGTTTTATGTATTATATTAATACTATGAGGCCCAATCCAGCCCAATACACTCAACCAAACATGCCCTAATGGTTTAATATATAGAGATGATAACTAGGCCGGCTAGGTAGGCTTAATAGGCTTTTTATAAAAGCCTGGTATGAGCCTATTTAGCTAAATAAATTTTTAAAATAGCCTAAGCATAGCCTATTTATAGGAAAAAAAAACATCGCCTATGCCATAGCCCCTGTCAGGTAGTCTGCCCCGTTCCCACCCATAATAGGTAATGTAGAATTAAAATTTGCATGCAGACTTAGAATTGGGTGGTAAACTTTTTAAACTTAGTAGAATGAGTTGCATTCAGTATTGAGCTTTCTAAAGGAATTTAAGATGGTCCTTGCTATTTCTCCTCTTTTGCTTGGGTGCAAAGGGAGAGGGTAGACTGACTCGGTCACTGCTACAATATCTTCGAATATTTATCTTCGAATAGGTCCTCGTGCTGTATGGTTGTTACCATTCATGATTTTCCAGAATCCATTGTTTGCATATTAAAGTAAATTGTAGTTTTTTTTTTTTTTTGGAGGAGCCATTGAAAGCCTGGAAAGGGGTGGTGGGAGCCCATGCCACACAATTACAAAGGGGAATAAAAGGGAGGGATAGGGGGCCGGTGGGGATCGAACCTCCAACCTTCCGTTGGAAGCCTAGGAACTTAACCACTTGGGCTAAGTCCACATCCCAAGTGTAGTTAAAATATAATGAGTCACCATTGCTCTCTTTCCATTATCTCTTTCTTATTTCTATATTGGAATTCGATTGCCAGCTTCAACAATTTTGAGCATTTGATATGGACCTAACAAATCAAAGCACCTCAATGTTTTATGCAGTGTACTTGATATGTGATATGTATCGAAGTGCCTATCATCTTTTTGAATGTTAGGAATAAAGAGAGGCCAAGGGTTTAAGCAAAGTTATGATTATGAATGCAGACGAAATTTATGTATTTGTACACAATGAATCGTTTTAACTTTAATGGTAATTAGTAATTGGTATGATAATTTTATGTTGCTTTGCCATTGAAACCACACTGTTAAAGTCCAAAGTGCCCTTTTTCACGATAGTAATCACTGAAAAAAATAGCAAATATTATATGAACCAGTAAAAAGAATTAAATTGATTTATATGTATATTCTTCACATATGAGTGTTTTTTTTGTTATTAAATATTTATTAATAAAAGTGAATTTTTACATTAAATTTGACTTTTTGATCAATGTATACATCATTAGAGACTATAAATTTCCCAAAGAACCAGTAATCAAAGCAATAAATTCAAATGATGAGTCACAATCATACATGCCTCGAGGAAGTTGTAGATTATACCACACACACACATATATTATAGTATATAAAATGTGGAGCAAGAAGTTACAGCAAGTTGTATATCAAGAAAACTTAATGCAGCTACTAAGATTTCAGGTTTTCACTTATCAATACAACAACAGACAACCTGCGATACACCATCAAAGTCCATTACCTACAAGTTGATCTAAATTGCCATTTCTGCAGGGCGGGAAAGAACTCTGCTTGCTGGAATTGGTGTTGCAGCAGTAGTTGTTCCTCCAATTCTGCCTACACCTTCTAATTCTAATTGTTCAAGCTAGGCCTCCAACTCATCCTGCAGCACCAACCAAGCTCCCCATTAGAAAATACTCTAGTTTAAAACATGAACACAAAGAAAAGTGAGGTGAAGTAAAGTAAAGTGACCAAATCTTTTGATTGGAGAAGTACATATAATGCAGAGCCAAAACGTTTACTCAAAGCACTAGTATCATTTAATCAAACAGTCAACAGGATCATGGTTAGATTATCAACAATATGATCGAAGAAGCAACAAGATATTATTATACAGTCTAAACTAAAACATGGTGGTTTAGCATTTCCAGAATCATTCAATATATACTCTACAAAAATTTCACGGGAAGGCGATGAAATTTCGCCTTGTTCTTCATCGTCTGGCGCACGAAGCGATGAAATTCATCGGGCGACGACATTTGTGTTCCTTTTCGTTGCATTCCAGAAAAATCCTTGTAGTATTGATATTGAAAAACCAAAACATAATCCCTGGATATGGATGAGCAAAAATGATTGGAATAGTAAGTAGTAGAGTGAAAGGATTGGGGAGGATGGATAAACATTAACACATGCTAAACGGAAATAAAAGCATATTAAATTTGTTAGGTCCATTTGTGTGGATAACCAGTATACTAGTCCTGCAAATTAATTCAAACACCTTTCGTGGACTCGTTAATCAGTTTAATAATAATGTGCAGTGGAATAAATGTAAACTGAAAAGTAAACGAACTCAAGGATTTGTTGACCCAGTTCGGCACAAGCCTACATCTGGGGGGATACCAATCCAGGAGGTTTCACTACTTGTTCAATTTGATCCACGATCCAAACAATAGTGAAATAGTTTGTCCAACTCCAATCTCCAAGCAGTTGAATTGTCGAACCAAAACACTCCCTTGTTTTGGTGAAGATCTCTCCGACCTTACTTCAATTCCTTGAAGGCTCCCCCTTCAAGTCACCCTTGGTCGAAACCTGTTGACAAACCCTCCTTCAATAGTTGTTGTCTTTTAAGCTCGGGTATTGACGACTTCTTGGGATCCTTGACTGAATTCGTCGACTTCAATCAAGATCGCAGTAGCACAATATTGACCCAATCACCCAAGGTTGTGTTGGTCGAATCACTTCCTTCAAGGTGATAAAATCACGAACACTGGAAGAAAGTATTTCTCACTCGTCAAAATACTTCAATAGCTCAAGGGAGAAGAGAATAATCAAGTCGTACACAATCATTCCTCAGCCGACGTATTTGAAGTGAGTCAAGCCTCCATTCTAAGGTAAGATATTGTTACCATAATTCTTCCTTCCTTAGAATGGAGTTGCCCGGAATAGAAGATCTTAGTTGCCATCCTCCTTGAACGCGATCGGGGCAAGAGATGCTGACCGTTGAAGATGATTCTGTTGCAGATTCGCCAGCTTCTCCTTCTTTAAATATTTTGTCGAATAAAGTAGTGATTGGTCCAACAAAGTAGTTCAGACATCGGTTGTGAACACATTTGCTCAAAACTGGTTCCCAACAATCTCCCCCTTTTTGGCAGAATGTGGCCAGTACATGAGTTGATCAAACCGATGACGAAACTTATAACACAAGAACATTAATGAAGAAGTTCATCCCATTCATCCCAACCACCAATTACATTGATTCCCATTTCATGAAAAACTATACTAATGCTCCGTACATAAGACCTATCAATCTAGGAGCATGTACACAAAAACAACACATGGCAAATACAGTAATGAAGCATGAAAGATCATAGTTTAATTATTACATACCAATGTGCAATATCCAGAAATAGTTCACAAAATAGTCACATTATAGTTTCAACAAAAAAAAAAAATTTACCCTTCAGCAGTAGTAGACTTCAGTAGCAAACTCTCCCTCCTTGTTATAGTGTATTGCCAGAGGAACTGATCAACGGTTACATCAACTGAACTCCCCCTCTGGTGCACATTATGCTAAAAAAGAGCAAGTTACTCAGATTCCTCAGAGGAATCCGTATCAGAATCTTCAGATTCCTCCTCTGGATTGGTATCCATGTCCTTGTCCTCATCAGACCATACATCAGGAAGCAGTCTGAACAGCTTTTCAGCAGCTTGAACTCTTGTGTGGACCTGCGCTTCTGATAATGGCCAGAAATGTCCATTATTTTCAATCCATTTCCGTGTCTGAAACGGGCATTTGATCGCATTCCGGTCTTATATTAAATAAGAGAGCAGTGGAATTAGACTGATTTATGCATATCTGTAAAAATAATAAGCTGGTATGAAAAACACAAAAATATGTAATTTTATTACATTATGTGTTAGAAAAATCCAAAACCATGAGAAAAAAAAGAAAAGAAAGGAAATAAAAAGATGGGAAAAGAAATGAAAAACCCACAAAAATGCAAAATTTTAGGTAATTATGACGCTAAGCCAACTACGACGCAAGACGAGTATAACGTCGTACTAGGTGGCTAGCGTCGTAAAGCTGGCAGGAACCAAGACAAGTCATTCACAGACTTACGATGCTAAGGCATACCTACGATGCTAAGCAAGTTCCATGTCGTCCTCAAGGCTAGCGTCGTAGGTAACATTGAAGGCAGAGTTCAGAATGAAGAAGGTATGATGTGATCCGAGCTTCACATCGTAGCAAGTCTCGCGTCGTACTCAAGTCTAGCGTCGTAGGTTGTTCATCTAAGGACAAACCGTGTTCTCGAGTTGGAAGTCTACGACGTGAGCCATGTTCCACGTCGTGCATGGGGATAGCGTCGTAAAGAAGCTTCACGTCGTAATGAGGCCGGAATTCAAATTCGGATATATGCGCCCATAGGCCTAGGGTTTCTCACCAATTTAAGGACAGATTGACTCCTATGATCAGTCACTTCACAACATTCCTACACTTGGAGACAACAATTGTTCTTGAGGTGTGTGTAGTTAGTTTAGTTAGTTAGGTTTTATTTTTGTATTATTTACCTTAATGTTTAGTTTTAGTTTAATATTTCACTGTTTAGCATAGAATAGTTAGTCTTTTAGTGTTTTCCACCTTAGATAGCCAATGTTTTCATTATTTAATAGCTTTGTTAAACACTTTTAGGGTTTGAAATACCCAAATGATGGGTATTATCAACCCATTTTGAATAAATGGGAAGTTAATCACAAAAGAGTCTCAAAAACATGAAATGAACATGTGTCCATGGATTTTTAGTGCTTTATTTTCTGTTTCATGACCACTTGGTCATTTTACCTTGCTTATATTGTGGGTTTTATGCCATTTCTTTCATTTTTGGTTGAATATGCATGTTTATGTGGTTGGAAACCCTAATCCGGGTTTGTGGTTCATCAATGCTTAGTTTTAGCTTATATTTTCCTTATTTTATGTATTGTAGCTCTATTTCCTTCCTGTTTTGCTATATTTTTGCATCTGTGAACCATAAAATCTGAAAAAGGGTCTTGAAATCGCATAGATTGCATGACCCAACAAAAATTTCATGTTCTGGGATGGTTACGATGCTAACCGCCCTACGACACCAACCTAGGTTAGCGTCGTAAGGAAGGTTTCACATCGTAACTATCTCCGGACTTGAAAAAATTTGTCGTACGACGTGATCCAAGGATCACGTCGTAATTTTTTGTCTTACGTCGTAAGACCCAAAATACTTGCACTTTCACAAAAACCCACCTACGACGTGATCCTAGGATCACGTCGTAATTTAATGTTTGGCGTCGTACTCCCCAATTTCATAAACACTTCTAGAAATCCCTGCTACGACGCTATCCTCACGACGTGATCCTAGGATCACGTCGTAATTTAATGAATAACATCGCAGTCCCCCTAACTTTGAAATCAAAATCTTTCACCTACGTTGCCAGTCTCACGACGTGATCCTAGGATCACGTCGTAATGTAATGACTAGCGTCGTAATCCATCTTTTTCTAAAAATTTTCTAACTCTACCCCTACGACGCTAAACTCACGACGTGATCCTAGAATCACGTCGCAACTTCTTAAGGCTAGCGTCGTAGTCTTCTAAACTTCTAAACTGCATGTACGACGTCAAACCTACGACGTGAATCTTGTTTCACGTCGTAATGAAGGTTAGCGTCGTACATTACACCATTTTATCCCAAAAATCCAAAATTATCTTATCACCAACCCATGACGACGCTAACCTCACGACGTGATCCTAGGATCACGTCGTAAAATCTGCTTAGCGTCGTAATTGGCAATCCTATGCAAAAATTTTCACTTCTCCATTTTCTCCATTAATTAATTGAACCCTTAAGTCAATAATTAATGATCAGAATTAGCAATGATTACGATCAATAATTACCATGACTAAAGGACATTTGTTCAATTTCCATTAAAAAATAATTTTCTATAAACAAAATATTAATGTTTTAAGCAGATAATTCGGACTGTAATTAATTATGGTATGAAGGATTATTTAAAGCATTAATTATAGATTTAATTCCAAATACCTTGCATGAGAAACCAATGTCTCTCATGCAAGGTATTTTTCGTTCATTTTTATTTTGGTCTTTCTCGTGTTGTGTGAAACGGATAATGAGAGATATCACAGACCAATGTTGGCAAAAAGGTCCCTTTTTAGGGATACGACTAGCTCGTCCTCTATGTATTGATCATTATCTTTTATTTTGCATGGTCTGATTAGTGACTGATGGAAGCTCCGACAAAAAGGTCTCCTCACAGAGATAACGATTAGCCACTCAGTCGGTTCCTAATTAGATACAATTTCTCTTTCTTTATCTTAATTTCCAAACACAAATTCTAAGCTATAATACGAATCAGTTGATGTCTGTCAACATTAGCTGATGATTATTGCAGAAAGGAAGCATGTAGGTTTTTATCCGAATTCACGGACAGTAGAGGCCCAACTGGTAGCGACACTGCCACTATAGGGTTTTCTGCTATCTAAATTCATTCCATCCGAGTGGTTGGGAAATTGGACAGCAAATGTTTGCAGTCCACCTAATTATTCTGCCATCAATTTTTGCCTCACGACTACTTCACCTCTGTGTCTCACATTCTGTCTAGACCCGTCAGTATATTTTGGGTTAATTTATTTTACACTTATTAAATTTCCAACAAAAAATCATTTATAAAATCCGGATCTAAGTAAGGGATAAATTCTTCAGTTATGACTAATTCATATTCTACTGGGGGTTGATTTTGGAAAATTAGAAGCAGAGTCAGCGATTAGGTCTCATCTAGACTGAAAGGGTCTGTGTTCTCATTGAGAGTCTAGTACCTGTTTAGGGAATGGTTTTCAAATTTATTATTTTCCAAAATTTCTGTGTTGGAAATCTGATATTAAATGTTGCATTGAGATGAAGTCCACTTGGATTTAAATATGGTGTGATAGATAATACTAGAGGAACAACATTCGGGCCTTGGTTATTTTCTGAGATAGGGTTGAGTTTTCTTTCAACTGTTGTCATCCTCTGCCAAAGCCTATTTTTGAGTTCTGAGTGAGTGCATCCGGAACGAACTAATCTATTAGTTCGTTTCATTAGTTTGTACCTCATAACCACCCGGAAGGAAGTGAACACTGCGAGCGGTTCACCGAGATTCGGGAATTCTTCATCCATATCCGGTCATCATGACTGGGGGCTCTCTCATACTACCAGGGTAGCGCTTTTAAAACTTCCGAGTGATAGGATTTTAAAATGCTTTCTTTACTGCTTTCTTTTAAATGCTTTCTTTAGAGGTCACTCGGATGTGTTGAGAGTGGTTTAACTGTTTCTAAGTTTGAGAGTTATGGGATAGTTCAGGCTTGATTAGAATATTTGGGTGTGATACGGGGGAACGATAACAGTACTTGGCACTTCAACTAATGATCTGTCAGGTGTTGCTTGTCCACCACAAATGATTAACATACCCTGGCCGGGGCAGTTATAAGTCAGTGGTATCTTAGAATTTGTGGTCTTAAGAACATGTAAACCCATACTGTAAGTACCAATCTGTTAAAGGGAACATAGTAATGAGAGCATGAGAATTAGCTATCTGACAGGATTATCCCGAACAAAGATCTGTGTAACAAAATGGAAGTTTAATTATGTTTTATCTAAATCTTGTCCAATTTTTATTCTTTCTTCCTGTCCCTTCTGTCTCAACTTTAAAACTGCTTTCTAGATAGTATAGCATAGAATTAAGGCTTTCCTAGAATAATTTTTTAAACTGCTCTTATAAATAGATTTAATTGCTTCTTAAGTATAGATTTACCCACTTTCTAGAATAATTTAAGATGCTTTGTAGGATAATTTTATCTGTTTTCATAGCTTAGATTAAAATTCTATCAGTAAACATTAGTTTTCAAACCTTAAACTGATTAGAGCAATACGAGTGGAAAATCTATTAAAACGGTGTGGGACCTGCTTCTATCGCACATCCTCTCGTGAACGATCCGGACTTACCTATAAATTATTGCAATTTTTGACACCGTGCGCTTTCGGGCCACAGTTTCTTAACACGAGTAATAAAAACGTGACAACATATAAATATATCCTTAATCCCAATTCCATCTTCATAAGTTGGTTTCTTTAAATAAAATCTAAACCGGGATTACTTCTTATTATTCTATTTTCAAAAATACTCTTCTGGGGAATTGTCAAAAGTTTCATGGCGCCGTTGCCGGGGAGGATGCAACACCGTTTTATTAAGAGAATTACATTCCTGATTGTCATAGTTAGCCTATACACACACATATATATATATATATATTCACCAAATCATTTCTAACCTAGGGATTGTACAGGTCCTGTCATCGCTGAAACCGCCGTTTTATGCAACAAAGGAAGGAAACACCCGCCGAGATCCCGTTCAATTCAGAGATTAAAAGAACAGCTCGACGTCTCAGGGCGCAAGCTAGGCAAAGGAAAGAACGGGAAAGGCAGACATTACTTTCTCCGAGTACGAGTAGCGATATTTCTGATATGGCAGACAACCAAGGCATTCCCCCTATCATACCACCTAACCCACCACTACAAAACATCCGTGAGGACCCTGAAGGAACTGACGACGAGAACTTGGAAGAACCCCCTCCTCAAGTTATTCAGGGAGGTGGGAACTTACCAAATATCGAACATTAGCCCTTCGAGGCTCCTCCAAATAACCCGAATAATCAAAATTTCCAAAACAATCCAAACTTCCAAAACCAGCATTACCAAAATCCCAACCAGTATAATCAGAACCAGTATCCACCAAACCCACAGGATCATAATGACCCAAGGAATTTCTATCCCAACCAGAACTTCAATCCACAAGAACAGTACCAAATAGGGCAAGGGAACAACCAGTAGCCCCCTGCTGCTGATTACATGCAGCCGATAGTGGAGCCATACTTGAATGTGCCGGGCAGAGCACCAATCGCAGCCAGAAACTTTGAGCTGAAACCCGCTCTAATCAATCTGGTGCAGAATAGCCTGTAGTACCCGGGATTTTTATCGGTGTCCAAAGGAATAAAATTTATTTCTTAATCCGATCAAGGTCAAAATATCTCCGAGAAGAAGAAAGTAATTTATTACAATAAATTATTGCTCGGAAATGAGATGCCGATAAATTCAAAATTTAAAATGGAATAAACGAGGGAAAT
Organism: Hygrophila difformis; assembly: GCA_030278955.1. Classification (NCBI taxonomy): domain Eukaryota; kingdom Viridiplantae; phylum Streptophyta; class Magnoliopsida; order Lamiales; family Acanthaceae; genus Hygrophila; species Hygrophila difformis. Next base: position 19,151,735 of record JAOANR010000004.1, read on the forward strand.
GAAGCCCGAAGATATTCAATGGCTCGAGTCTAAGGAATTGGAAATTAAAAAAAAATCAAGAAAGGGAAGAGTTTTGATTCCAAGAACCCGTGAAGTCAGAAATAATTTAAGTAGAGAAATTATTACACGGGAGTCGAAAGACGATGAATTAAAAGCCGACAAATCCAAAACCGACGGACTTAAGATTTCAAACACGAAATCAATTTAAGTCGAAATAGATTTAAGATATGAATCGTAATCCGAGAATGACCGGGAAAATCGAGCCCGAAAATGTAGAAGGATTGAAACCCGAAAGAGAGGAGAAAGGACCCGACGAATCGCACGACCCGGTCCGGACCGCGGTCCAGACCGGAGCCGCGCGGTCCCCGCGCGGTACCGCGCCAAGACCGCTGTAATACCCGAGAATTTTGCAACATAAAACAAATAATTAAATAAATAAACAATAAATAAAATAAAGACAATAAATAAATAAATTCAGCAAATAAATAAATAAAGATAAGGAAATGAGAAATGAGATTTAACTTAGAAAGGAATTAAAGGAATTTAATTAAATAAAAAGAATTAAATAAAGATAAATAAATTGGTACACGTGTACCCGACACCAAGGGGCTCGAAAACTCGAGTCCAAATATAAATTTAGATCCGAGGGAAATGACGATACGGAATAGGAACCCGAAGATGGCCCGGAAATCGGAATCCAGGAGCATAAAGGGATAGAAGTCCGAAAGAGAGGAGGAAATACACGACGGATCGCACGACCCGCCCGGACCGAAGTCCAGGCGAGGGCCGCGCGGTGGCCGCGCGTTGAAAGGGGGATTGGCGCGCCACGACTGCGCCACACGACAGATTCGCCGGTTGCGAGATTCACTCGCCCGAATCCGGATTTTCCGACTTCGGTTGAACACCTTGCGGCTCAAGACTCACCAAGGCCGACCTTGGACGTCCCTAGGTCATGTCTATCTATAAATAACACCTTTTGGCAGCCCCGAACACTTTTCAAAACCCTACGATATTCTCTATACACAAAACCCTAGATCCGGAAGTCATCGGAGGCACCCGAAACCGAACTGCTAAGATTTGAATCTTGAATTTCTGGACAGAACTTAGGTCTGAACTTGATGACATTTTTGACTAGGGTTCTAGGCCGATTTAGATCTTTAGCCGAACATGAAAGTTGTAGAAAAATGTCTTAAGAAGGTCTCTGTAAAATTTCGTTAAGTTTGGAGTTGATTTGCTATGGTAGATCTTGAAAATCATGAACTGCTGTACACGAAATTCGGACAGATTAACGATATGATGAAAATTGACGTTTTTGACCTATTTCGGTATCTCGGATTGAAAAAGTTAAAACACAAAAGTTGTTCATCTCGGCGTTTCCGAGTCAGTGGTAAAATTTCAGAATTTTTGGACTTAAATCTGATTTTGAATTAATTTTAGAGTAAGCAACGGTTTACCGGAGTCAAATCTTGAAATCTTGTTGAAACGATGGAATTAGCCTTTAGGGTTGAAATTTAATACCCGAGAATTTTACAATATAAATAAATAAATAAATACAATAAATAAATAAATAAATAAATTAGTAAATACATTAAATAAATAAATAAAGAGGAAATGAGAAATGAAAATTTAACTTAAAAACGGAATTAAAGAAATTAAAGTTAAATAAGTCGTTACACGGGAACCCGATATCAATGAACTCGAGAATTCGAGCCAAAACGTAAAATTAGAGCCAAAGGAAATGACGATACGAAATATGAACCCGAAGAGAGTCCGGAAATTGGAATCTGTGAACATAGAGGGATAGAAACCCGAAAGAGAGGAGAAAAAGCACGACGGATCGCACGACCCGCCCGGACCGGAGTCCAGGCGTATCTGGCGCGCTGGCCGCGCGGCTTTTAGGGGAAAAGTGCGCCAACCCCGCGCCACACTGGCAGCAACAAACCAAGCGAGATTTTCTCGCCCGAACGCGGATTTTTCGACTTTCGGTTGAACATCTTTCGACTCCAGACTCTTAGAGTCAGATCTTGGACGCCCTAGATCTTAGTTATCTATAAATAAGACCTCCTAGAAGCTCCGAATACTTTTACAAAACCCTACGATACACTCTATACACAAAACCCTAGATCCGGAAGTCATCGGAGGCACCAAAACCGAGTGGGGACTGCCGTGGATGAATTCGGATCTCTTCTAACGCTATGGTAAGTAGATCCGTTCATCCATCTCGTTTTTAATTCAAAAACGAAACCCTAACTCTCTTCTTTTCTTCTTTACACCCCGAATCGGATCTAGAACATAGAATCCGACAAACGGAGAGAATAAACGGTGGACTGGAAGCCACGCCTTCGAAATCGGTGACCCCGGACGACGATAGATCGGTAAGTTAACTCTTACATGGTTTTGGGCGAAATTAAAATACGTTAGATTTAAAGATTCGAATCAAGAACATCAAATCTGTCAACGTAGAATTTATTAACGGCGCAACAGTTTTGTCTAATTTTTCCGAACCTTAAAACGACTTCAAATGGAAAAACTTAAAACACAAAAAGCGTTCCTAAGACATAGATCTATCTACTGTAACCTTTTCATAATTTTTCATTGTGTTTTAATATCCGAAAACGACCATGAACAGACCTGCCTTTGGTTTAGATCTCGAAACGGTGACAGAACTTTAGTCCGAACTTGTTGGTGATTTCTACCTTAGATCTAGACCGATCTAGGCTTGGCGTTGAACATAAGAGTTGTAGATCTATACGTTATGAACACCACCGTAAATTTTCAGAATTTTTCATGGCAATTTGATATGTGAAAACCAACCGAAACCGAACTGTTTGAAACTGGATCTTGAAATTCTTGACAGAACTCAGGTCCGATCTTGGCGATGTTTTTGACATAGGTTCTAGGCTGATTTAGATCTTTTGCCGAACATGAAAGTTGTAGATAAACGTCTTAAGATGGTCTCTGTAAAATTTCACTAAATTTGGAGTTGATTTGCCATGGTAGATCTCGAAACTTTTAAACTGGTGTGGGTTAAATTCGGACAGATAAGCGATACGACGAAAATTGACATTTTTGACCTGTTTCGCTAATCCGGATCGAAAAAGTTAAAACACGAAACTTGTTCATCTCCGTGTTTCCGAGTCAGAGGTGAAATTTTAGAATTTTTGGAATTAAATCTGATTTTTAATTAATTTCGAAGTAAATAGTGGTTTATCAAAGTCAAATCTTGAAAATATTGTCGAAATGGATTTTTAAATGATATCGGAGCGTACAGCGTCCTGAAATAGAATATTTTTGAGAAACTTACTAAATTTGGGAAATTGACCCTTAAGGTTTAAACGAGTTGAAACTCCTTCGAAACTAAATACATAAACAAACGTTTTCGAAATCCCGTTATGACTAAATTAAGCTTTCTACGTAGAGGGTGAGTGTCCCATCGGGTGCCCCTCTAGCTTTTTGCTTCGTAGCTAAACGCACGAGAGTGACCCATGTAGAGGGTGAGTGCTCCATCAGTGCCCCTCTAGCTTTTTGCTTCGTTCCTGAACGGACGAGAGTAATCTATGTAGGGGGTGAGTGCTTTGCAGGGTACCCTCCTAGCTTTGCACATCGTGCCTGATTGGACGATGGTGTTGAATATGAGATACTACGCCAAAACGGCGGGATATTTAGGGCCTACACTATCGGGAGTATCCGTAGGGGTTTCCCGAGGCTCCGGAGTGGTACTGGGTATGGCGTATTTGGCTATGGCCAACGATTACTTGAAATATGTAGAGATTGCAATGCAATCGAGAGAAACTTGAATACAAATGATATCTTGATACTCGGCCATAGATTAACGGGAAATTTAAAAGACTTGAATACTTTCTTCGCGTATTTAAATTATGCTTTTACGTTATGTTATGCAATTATTTACCTCGCAAGCTATATTGTGATTTTATGAAATCCCTGCCTATGAAATCATGCAATTAAATTGTTGTTAGACAAATAAATTAAATTATGGGGTATTATGTACATGTTTTTTCTTAAATTTAATTAAAGGCTTTGAAACCCCATAATCATGTCTGTGTTAACTTACTCAGCGAGTGTTGCTGACCAAACCATATTTTTCCCTGTTTCTTTCAGAGTTGAAGAATATGCATCATCATATGCATACGTGGGAATTTTGGGGAATTACATTATATTTTGAATTATTGTATTAGACTAGATCTTGCATGAACGGGCATGTTTAACCCGTATTCTGGCCGTGTTGGCTATATTTAAATTCCGCTGCATTATACATATGTAAATATTATTTTCCACTGCAACTTTGATGTATTATTTTCAAATTATATATGAATGGGCTGTTTGAATATTTTAAATTCTGAAAAACCATAGCCTTGCATCTCTTTAGTAAGCTCGGAGAAACCGTGTCTTGCTAGGAAGGTGTGGCGGTGACATCCCGACCTGGGTGACCAAAAACCGGGTGTTACAAGGTGGTACCAGAGCCCGACTTATTTTTAAACTAGTATTATTATTATTTTTAAACTAGTGTTTTAAACTATTATTTTTAAACCCTTATTATTTTTAAACTACTATTAATATATTGACTATTACTTTAAATTTTAAAGTATTATTTCCATGGAGAAATTTTTATTTTAAAACCCATGGAAAAAAAAATATATATATATAGTGCATTAAATTATTTTTGGGGGGAAATCATCATTTGCACTTGCATATTGCGTCTCTCCGATGAACTTAGAATCTTGTCGAATTTGAACTTATAAATCTTGGCGAAGTTGAACCTAGAATCTTGGCGAAATTAACTTAGATCTCTTGTTACACCTATATAATCTTGAGGCATGACATCGAATTAGAAACAATAACTAGATATTGATCCTGCCTTAGTTCTGGATCGCGTTCATCTAAGCGCACGCCCAAGTATAACAAATCTCGGCCTTAGCCATTCCTATATTTGTACGAATTAGAAAATTTCCTTATGCGGAACTAAAAAAAAAAAAATCTGGACAGCCCCTGTCCGACCCTTCGGAAAAAAAAAAACCCAAAAATCTTGGAGCACTTCTAAGCTCGATTGAGCACTACGTGCGAAATTACAAACACATTTATAAATATTGTCTAGACTATATATTACCTTTATATGTCTTAATCCACACCATTGGTAACAGAATGGCACCCAGAGGTAGACCGAGAACCCAACCGGCTCCCCAAACTACTACTGAAGCCCTACCAAATGTCACGGAACCAATAGAAGAACAACCTCAAGGTGCGCAGGACGCCCCCGTACCGAACAATGTGGGCGATCGTCTTAGGACGATAGAGGAGGTGTTGATTGCGCTCGGAAACGCGCAAGTCAACCAGGGTCAAGCTGCGGCGGTACCTCCGCCCCAAGCTCGCCCTAATGCCCAAAGTGTAACCAACCTCATCTGGTGAAAGGATGCCCTCAACCCGACACATGCTTCCGATGTGGTCGATGTGGACATCGGATAAAAGAGTGTCATACCCATATTAAGAATATCACCAAAAGAGAAGATCTGGCCGCCGAACCTGACCCGCCACGGAACCCTGACGGTGAAAATGGCAACAACCAAGGGCACCGATACCCCCAGAATAAAGATCCAAAACCCGAAACTTCTATAGAATACTGAATAAGCAGTTATGGGGACATAACTGGAGTCCTAAGGGGGAGAGGATGTGATACCCCGCAATAAAGTAGATACATTTATTTTGATTTTGATTTTGGTTCAACAATATGTATTCCGAATAAATAAATAAACATATTCAAATTGTTTTGAACTACGTTATGGCTTGATCCCTTCACAGGGTACGTAGGCAGCTTAGAAGTTTTAATTCTAAGTTCAGTCACAAAATAATAAAATAAACAAAAGACCTTAGCACGAGAAAAGCCGAAACACAACTTCGAGGACGAAGTTGATTCTTAAGGAGGGTAGACTGTAATACCCGAGAATTTTACAACATAAATAAATAAATAAATACAATAAATAAATAAATAAATCAGTAAATACATTAAATAAATAAATAAAGAGGAAATGAGAAATGAAAATTTAACTTAAAAAGGGAATTAAAGAAATTAAAGTTAAATAAGTCGTTACACGGGAACCCGATATCAATGAACTCGAGAATTCGAGCCAAAACGTAAAATTAGAGCCAAAGGAAATGACGATACGAAATAGGAACCCGAAGAGAGTCCGGGAATTGGAATCTGTGAGCATAGAGGGATAGAAACCCGAAAGAGAGGAGGAAAAGCACGACGGATCGCACGACCCACCTGGACCGGAGTCCAGGCGTATCTGGCGCGCTGGCCGCGCTGCTTTAGGGGAAAAGCGCGCCAACCCCGCGCCACACTGGCAACAACAAACCAAGCGAGATTTTCTCGCCCGAACGCGGATTTTTCGACTTTCGGTTGAACATCTTTCGACTCCAGACTCTTAGAGTCAGATCTTGAACGCCCTAGGTCTTAGTTATCTATAAATAAGACCTCCTAGAAGCTCCGAATACTTTTACAAAACCCTACGATACTCTCTATACACAAAACCCTAGATCCGGAAGTCATCCGAGGCACCAAAACAGAGTGGGGACTGCCGTGGACGAATTCGAATCTCTTCTAACGCTGTGGTAAGTAGATCCGTTCATCCATCTCGTTTTTAATTCAAAAACGAAACCCTAACTCTCTTCTTTTCTTCTTTACACCCCGAATCGGATCTAGAACGTAGAACCCGACGAACGGAGAGGATAAACGGTGGACTGGAAGCCACGCCTTCGAAATCGGTGACCCCGGACGATGATAGATCGGTAAGTTAACTCTTACATGGTTTTGGGCGAAATTAGAATACGTTAGATTTAAAGATTCGAATCAAGAACATCAAATCTGTCAACGTAGAATTTCTTAACGTATAGATCTATCTACTGTAAAATTTTCATAAATTTTCATTGTGTTTTGATATCCGAAAACGACCATGAACAGACCTGCCTTTGGTTTAGATCTCGAAACGGTGACAGAACTTTAGTTCGAACTTGTTGGTGATTTCTACCTTAGATCTAGACCGATCTAGGCTTGGCGTTGAACATAAGAGTTGTAGATCTATACGTTAAGAACACCACCGTAAATTTTCAGAATTTTTCGTGGCAATTTGATATGTGAAAACCAACCGAAACCGAACTGTTTGAAACTGGATCTTGAAATTCTTGACAGAACTTAGGTCCGATCCTGGCGACATTTTTGATATAGGTTCTAGGCTGATTTAGATCTTTTGCCGAACATGAAAGTTGTAGATAAACGTCTTAAGATGGTCTCTGTAAAATTTCACTAAATTTGGAGTTGATTTGCCATGGTAGATCTCGAAACTTTTAAACTGGTGTGGGTTAAATTCGGACAGATTAGCGATACGAAGAAAATTGACATTTTTGACCTGTTTCGCTAATCCGGATCGAAAAAGTTAAAACACGAAACTTGTTCATCTCCGTGTTTCCGAGTCAGAGGTGAAATTTTAGAATTTTTGGAATTAAATCTGATTTTTAATTAATTTCGAAGTAAACAGTGGTTTATCAAAGTCAAATCTTGAAAATATTGTCGAAATGGATTTTTAAATGATATCGGAGCGTACAGCGTCCTGAAATAGAATATTTTTGAGAAACTTACTAAATTTGGGAAATTGACCCTTAAGGTTTAAACGAGTTGAAACTCCTTCGAAACTAAATACATAAACAAACGTTTTCGAAATCCCGTTATGACTAAATTAAGCTTTCTACGTAGAGGGTGAGTGTCCCATCGGGTGCCCCTCTAGCTTTTTGCTTCGTAGCTAAACGCACGAGAGTGACCCATGTAGAGGGTGAGTGCTCCATCAGTGCCCCTCTAGCTTTTTGCTTCGTGCCTGAACGGACGAGAGTAATCTATGTAGGGGGTGAGTGCTTTGCAGGGTACCCTCCTAGCTTTGCCAATCGTGCCTGATTGGACGATGGTGTTGAATATGAGATACTACGCCAAAACGGCGGGATATTTAGGGCCTACACTATCGGGAGTATCCGTAGGGGTTTCCCGAGGCTCCGGAGTGGTACTGCGTATGGCGTATTTGGCTATGGCCAACGATTACTTGAAATATGTAGAGATTGCAATGCAATCGAGAGAAACTTGAATACAAATGATATCTTGATACTCGACTATAGATTAACGGGAAATTTAAAAGACTTGAATACTTTCTTCGCGTATTTAAATTATGCTTTTACGTTATGTTATGCAATTATTTACCTCGCAAGCTATATTGTGATTTTATGAAATCCCTGCCTATGAAATCATGCAATTAAATTGTTGTTAGACAAATAAATTAAATTATGGGGTATTATGTACATGTTTTTTCTTAAATTTAATTAAAGGCTTTGAAACCCCATAATCATGTCTGTGTTAACTTACTCAGCAAGTGTTGCTGACCAAACCATATTTTTCCCTGTTTCTTTCAGAGTTGAAGAATATGCATCATCATATGCATACGTGGGAATTTTGGGGAATTACATTATATTTTGAATTATTGTATTAGACTAGATCTTGCATGAACGGGCCTGTTTAACCCGTATTCTGGCCGTGTTGGCTATATTTAAATTCCGCTGCATTATACATATGTAAATATTATTTTCCGCTGCAACTTTGATGTATTATTTTCAAATTATATATGAATGGGCTGTTTGAATATTTTAAATTCTGAAAAACCATAGCCTTGCATCTCTTTAGTAAGCTCGGAGAAACCGTGTCTTGCTATGGAGGTGTGGCGGTGACATCCCGACCTGGGTGACCAAAAACCGGGGTGTTACAAGGTGGTATCAGAGCCCGACTTATTTTTAAACTAGTATTATTATTATTTTTAAACTAGTGTTTTAAACTATTATTTTTAAACCCTTATTATTTTTAAACTACTATTAATATATTGACTATTACTTTAAATTTTAAAGTATTATTTCCATGGAGAAATTTTTATTTTAAAACCCATGGAAAAAAAATATATATATATAGTGCATTAAATTTTTTTTGGGGGGAAATCATCATTTGCACTTGCATATTGCATCTCTCCGATGAACTTACAATCTTGTCGAATTTGAACTTAGAATCTTGGCGAAGTTGAACCTAGAATCTTGGCGAAATTAACTTAGATCTCTTGTTACACCTATATAATCTTGAGGCATGACATCGAATTAGAAACAATAACTAGATATTGATCCTGCCTTAGTTCTGGATCGCGTTCATCTAAGCGCACGCCCAAGTATAACAAATCTCGGCCTTAGCCATTCCTATACTTGTACGAATTAGAAAATTTCCTTATGCGGAACTTAAAAAAAAAATAAAAAATCTGGACAGCCCCTGTCCGACCCTTCGGAAAAAAAAAACCCAAAAATCTTGGAGCACTTCTAAGCTCGATTGAGCACTACGTGCGAAATTACAAACACATTTATAAATATTGTCTAGACTATATATTACCTTCATATGTCTTAATCCACACCATTGGTAACAGAATGGGACCTAGAGGTAGACCGAGAACCCAACCGGCTCCCCAAACTACTACTGAAGCCCCACCAAATGTCACGGAACCAATAGAAGAACAACCTCAAGGTGCGCAGGACGCCCCCGTACCGAACAATGTGGGAGATCGTCTTAGGACGATAGAGGAGGTGTTGATTGCGCTCGGAAACGCGCAAGTCAACCAGGGTCAAGCTGCGGCGGTACCTCCGCCCCAAGCTCGCCCTAATGCCCAAAGTGTAACCAACCTCATCTGGTGAAAGGATGCCCTCAACCCGACACATGCTTCCGATGTGGTCGATGTGGACATCGGATAAAAGAGTGTCATACCCATATTAAGAATATCACCAAAAGAGAAGATCTGGCCGCCGAACCTGACCCGCCACGGAACCCTGACGGTGAAAATGGCAACAACCAAGGGCACCGATACCCCCAGAATAAAGATCCAAAACCCGAAACTTCTATAGAATACTGAATAAGCAGTTATGGGTGTAACACCCCCATTTTTCCTAAAGATGCAGCGGAAGAAAAGAGCGGGAACAATGGAGGGGTGCTACCGCCACGTATTCCGGACTGCCCGAAATACGCTAAGGCTAGCATGAATAATTGCAGAAAATCAGAATTTGAATGTATATGCTAACCACGTTCCGGACAAGCTAGCATATAATTCACAAAGAAGCTTATATACTATGAGAAGTATAAAATAAGCTTAATAAAAATGTTTGGTATAGCGTAACCAAATGGAGGACTGCATTCCTCAAAGCGCGCAATAACAATAATGGAGTAAATCCATGGAAGTTTTATTTCATAAAAAGGGGTTGTCTATTTCATACTCAAAAATACTGTTAAACACATAATGCATTGTTTAAAACAGTAGGGCACCATATTTTCATAAATGGGATAAAACCCAAATATTTTGTTTATGCTCGATAAACCACTATCTATGCCAAGTAATAGTTTTTCATCCCAAAAGGGGGTTTTAAAATATACATTTTCATAAATAATACCCCAAATCGTGCCCGTACAGATGATGCTTTGCAGATCTCAAACCTGAAAGGAAATGGTGACAAGTGTAGAGTCAGCGAAAACAATCGCTGAGTAAGTAGACCCTTACTCCCGGAGGAGATCGGGTTGCAGAAATAATTTAAAGACAACAGTTATGGTAATGGTATGCTAAAATGAGAATTAATTTAAGCACAGACAAAATCCATATAAATCTAATCCCGGGAAGAGACAATATGACACTATGCGTTACCAAGAAATAAATTCCTCAGCCAACATGATGTGCAGGTTCCCCGTTGTAGGGCCCAAATCTCACATACATTCAAGGGTTGTGGTGGAGGTAAGAAATTTCCTCAGACCACATTGAATCGAGAAATGGCATCGGGCTGATTTCCATCAGTCCCCATAAGTCGTGTATTACAGGCAAACGGCGGAGAATTTACATCAGTCCCCGTAAGTCGTGTAACACAGGCAAACAGCGGAGGTGGCAGCAGCGACCCAAAACTTGGACCCAACCCCGTAACAATGCGCGCTCAAAAATCCATAGGACATTGAGAATAATTGCAAGTATTGTAAAGCACAGTAAAATGGCATACCAATAATCCAAAAGCAGTAGGGAGCTATAAGCATAAATTTAAAATAAGAAAATGGTATTTAAAAATTATGCTTTAGCTAAAATAATCTTGGGCTTACTCCAAAGAGTAAAAATCTACTTACTGTCACCGTAGACGGGATGGATGCAACACACGCGTAGGCTACGAGCAGATATCCCTTTACAGCTATTTGGCCGAACACTTTACGCTTTTATGGGATTAGTTATCGTAACTTCGATCGGGCTCCTAAAACCTCTTTATGGAACTAGGAGCAAAATGGGAGAGAAATAGAAATGAAATCGGAGAAACAGCAAGTGAAGAAAGAAAAGAAGGAAGAAAGGAAGGCAGGGGTTGGGCGAGGGTTGCAGATGGCCGGAAATGGGGAGGATAATGGTGGCGGAAATGGTGGCCGGATTTGGATGGAGAAGGGGGCTGCGGTGGAGTGGAGGCCGGCGGTGGTGGTGGCAAACGGCGGCAGGGGCTACGGGTTGCGCGGTGGCCGGAAAATGGAAAAGGGGGAAAATTTGGTGGTGGCCAGAGGTTCGTCGGCGGTGGTGGCAGCGCCGGAATCCGGCGACGGTGGAGGGTGAGGGAGAAAGGATGGAGGAGGGAAGAAGGGGGAGGTTTATATAGAAGGGAGGAGGTATCCTTATAACCGGTTAATAGCTTGGTCCATTGGGTTCTCACCTCTTTATCCAACGGATATCCATAGTGGTCAATCAAATGTTAATTAAAGTGATTTGACCCTTTTGTCCAATGGATTTTCACCTATTATCCAACGGATATCCATAGTGGTCAATCAAAGGTCAATTAAAATGATTTGACCCTTTTGTCCAATGGATTTCATCTATATAATTTGTGTTATCAGCACAAATAATTCCAGACTTCAAATCTTCTTATTTGGAACATCTTGGTAATAATGGGTCGGTCGACCTCGAACCCCCATAAGTTCATTGGCTAATTATTCTTGATTATGGACTTAATTAGTCTAATTGGTGGACTTAATAATCTCTAATGATATTATATTTAGTAGTAAGGACTTAATGTTTATATTTTAATTCATGCCTAATATTTAATCCATTTAAATTATTCCAACAAATTATTTAACTCGAGATAAATATAATCTTTCCGCAATTGTTGTCGCCATATTCGGGTTTAATTATTCTTGATTTAAAAATAGTGATTTATTTATTAAATCCAACATTAATTATGATGGGCATGTCAAATATACTTCTTCGTCCAAATTCTAATAAGTTAATATAATTTTAAATTCCAAATCCTCTAGTAACTATGGCTTAGGCATTATTAATAAACATTTCCATAATAAGTTATATACGCTCTCGAACGTTTTATCGTGTAATAATACATGAACTAATAAGTATGTAAAACACTTAGTAGTAAATTTTATTAAATAACCCAGTCTTGAGGTTTCTTAATTGGGCAATTTACTTATTGAGGTCTTGACCGCTCATATTTTCCGTAATCGAATCAACTTAATATTTTAAACTAATCTATAGTGATTAATTCTACCGCTTGACTCTTGCCCAATACTTTCTTTTTTATTTAAAAGCTTATAGTATATCTTTTTGTTAAAAATCAAATAGCTTATAAACTTATTAGGGCTTTAATAATTAAACCTTGTTTATGTTGTACCTCCTTGCGGGACCTTCATTCCAAATCTCGAAATTAAATATAATCGATTATTAATTAAGGATCAATAATTTACAGATAAATATTTATTATGCTCCTGCTTAAATTAATTCTAGTTGGTATTTCATGAATTTACTAAGTTATCCGTTAATAACAAGGTCTGCTATTTTTAATAAGTTAATTAGCTCACTATTTATATTACCTTAATTAAGTCTCACGTGTAGTCAAATAGCCTTTCTGAATTCGTTATCGATGTAAATATTCAAGTCTCCGGTCTTTTTAAACTAGTTGGCTAAATATTCCTAGTTAAACCATATTGGTTAATTTCCGTAATTTAACCCATGCCCAATATTACTTAATTCAACGCTTAAAAATTAACGGACCTGATAAATATTTTTATCCTGAAATTATTGCTACTTTATTCGGATTTAATTATGCCTTATTGTTGATCGTAGACCTATAGTCTCAAATGATCTCTAACACTTGTTTGTCCCATATATTCTTATTTGAAAAGCTTATAATAAATTCTTTTGTTTTTTATTTAAAAATAAGGTGGCTTGTACTTACTGGAGTATTAATAATTAGATGTTGCTTGAAGCTAGAGCTATGTCTGGAGCCTTCATGGCATATCCTGAAATTAAATATATTCGGTTATCATTAAAAGATTAAGGACTTAAAGACTACTGAATAATTATACTAAATTTTGACTAAATAGGGTGACTAATTAACATGGATTTAAATAATTCGTTATAATGTATAATTTAATACTTATAAGTTAATCAAATATTGTTGCACTTAAAAGTTTAATTTCTTAAATAGTTCACAACTAGGATAAATTCATATTTCAAATATATCCTTTCTTTTTGTCTTCCAAAATTTAAATTTATGAGAAATTTTGAATATCTATTTATTAAAAATTTAAATTTCTACTTAATAATTTTTATGGGGTGTTATAGTCTACCTTCCTTAAAATAAGGCTTCGTCCTCGAAGCCTCGAGATAGAACTAAGGTACAGTTATAACTATGGGATATTCCAAAAATTTATATCCTTGTTGAAAAATTTTCCAAGGTTTTATCATTTTTAATTCTTCTTAAACCGCTTCAGGTGTCCATCCTTGATATCCACTTTCAATCTTTTATGTGACATCCTTCACGTTACTAGTACCATCTTATCATTATTATCGAATTTTAATTCGCCATGAACCTAAATAATTTTCCTATGGTCCTCAATTATTTACGTCAATCGGTCTACTTTTATTCTTGTGTCGCCTCTCTTTGTGGAATGTACTAACCGTTCCGTGCTTCACTTCTTCCCTAGGGAAGTGAAGTTAAACTATGTCATTTAATAATTCCTTGATTACTCACGTTTTATTACACCCCTAAAGGGATTCGATGACTTAGTTCATTAATATATATATATATATATATATATTTTTCTTGTAGCATATCCTCAATCCTTAATAAATCCCACTTTTCTTATTGGTACGATGTCACTCTTCGGAAAAATTTATTTATTAATGACGAAATACTTGGTCAATCTTGTTTTATACTCGATCCAACAATTATTTATTATGCTCGGGGTGTTCTCAAATCCAAAGATACTGTGGTGAATCCTTCAAGCTCGATCTAATGAATTTTCTCTAATCCTTAGGATATCCCACTCAACTTGTTGTTCATATTACGCATGTCCTTCAGTCGGTTACCTACGAGAATTTTCCAATTATTATCACGCTCCTATATTACCTAGAAATTACCCATGTCTCTTCTTAAGTTACCCATCCAAGGGTATGTCCTTTGGGATTGGGTGTTCTTGTCGAATGAAAATGGCTGCTTAAGTAGTAAGGGTAAATTAAGCCATGTCTTAAACAAATGATAATGTTGTTGTTTAGTTTAAGGGTCATCTATCAAATTTGGTAGGAAACCATTTTACCGGGTATAATAATTTACTGTCCTTGAAATTTCCATGATTCTTCTTAGGTGTGGGCAGGAGATCTAATCATTTGGTCATAGGTCAAACGAAGCTTTTCGAAGGAAAAGAAATGTTTTTAAATATTACATCAGGGATTATCTTTTAGGCGGAAGCTTAAAATGCTTCGCAACAAAAGGGAATGCCTTGGTTATACATACCAAGCGCATTACTTGGTTCAAAAGTTGGGGTACGATCGCTCCACTTGCATATCATTTTACAATGCCCGATTGATCGGTGTTCTTAGAGAGTAATGATATAATCTAAACCAACATATTAGGGGCTACATTCCCAAAGCAAAAGTCAAAATGTCCTCCAACGAGTGTGCCCGAGCTCCCCTTTTTATCCTTCTCAAGAATTGCCCGAGTTGTCTTTATGCAACCTTCCTTGATTACTTCTTACCGTAGGCGGCGGGGTTCCTAGGCTTTCTATTCAGTAATGCTTCCGTTTGGAAGCGATGATCTCCATTTAGATCATTTCGCAACTTGTTAGGATCCATACGGGTGCTGCAATCTTTAATCCTGTGCCCTGTGAGGCCACATCTGAAGCACTCTCCATCTTGCGGGCATGTCTGCATCCAATGCTTCCTGCCGCACTTTGGGCAACGTGCGGCCATTGGAGGATGGTCATTATTTCTTAGATTAGGGCCGTCAAAGTTGCGATGCTGGTTCTGGTTTCCTCTGTCCGGGTTCCTCTTGATGCGCCCCTCCATATGGGTTTTAGAGGTTTGGCCGATTTGCTCTTTTCCCCGTTTAGGCTTCCGGACTCGCTCAACTGTCATCGCCCGATCATATAGCTTCTGTAGGCTAAAGAATTGTTTCCCACCTAACCCTTCTCGAATCTTTCGGTTCAATCCGAGTTCGAATTTTTGGGCCTGGGAATGTTCGGTGTTCACTAACCCTGGAGCGAAGCGGAGGAGCTCATTAAACTTTTTGTAGTACTCATGGACCGAGAAATTGCCTTGTGTTAAGGTGACGA
The DNA here is from genome assembly GCA_030278955.1 of Hygrophila difformis. NCBI lineage: Eukaryota > Viridiplantae > Streptophyta > Magnoliopsida > Lamiales > Acanthaceae > Hygrophila > Hygrophila difformis. Next base: position 19,167,438 of record JAOANR010000004.1, read on the forward strand.
ACTCCTCATACTTAGCGTTCTTTACACTAGTTGGGTAAAATCTCGCCCGCATGCTTTCTTTAAACTCTGGCCAACCAATGTCTCGATTCTCGTGGTTTCGCCACCAGGTGTTTGCCTGGCCTTCCAGGAAGAATGTAGCCACCTCCACTTTCCTTTCCTTGGGGCACCGTACCGCCTCTAGCAGTTTGTCGAATTTCTCGATCCACCCTTCTAGCTTATCCGGGTCTTCTTGTCCGGTATAGCTCGTGGGTTGATACTCATGTACAACCTTGATGAAATCCGTGGGTGGTTCCCTTTGTATTTCGTCCCTCGCCAGTTGTCGCTCTACTGCGGTACCAATAGTTAACATTAATTGTTCCAATCGAGCTTGTCGTCCCTCTATAGCTTCTTGCCTATCCTCAATGGGATCAGGTGCATATAGGGGGTCAGCCGGACGTTTTCCTGGGCGTCCTTGTGGTGGCATCTGAAACATAATCATAGTCTTGAGAGAAATTCATTTGCTCTCCATTTATCATTTATCAAAAATTTTAATCATTTTCCAAATGATTTGGTGATTACGAAATTTTAAGGTTTTTCGGGTAGAAACTTTCATCGCCCTCTATAGAACCTTCGTCTCATAGGTTTACCCAAAACCGGGGATAAATAAAATTGTCGTTATAGGCTCTTGTATCCTTTTAAAGGAAAATTTATTTAAATAACATATCTGGAGGTCCTAACAAGGCAGGTACGAAGTAATTTCAACAACTCTAATGGTTATGAGAAATTTCTCATTTATCAGACCGACAACTCGATCAAGCCTCAGGTAGTAGGTCCATTAACAAAGATTAGATTCCAAGTTGCTAAAGGAGTAGGATAAATGTTTGAGGTTATCCTTTAAGCTCATGGTTAAGTGCATTTTGTTTCATTGAGAATATTCCAAATAAATATCCAACTTCCCTTGCCAAATAGAGATATGAACTTAAGAGAAATTCGTAAATGTTTTATAAAACTCGTTGTGAGTTTAAAATCTCTTGGTGTCATTTCATAGCACTCGCGTCTTATCTTTAAGACCATATAATATATAGGAAATTCTTATTCCTAGTCATCCGCATGATCCTTGTGTTAACATATAACTTGTGCTCTTATAAGTCTAAGGCATACTCTTATATTGACTAAGGCAAGAATTCAAATCTTACTAAGGCCATAAAACAATTTGTGATACGATGATTTCTTATATAGATCGAGGAAGGGTCATAGACCATTTCAATACCCTGTTACCACTTGGTAGGTACCACTCTGGGGTAACGTTCCCATACCTTTCCAATGGTAAAGATAAAAGTAATTGTGAATATCGTCACCTATTGTAGGCATCATCTTACGTAATTAGGCAACTGAACTGAGAAGCCAAGGAACTAGTGCAATACTAGTAGATTATCCAAATCACGTCTAGAGGTAGATACTAAGGCAATACTTAGCAAAACAATCATAAGATATCGGAGAGAGACTCTAGCTCGGAGTCTGATACATTGGAAATTCCTTATCAAGAATTACATAATAATCCAAAATTCTGCTCGTGCCTATATGCATATGTGTGTGTCCCCATCCCAAAATTTAACTTAAAAAAAATACTTGGCATAGTCTTTTCAAAATATTTCGTGCAAAAATTTCAATATTTTAAATGCACTACTTCTTAGAGCAAAAATGGCTCTTCAAAAATATTTTTCGTGCAAAAATTGCAGTAATTCATATGCACTAATCCGAATGCTTACAAATGCTTTTCGTGTAAGATTTTAATAATTTCAATACACGACTTGTATAGCCACCTGGCTTTTAAAAATAACTTTTGGTGCATGAATTTTAAAAATTTCAGATGCACAATTCCAAGAGCAAAACGCTCTGATACCAAACTGTAACACCCCCATTTTTCCTAAAGATGCAGCGGAAGAAAAGAGCGGGAACAATGGAGGGGTGCTACCGCCACGTATTCCGGACTGCCCGAAATACGCTAAGGCTAGCATGAATAATTGCAGAAAATCAGAATTTGAATGTATATGCTAACCACGTTCCGGACAAGCTAGCATATAATTCACAAAGAAGCTTATATACTATGAGAAGTATAAAATAAGCTTAATAAAAATGTTTGGTATAGCGTAACCAAATGGAGGACTGCATTCCTCAAAGCGCGCAATAACAATAATGGAGTAAATCCATGGAAGTTTTATTTCATAAAAAGGGGTTGTCTATTTCATACTCAAAAATACTGTTAAACACATAATGCATTGTTTAAAACAGTAGGGCACCATATTTTCATAAATGGGATAAAACCCAAATATTTTGTTTATGCTCGATAAACCACTATCTATGCCAAGTAATAGTTTTTCATCCCAAAAGGGGGTTTTAAAATATACATTTTCATAAATAATACCCCAAATCGTGCCCGTACAGATGATGCTTTGCAGATCTCAAACCTGAAAGGAAATGGTGACAAGTGTAGAGTCAGCGAAAACAATCGCTGAGTAAGTAGACCCTTACTCCCGGAGGAGATCGGGTTGCAGAAATAATTTAAAGACAACAGTTATGGTAATGGTATGCTAAAATGAGAATTAATTTAAGCACAGACAAAATCCATATAAATCTAATCCCGGGAAGAGACAATATGACACTATGCGTTACCAAGAAATAAATTCCTCAGCCAACATGATGTGCAGGTTCCCCGTTGTAGGGCCCAAATCTCACATACATTCAAGGGTTGTGGTGGAGGTAAGAAATTTCCTCAGACCACATTGAATCGAGAAATGGCATCGGGCTGATTTCCATCAGTCCCCATAAGTCGTGTATTACAGGCAAACGGCGGAGAATTTACATCAGTCCCCGTAAGTCGTGTAACACAGGCAAACGGCGGAGGTGGCAGCAGCGACCCAAAACTTGGACCCAACCCCGTAACAATGCGCGCTCAAAAATCCATAGGACATTGAGAATAATTGCAAGTATTGTAAAGCACAGTAAAATGGCATACCAATAATCCAAAAGCAGTAGGGAGCTATAAGCATAAATTTAAAATAAGAAAATGGTATTTAAAAATTATGCTTTAGCTAAAATAATCTTGGGCTTACTCCAAAGAGTAAAAATCTACTTACTGTCACCGTAGACGGGATGGATGCAACACACGCGTAGGCTACGAGCAGATATCCCTTTACAGCTATTTGGCCGAACACTTTACGCTTTTATGGGATTAGTTATCGTAACTTCGATCGGGCTCCTAAAACCTCTTTATGGAACTAGGAGCAAAATGGGAGAGAAATAGAAATGAAATCGGAGAAACAGCAAGTGAAGAAAGAAAAGAAGGAAGAAAGGAAGGCAGGGGTTGGGCGAGGGTTGCAGATGGCCGGAAATGGGGAGGATAATGGTGGCGGAAATGGTGGCCGGATTTGGATGGAGAAGGGGGCTGCGGTGGAGTGGAGGCCGGCGGTGGTGGTGGCAAACGGCGGCAGGGGCTACGGGTTGCGCGGTGGCCGGAAAATGGAAAAGGGGGAAAATTTGGTGGTGGCCAGAGGTTCGTCGGCGGTGGTGGCAGCGCCGGAATCCGGCGACGGTGGAGGGTGAGGGAGAAAGGATGGAGGAGGGAAGAAGGGGGAGGTTTATATAGAAGGGAGGAGGTATCCTTATAACCGGTTAATAGCTTGGTCCATTGGGTTCTCACCTCTTTATCCAACGGATATCCATAGTGGTCAATCAAATGTCAATTAAAGTGATTTGACCCTTTTGTCCAATGGATTTTCACCTATTATCCAACGGATATCCATAGTGGTCAATCAAAGGTCAATTAAAATGATTTGACCCTTTTGTCCAATGGATTTCATCTATATAATTTGTGTTATCAGCACAAATAATTCCAGACTTCAAATCTTCTTATTTGGAACATCTTGGTAATAATGGGTCGGTCGACCTCGAACCCCCATAAGTTCATTGGCTAATTATTCTTGATTATGGACTTAATTAGTCTAATTGGTGGACTTAATAATCTCTAATGATATTATATTTAGTTGTAAGGACTTAATGTTTATATTTTAATTCATGCCTAATATTTAATCCATTTAAATTATTCCAACAAATTATTTAACTCGAGATAAATATAATCTTTCCGCAATTGTTGTCGCCATATTCGGGTTTAATTATTCTTGATTTAAAAATAGTGATTTATTTATTAAATCCAACATTAATTATGATGGGCATGTCAAATATACTTCTTCGTCCAAATTCTAATAAGTTAATATAATTTTAAATTCCAAATCCTCTAGTAACTATGGCTTAGGCATTATTAATAAACATTTCCATAATAAGTTATATACGCTCTCGAACGTTTTATCGTGTAATAATACATGAACTAATAAGTATGTAAAACACTTAGTAGTAAATTTTATTAAATAACCCAGTCTTGAGGTTTCTTAATTGGGCAATTTACTTATTGAGGTCTTGACCGCTCATATTTTCCGTAATCGAATCAACTTAATATTTTAAACTAATCTATAGTGATTAATTCTACCGCTTGACTCTTGCCCAATACTTTCTTTTTTATTTAAAAGCTTATAGTATATCTTTTTGTTAAAAATCAAATAGCTTATAAACTTATTAGGGCTTTAATAATTAAACCTTGTTTATGTTGTACCTCCTTGCGGGACCTTCATTCCAAATCTCGAAATTAAATATAATCGATTATTAATTAAGGATCAATAATTTACAGATAAATATTTATTATGCTCCTGCTTAAATTAATTCTAGTTGGTATTTCATGAATTTACTAAGTTATCCGTTAATAACAAGGTCTGCTATTTTTAATAAGTTAATTAGCTCACTATTTATATTACCTTAATTAAGTCTCACGTGTAGTCAAATAGCCTTTCTGAATTCGTTATCGATGTAAATATTCAAGTCTCCGGTCTTTTTAAACTAGTTGGCTAAATATTCCTAGTTAAACCATATTGGTTAATTTCCGTAATTTAACCCATGCCCAATATTACTTAATTCAACGCTTAAAAATTAACGGACCTGATAAATATTTTTATCCTGAAATTATTGCTACTTTATTCGGATTTAATTATGCCTTATTGTTGATCGTAGACCTATAGTCTCAAATGATCTCTAACACTTGTTTGTCCCATATATTCTTATTTGAAAAGCTTATAATAAATTCTTTTGTTTTTTATTTAAAAATAAGGTGGCTTGTACTTACTGGAGTATTAATAATTAGATGTTGCTTGAAGCTAGAGCTATGTCTGGAGCCTTCATGGCATATCCTGAAATTAAATATATTCGGTTATCATTAAAAGATTAAGGACTTAAAGACTACTGAATAATTATACTAAATTTTGACTAAATAGGGTGACTAATTAACATGGATTTAAATAATTCGTTATAATGTATAATTTAATACTTATAAGTTAATCAAATATTGTTGCACTTAAAAATTTAATTTCTTAAATAGTTCACAACTAGGATAAATTCATATTTCAAATATATCCTTTCTTTTTGTCTTCCAAAATTTAAATTTATGAGAAATTTTGAATATCTATTTATTAAAAATTTAAATTTCTACTTAATAATTTTTATGGGGTGTTATAATGGGGACATAACTGGAGTCCTAAGGGGGAGAGGATGTGATACCCCGCAATAAAGTAGATACATTTATTTTGATTTTGATTTTGGTTCAACAATATGTATTCCGAATAAATAAATAAACATATTCAAATTGTTTTGAACTACGTTATGGCTTGATCCCTTCACAGGGTACGTAGGCAGCTTAGAAGTTTTAATTCTAAGTTCAGTCACAAAATAATAAAATAAACAAAAGACCTTAGCACGAGAAAAGCCGAAACACAACTTCGAGGACGAAGTTGATTCTTAAGGAGGGTAGACTGTAATACCCGAGAATTTTACAACATAAATAAATAAATAAATAAATAAAATAGTAAATACATTAAATAAATAAATAAAGAGGAAATGAGAAATGAAAATTTAACTTAAAAAGGGAATTAAAGAAATTAAAGTTAAATAAGTCGTTACACGGGAACCCGATATCAATGAACTCGAGAATTCGAGCCAAAACGTAAAAGTAGAGCCAAAGGAAATGACGATACGAAATAGGAACCCGAAGAGAGTCCGGAAATTGGAATCCGTGAGCATAGAGGGATAGAAACCCGAAAGAGAGGAGGAAAAGCACGACGGATCGCACGACCCACCCGGACCGGAGTCCAGGCGTATCTGGCGCGCTGGCCGCGCTGCTTTAGGGGAAAAGCGCGCCAACCCCGCGCCACACTGGCAGCAACAAACCAAGCGAGATTTTCTGGCCCGAACGCGGATTTTTCGACTTTCGGTTGAACATCTTTCGACTCCAGACTCTTAGAGTCAGATCTTGGACGCCCTAGGTCTTAGTTATCTATAAATAAGACCTCCTAGAAGCTCCGAATACTTTTACAAAACCCTACGATACTCTCTATACACAAAACCCTAGATCCGGAAGTCATCGGAGGCACCAAAACCGAGTGGGGACTGCCGTGGACGAATTCGAATCTCTTCTAACGCTGTGGTAAGTAGATCCGTTCATCCATCTCGTTTTTAATTCAAAAACGAAACCCTAACTCTCTTCTTTTCTTCTTTACACCCCGAATCGGATCTAGAACGTAGAACCCGACGGATGGAGAGGATAAACGGTGGACTGGAAGCCACGCCTTCGAAATCGGTGACCCCGGACGATGATAGATCGGTAAGTTAACTCTTACATGGTTTTGGGCGAAATTAGAATACGTTAGATTTAAAGATTCGAATCAAGAACATCAAATCTGTCAACGTAGAATTTCTTAACGTATAGATCTATCTACTGTAAAATTTTCATAATTTTTCATTGTGTTTTGATATCCGAAAACGACCATGAACAGACCAGCCTTTGGTTTAGATCTCGAAACGGTGACAGAACTTTAGTTCGAACTTGTTGGTGATTTCTACCTTAGATCCAGACCGATCTAGGCTTGGCGTTGAGCATAAGAGTTGTAGATCTATACGTTAAGAACACCACCGTAAATTTTCAGAATTTTTTCTGGCAATTTGATATGTGAAAACCAACCGAAACCGAACTGTTTGAAACTGGATCTTGAAATTCTTGACAGAACTTTGGTCCGATCTTGGCGACGTTTTTGACATAGGTTCTAGGCTGATTTAGATCTTTTGCCGAACATGAAAGTTGTAGATAAACATCTTAAGATGGTCTCTGTAAATTTTCACTAAATTTGAAGTTGATTTGCCATGGTAAATCTCGAAATTTTTAAACTGGTGTGGGTTAAATTCGGACAGATTAGCGATACGACGAAAATTGACATTTTTGAACTGTTTCGGTAATCCAGATCGAAAAAGTTAAAACACAAAACTTGTTCATCTCCGTGTTTCCAAGTCAGAGGTGAAATTTTAGAATTTTTGGAATTAAATCTGATTTTTAATTAATTTCGAAGTAAACAGTGGTTTATCAAAGTCAAATCTTGAAAATATTGTCGAAATGGATTTTTAAATGATATCGGAGCGTACAACGTCCTGAAATAGGATATTTTTGAGAAACTTACTAAATTTGGGAAATTGACCCTTAAGGTTTAAATGAGTTGAAACTCCTTCGAAACTAAATACATAAACAAACGTTTTCGAAATCCCGTTATGACTAAATTAAGATTTCTACGTAGAGGGTGAGTGTCCCATCGGGTGCCCCTCTAGCTTTTTGCTTCGTGTCTAAACGCACGAGAGTGACCCATGTAGAGGGTGAGTGCTCCATCAGTGCCCCTCTAGCTTTTTGCTTCGTGCCTGAACGGACGAGAGTAATCTATGTAGGGGGTGAGTGCTTTGCAGGGTACCCTTATAGCTTTGCATATCGTGCCTGATTGGACGATGGTGTTGAATATGAGATACTACGCCAAAACGGCGGGATATTTAGGGCCTACACTCTCGGGAGTATCCGTATGGGTTTCCCGAGGCTCCGGAGTGGTACTGGGTATGGCGTATTTGGCTATGGCCAACGATTACTTGAAATATGTAGAGATTGCAATGCAATCGAGAGAAACTTGAATACAAATGATATCTTGATACTCGGCCATAGATTAACGGGAAATTTAAAAGACTTGAATACTTTCTTCGCGTATTTAAATTATGCTTTTACGTTATGTTATGCAATTATTTACCTCGCAAACTATATTGTGATTTTATGAAATCCCTGCCTATGAAATCATGCAATTAAATTGTTTTTAGACAAATAAATTAAATTATGGGGTATTATGTACATGTTTTTTCTTAAATTTAATTAAAGGAAACCCCATAATCATGTCTGTGTTAACTTACACAGCAAGTGTTGCTGACCAAACAATATTTTTCCCTGTTTCTTTCAGAGTTGAAGAATATGCATCATCATATGCATACGTGGGAATTTTGGGGAATTACATTATATTTTGAATTATTGTATTAGACTAGATCTTGCATGAACGGGCCTGTTTAACCCGTATTCTGGCCGTGTTGGCTATATTTAAATTCCGCTGCATTATACATATGTAAATATTATTTTCCGCTGCAACTTTGATGTATTATTTTCAAATTATATATGAATGGGCTGTTTGAATATTTTAAATTCTGAAAAACCATAGCCTTGCATCTCTTTAGTAAGCTCGGAGAAACCGTGTCTTGCTAGGGAGGTGTGGCGGTGACATCCCGACCTGGGTGACCAAAAACCGGGGTGTTACATGAAACGAGTCGAAATCTCTTCTTAATTGATAATGGCCAAAATTGTCCATTATTTCCAATCCATTTCCGTGTCTGAGACGGACATTTTGATCGTATTCCCATCTTATTTTAATAAGAAAGCAGTTGAATTCGACAGATTGATGCAAGTTAGTAAAATATTAAGCTGGTAATAAAAGACACAAAACATGCAATTTTAATTGCATTTGTGTTAGAAAAATCCAAAAACATGAAAAAAGGAAAAAGAAAAGAAAAAGGAATGAAAAGATGGGCAAAAGAATAAGATAGCCCACAAAAATAAAAAAGATGGGAAAAAGAATGAAAACCCCACAATCTGAAATTTTGGTTAAGTGTTGAAGACAAATTCGGTCTATAAGCAATTCGACCTAAACCGAATTGCTCATTAGACCGAATTGCTGAAGAGAAGAAGAAAAAGACAAGTGTTGAAGAAGAGAAGAGCAACCAATTCGGTCTGTGGCAATTCGGTCTAAACCGAATTGACCCCTAGACCGAATTGCACCATGGAAAGAAGAAGACTTTTAGCAGAACAGAAAAGAAGGGATTCGATCTATGCAATTTGGTCTAGACCGAATTGCTTGCATAGATCGAATTGCCTTAAAGCAAAGAAGCCAAGCAGGATCCATCTTCAATTCGACGAGGCCAATTCGAATTGCATCAATTCGATCTAAACCGAATTACATGAGGAGACCGAATCACATTCAAAAGTGCAGCTGTGAAGCACGTGAGAAATGCATGATGGGCCTAGGGTTTCGATGAGAAGTATAAAAGCTGACCTTCCTCAACACAAAAAGAGATCCGAATCCTTACACACTTGGACAGTTTGCTGGGAGACAAAAAGGAGCAGAAGGTTCTTCACCCCTTAAGGGTTAGGTAGGTAGTGTAGTTTAGTTAGTTTATTTTCATGTTTGTAATGTAGTTTTATTGCTTTTGAGCTTAGTTTATTTTTCATAGAAGCTTGTTACTACCCTTAGTGTAGCCATTTGCACATACTTTAAATGCTTTGTAGTTATAATGAACCCTACCTTCAAGCTAATGATGGTTTTAGGGTTATTCACTGCTTTCAAGTGTCAATACAAGAAAGAATCCAGAAGTGGGTTTTCATTTCAAGTGTTTGGCATTTATTTAATGCTTTCCTTAGCAATAAATGGTAGAATGTTTGTTTGTTTCAACTAGGTTACATTTATTATGTCCTAGTTGACTTGCATTCTCAATATATGTATGCTAGTGGATTTTTGGCTTGATTTTACAACTTAGAGATTCAAATAAGTGCTCTTAGGTTTTAGACAATCTTAGGTTTAATTAGAATTTATTTCCTTGCTTTTCAGTTGCTGTTGTAGTCTCTTTTGTTAGCTTATTGTTGCCTTAGATAATGTAGGTGTTCTTATTTTTAAGCCTGTGTTCTTGTTTGTTCAGTAGATGTTTAAGTTCTTGATCTTTGATTGCTTGTTTGTAGTTTTAAGGTTTGTTTCATGCCAATACCTGTTAGCCACGTAACCTAGGTCTATTTTCCTTAAAAACACTCATTAGTGTGGCTGTGAGGTGACATTGATGTGAAATGAAGGATTTGGTAAATCTTATCCATCATGAACCACACAATGTAAACCGAACCTGCACTTATGAGAGAAAAGACATGCAATTTGATTTGAGGCAATTCGGTCTAGGCCGAATTGCCCATGAGAATGGAATTGCATGGCAAAAATATTTGTTGAATGCTTTATCTAAAAATTCATATGCAATTCGATCTAGGCAATTCGGTCTATACCGCATTGCCCATGAGACCGAATTGCATAGCAAAAAGTGTTGTTTTCATGTGGTTTCTAAGTAATTCGGTCTAGGTAAGTTGGTTTAGACCGAATTACTCTTATAGACCGAATTGACTTTGGAAACCTCATTGTATGCATTCCATCCCCTCATGCCTTAGTTTATTTTCTCTGTTTCACCAATTCGAATTGCCCAAATTCGGTCTAGACCGAATTCAATTGGCAATTCGAATTACCCTCATTTTGGGGTAAATGCCTTAGCCAAATTTGAGTGAAGGAATGACTTCATCAATTCGAATTGTCCAATTCGGTTTAGACCGAATTGCTTGACAATTCAAATTAGAGGATGCTTCATGACTTTACAAGGATTAATTGGGTATGGTGTTACTTCATACCTCATGCATCCTCAATTCGGTCTCTTTTGCATTTTGCCCAATAGACCGAATTTCTTTATTCCTTCTATTTTAAAACTCATTTCTGTGCATTCAATGTACTCTACGGTCCAAAAATATTTTATTTCAAGAGTTGTGTAAGTTCCATGGGTGTATTGGGCCTAGGCCCATTACATCTAATTTTATCCATTACACATCTCAACTCATCAGTGTCTTAATTATTGTGTGATTAACACTCACACAATACCAAAAATATTTCCTTAATTTTGTTTATTTTCTCTTTCATTGTGTGTATGAACAACTAGTAAGAAATATATCAGACTAATGTTGGCGGGTATTCCCACACGGATAACTAGCTCGTATTCTGAGTATTAATTACTAGTTGTTATTTTGCATGGTCTGGATAGTGGTCGGTGGAAGCCTTGGCGGTTCGTCCATCCGGGATTATGACAGCTGCTCAGCTGACTCCTATCCGGATACAGTTTTCTTTTCATTATCTTAATTTCAAACCTGAATCTAGAGTTGTAGTAATGATGGATGATATATGCCAATGTCATCTAGTAATTATTACAGTAATAGAACATGTGGGTTTTCATCCAGATTCACAGATAGTGAAGTCTAAGAGGACGGCGGCAACCGTTGTTTAAGGTCTTTTGCTGTCTAAAATCATCTCACCTTAATAATTAGGTTAACTGGACCACAGATAACTGCAATCCAATTAACCCTGATTGTTTTGTCATCTCTTTAGCCATTTTCTTCTTATCTCAGGCTAATTCATCTTTGTGTATCGAATTCTGTCTAACCCCACCATATATTTTGGGGCAACTTATTTTACTTCTCATATACATGTATGCATGATATTATTATGTAGATATTGTGGTCTATAATATTTTGGAGATCCTTCTCCTTGGACATAGAAGTCTTGATTTAAATCAGATGCTGCACAATAAATTTCCACAAACATCACTTTATAAAATCCGGATCTGAGTAAGGGATAAATTCGACAGTTATGACTAATTCATTTTCTACTGGGAGTTGATTTTGAGAACTTAGAAGCAGAGTCAGCGATTAGGTCTCCCCTAGACTGAAAGGATCTGTGTTTTAATTGAGAGTTTAGTACCTATTTAGGGAATGATTTTCAAATATCTATTTGCTTCTCAAAATTACTGTGTGTTGGAAATCTTCTATTAAGTATTGCATCAAATCAGTGTCCACTTGGATTCGGATAAGATGTGATAATTAATACTTCCTCCGTTCCTTTATAATTGACATGTTGGGGTTTTTGTCACTGTTCATTGAGTAACTTTGATTCGACTTTTTAACACAATTATATAAGATAAAATATAGTCAAGTTGGATCTTGTTGGATTCGTCTAATCGCATAGATTTAGAATATCAAATTTTCATAATTTTTACTTGTATGAAATTTGAGTTATTACGGATTAAAAACACGTATTGGATTGCGTGAAATGTGGGTCCGTGGCAAATATTAAGGAACGGAGGAAGTATTAGAGGAACAACATATAGGCCTTGGTTAATTTCTAAGGTAAGGTTGAGTATTCTTTCAACTGCTATATTCTCTCACCAAAGCCTAAAATTGAGTCTCGAGTGGGTACATTCGGAATAGATCTTCATAGGTCTGTTCCACTCATGTTTGTATCTCATAACTAACCAGATGTTATAAGCCCTGTGGCTTACTGATATGTGGGAAGTTCTAAATCTGCATCTGGTCACCAAGACTAGGGGCTCTTTTATACTAACGGATTGTGATGATCTTTTAAAAAGACTTCCGAGTGATAGGTTTTTAAATGCTTTCTTTACTGCTTTCTTTACCGCTTCCTTTAAAATGCTTTCATAGAGGTCACTCGGAAGAATTAGAGATGTGTCTGCCAGTTGTAAGGTTTAAGAGTTATGGATTAGTTCGGGGTTAGATTTGGACTTTGGGTGTGACAAGGGGGACGATAGGAGTACTTGGAATATCAACTAATGATATGTTAGGTGTTGCTTGTCCACCACATATGACTAACATACTCTTGCAAGGCATTGCAAGGGGAGTTACTAATCTGTGGTATCTTAGGAATTGAGGTCTTAAGAGCATGTAAATTCTCACTGTAAGTACCTGTCTGTTAAAGGGAACATAGTGCAGAAAGCATGAGAGTTAGCTAACTGACGAACTACCCCAAACAAAGATCTGTGTATTAAAATGGAAGTTTAATTGTGTTTCATCTGAATCTTGTCCAATCTTTATTATTTTCTCCTTGTCCCTTCTGTCACATTTTAATCTGCTTTCGTAGAATAATCTTACATGCTTTCTTAGCATAATTCTTATCGTTTTCTTAGAATAGATTTAATTGCTTTTTAGATCAATTTATCATGCTTTGTAGAATAATTTTACTGCTAATCTATTTTAAATTATTGTCAAGTAGTTGTTAGAAATCATTGCGAAGCTTGAATCGAGTAACCGAGTGGAAAATCTTAGTAAACGACGTGGGCCCTGCTTCTATCGCACATCCTCCAGTGAACGATCCGGTCTTACTATAAATTACTGCACTTTTTGACACCGTGCGCTTTCGGGGGCACAGTTTCTTAACACGAGTAATAAAAATGTGACAACCTATAATATATCCCTAATCCCCAAATCCATCTTCATAAATTGGTTTCATTAAATAAAATTGAAAACCAGGATTATGATTTTTTTTTTCAGAAAATACTCATTTTCATGGCAAGGATTTTCATGACATGAAACTATGATAAGTTTCATGATGCAAATTGCTGGGGACCTTCAGTGTGACAGACTGAAGGTCAAGATTGAACTATCTATCCCGGCTGCACCGTGAAAGTTGTCAAAAGTTTCATGCCGGGGAGAACCACAGCGCCGTTTGAAATCAGAGTACCCCACATGAGTAATAAAAAGTGAAGTATATCCTTAAACCCTTCCCCAAGAATCATAACTCTTTCCTTTTAATAAATTTAACTTGGGATATTTTAGAAAAAGCTCGTGTTGACGAAATTGTCAAAAGTTTCATGGCGCCGTTGCCAGGGAGGTTGCAGCGTCGTTTACTAAGAAAACTACACTCCTGATTTACTCATAGATAGTGTTTATATATATTCTTGAACCATTACTAACCTGGGGGTTTTGCAGGTGCTGTCAAGTCTTGATATAAACTGCTTATGCAAAGGAGAAAGACCACATTGCCTGAGCTACCGTTCGATCTAGAAATAGAAAGGACCGCTCGCCAACTGAGGGCGCAAGCCAGACGAAGGAAAGAGCAGGAAGCCCGGACTCGTACCTCACCCGAAACCACAAGCAGTGACATATCCGACATGGCAGAGAACCAGGACATTCCCCCGATCTTGCCATTAGACCAACCACCCAATAATCCTGGTAATGGAGCTGATGGGGGTATGGTAGAACACCCGAATCGTGCCAACGAGGAGGAAGATCTACCTAATCCAAATCAGCAACAATATCAGCAGTTCCACCAACAACCACCACCCCCTAACCAATATAACCAACAAAACCAAAATATGTCAAACCAGCAATACCAGAATCAAGCCTTCAATCAGGACCAATTCCAAAACAACCCTCATGATCCCGATAATATTTTTCAACAGAATCCCAACTACCACCAGCAGTATCAAAACCAAGCAGAGCAAGGAAATCAACAGCAGCAAGCAGCAGCTGATTTTATGCAGCCCATCGTGGAGCCCTATTTGGATAGGCCTGGGAGAGCACAATTCCCTGCACGCAATTTTGAGCTCCAACCGGCACTCATCAACTTGGTGCAGAACAACCAATTTTGCGGTGCAAATCATGAAGATCCCCATGATCATCTCCAAACCTTCCTGGAGCTCTGCGACACAATAAAAAATCAGGGAGTCTCACCTGATGCTATAAGACTAATGTTGTTTCCCTTTTCTTTGTTTAGTGGTGCCAGGGATTGGTATAAATCATTGCCCATAAATCAGAGGAGTACCTGGGCAGATTTGGTGAGGAGTTTTCTGTTGAAGTATTTTCCTGAATCTAAGATAGACGAGGGACGAGAGAAAATCGGAGAGTTCAAGATGAAGCCGGACGAGTCATTGTATGACGCAAAGCAAAGATTCGCCAGCCTTTTGAGGCGATGCCCCCAACACGGATACCAACCGTGGGAGCAACTGAGGAAATTCTATGGAGGACTCACCCATCCATGGAGAATGATGTTGGACGCTGCAGGCGGAAGACATTTACTCCATTTGCCCATGGATCAAGCCTGGGAAAAGATTGAGACAATGTCTGTCAACAGATCTGTGTTGAACAGCAGTGATAAGAAGGCGGACCATCCTAGAAAACGTTTTTGCTGTAAGTGAAGGAAAAACAGATTTCGAAAAATTGCAGGAACAGGTAGCTACGATACAGCTAGGACAGGAGAAAGGAAAGGGAGCAGGTACTTCTCAGGCAGGAGCCTCATCTGGCCAAATGCAAGCACAACAATCGGGAGCAATTTGTGGGCTATGTCAGGGACCACATCCAACTGACACATGCCAACAACTAGCTACCGAAAGCTGCAATTACGCAGGGAACTACCAGAACCGCCACCCCAACCTCTCCTATTCCAACAACAATGCACTCAATGCGCATTTGTTGACACAGCCAAACCAGCCTAACCAGTTTGTAAACCAGAACCTTCAGCAGAACTTCAGACCTCAGAACCAAGGATTCATTCAGCAGAGAGTTCAGAACTTCCAGAATCAGAACCAGAACTTTCAACCCCATATCCAACAGAGGCCCAACCAAAACCAAGGCCAGAATTTCCAAAACTTCCAAGCCCAACCTGATCAGAATCAGCAATACAACCAAAAGCCACCATCTCGCCTGGAGAATTTGATGACTGAGTTCATTTCCAATCAAAGGGAGATAAACCAGCAATTACAGTCATCAATAAAAAATGTGGAGACGCAGGTCACCCAGTTGGCTAAGGAATTGCAGAACAGGGGGAAAGGAACACTACCGAGCAGCACTGAAGTCAACCCGCAATGCAAAGCAATCACATTGCGGGGAGGCAAGACTCTGAAGGGAAATGTTGGGTCTGCAAAGAAGAAAGCTATGAAAGTAAAGGTTTCATTAGAGGTGGAAAAGGAAAAGGAAAAGGTTGAAGGAGATGAAAGTGTTGAGCTGGTAAGGGATAAATCAGATACAGCTAACTCGCAGGCTGAAGCTGCAAATGAAGCTGAAGAGGGTATGGGTGAAGGTACAACTTCCTTCTCTTTACCACCAAAACTAGATAATAATAAGTACATGCCAAGGGTGCCGTACCCTGCACGTCTTAAAAATAAGGAACATGACCTTAAATTCAAGAAATTTCTAGAACGGTTAAAGTCTGTAGAGATAACCATTCCTCTCGTGGAAATGATTTCAGAAATGCCCACCTATGCTAAGTTCTTGAAAGAATTGATTTCAGGGAAAAGGCAGGTAGAGCAGGAGGAGGTGATCATTCTGAACAGCACATGCAGTGCCATAGTTCAAAGGAAGCTACCCGAAAAGAAAGAGGACCCTGGGTGTTGCACGCAACCAGTACAGATCGGAAAGGCCAAAGTGAGCATGGGGCTATGTGATCTGGGATCCAGCATCAACTTGATGCCTCTAGCCATGGCAATTCGCCTAAGGCTCGGAGAGATTGAACCGGTCAAGATGAAACCGCAACTGGCAGACAGATCAATCACCAAGCCCGTAGGAATCCTCAAGGATGTAGTAGTCAAAACCGGCCAAGTTCTTTTCCCGGTTGACTTCATCATCCTTGACATTGAAGAGGACTCTGAAATGCCACTTATCCTGGGATGCCCGTTTTTGGCCACTGGCGGTGCACTGATTGACGCCACATCTGGAAGAGTCACATTGAGGGTGGACAATCGAGAAATCTCTTTTGACATGGAAGAGCTGCAGAAATTCCCGAATGAGGGATCTTGTTCCATGTTTGATGTAATAGAAAGTAGGTGTGAGGAAGAGAGCATAGACTCTATGACTGTGATGACGGACAAAATTTCAAAACAGGTACTGACGCCTGGAGGTGCTGAGCAACAATGAAGCTGCAACGCTGTTCACTTCGAAGACCCTATCACAGGGGATCTTGAAGAGTTTGACGGTGTTGAATTCACTCCGGAGGAGGAAGAGAGCACCACGGAAGAGGAAGTGAACCCTGTACTGACACAGGGTCCTGAAGGTAAATCTGATCTCTCACCCCCAACCAATTCTCGCAAATTACTACCTTCCGTTGAATGTCCGCCAGAGCTTGAACTTAAAATACTTCCGGATCATCTTAAGTACGTCTTTCTCGCTGAACATAAAAGATTACCAGTAATTGTGTCAGCCAAGCTGACACAAGAACAAGAAAAAGCTCTGGTAGACATTCTAAAGAAATATGTACATGCAATTGGATGGACCATTTCTGATATAAAAGGAATAAGCCCCTCTGTTTGCATGCACAGAATTTTAATGGAAGAGGAGTACAAGCCCTCAAGGCAACCACAAAGGCGTCTGAACCCCCATATGCAAGAAGTGGTAAGGAAAGAAGTTATCAAGCTCTTAGATGCTGGTATCATCTATCCTATATCTGACAGCAAATGGGTTAGCCCAGTGCAGGTAGTACCTAAGCGTGGGGGGATGTGCATAACGACCAATGAGCAAGGAGAAGAAGTGGCGACACGTCCAGTAACCGGTTGGAGAGTCTGCATCGACTACCGGAAGCTTAACACCGCTACGCGGAAGGATCATTTTCCCTTGCCATTCATTGATCAGATGCTGGAGAGGTTAGCCGGGAGGGAATACTACTGCTTTTTGGATGGGTACTCTGGTTACAATCAGATTGTAATAGTTAGTGAAGATCATGATAAGACCACTTTCACGTGCCCATATGGAACTTTTGCGTACAGGCGCATGCCTTTTGGACTTTGCAATGCGCCTGCCACTTTCCAGCGATGCATGATATCTATTTTCTCAGAATTTATCGAAAAATGCATTGAAGTTTTCATGGATGACTTCTCTGTGTATGGAGATACTTTTGATGAATGTTTGACAAATCTTGCAAAAATTTTGAAAAGATGCGAGGACACTAACCTAGTTTTGAACTGGGAGAAATGCCATTTCATGGTCACCGAAGGAATAGTGTTGGGTCATCGCATCTCGCGCACAGGCATCGAAGTCGATAGGGCCAAAGTCTCAGTCATATCCAACCTTCCATTACCAAACTCAATAAAAGCAGTTAGGAGTTTCTTAGGGCATGCCGGTTTTTACCGGAGATTCATTAAAGATTTTTCTAAAATTGCCAAGCCGCTCACTAATTTGCTTTGTAAAGAAAATTCTTTCGTAATAA
Source organism: Hygrophila difformis (assembly GCA_030278955.1). Lineage (NCBI taxonomy): Eukaryota > Viridiplantae > Streptophyta > Magnoliopsida > Lamiales > Acanthaceae > Hygrophila > Hygrophila difformis. The sequence goes on from JAOANR010000004.1 coordinate 19,185,701, forward strand.
GTGAAGCCTGTGTTCAAGCCTTTGACACGCTCAAGAAGATGTTGATTTTTGCTCCAATAGTGCAACCACCCGATTGGTCAATGCCTTTCGAGGTCATGTGCGATGCAAGTGATCTCGCCGTGGGTGCAGTTCTTGGGCAACATAAAGAAGGAAGGCATTGCGTAATCCATTACGCCAGCCATGCCCTGACTGAAGCCCAAGTCAATTAGACCACCACGGAGAAAGAGATGTATGCTGTGGTTTTCGCGTTTGATAAATTCAGACAATACCTCATTGGTACGAAAACCATAGTATACACCGATCACTCTGCACTGAGATACTTGTTTAGCAAACAAGACGCCAAACCTCGATTAATCAGGTGGGTACTTTTGTTGCAAGAATTTGACATCATAATAAAAGATAGAAAAGGCAAAGACAATGGTGCTGCTGACCATTTGTCTCGAATAGAAAATGATAAAAATGAGATAGCCGTCAATGAAAATTTTCCGGATGAGCAACTGTTTGCCTTGCATCTTCATGATCAAGCTTGTCCATGGTTTTCCGACATTGCTAATTTCCTAGCATGTGGAATAACTCCACCATTCCAGAGTAAGAAGCAAAAAGCAAGGTTCAGCCAAGATGTAGTCAACTACTTCTAGGAAGATCCAGATCTCTTTAAGCATTGTGCGGATTCAATTATTAGACGTTGTGTAACTGAGCACGAGGCTTATCAAATCACTAAAAAAATGTCATGAATCGGAATATGGAGGTCACAATGGCCCCACTCGAACAGCTCACAAGGTGCTCGAGTGTGGTTTCTATTGGCCTACCATTTACGAGGATTGCAAGGTGTTTGTTAAGGCTTGCGACAGGTGCCAAAGATTAGGGAATATCTCCAAGAGGGATGAAATGCCTCAAAAGGGAATTCTCATTCTTGAGATTTTCGATGTATGGGGTATTGACTTCATGGGACCATTTCCGACATCTGAAGGGAATCACTACATCTTGGTAGCTGTCGACTACGTGTCCAAGTGGGTCGAGGCGGTTGCGCTGCCAACCAACGATGGTCACCAAGTCATCAAATTTTTGAAAAACAACATTTTCAATAGATTTGGTGTACCTAGGGTAATCATATCTGATGGAGGAACCCACTTTGTCAACAAAGCTTTTGCAAATCTCATGAGCAGAAGTGGGATTCTCCACAAGATCGGCACGCCTTATCACCCCCAAACCAGTGGCCAAGTCGAGGTATCCAACCGCGAAATCAAACACATACTCGAAGCCACTGTGGGGATAACCCGCAAATACTGGTCACATAGACTCAATGATGCTCTATGGGCATACCGCACTGCATTCAAGACTCCCATTGGGATGTCCCCATACAGACTCATCTTTGGAAAAGCCTGTCATTTGCCTGTAGAACTAGAGCACAAGGCTTACTGGGCCGTAAAAACGCTTAATTTCGACCCACGAGTTGCTCAGAGTAAACGCAAGTTGGACCTCAATGAAATTGAGGAAATATGTGCGCAAGCTTATGAAAGCTCGAGGATTTACAAAGAGCGGACCCAGAAGTTACACGATCGTCGCATAAAGTCTAAACACTTATATGTTGGCCAAAATGTCTTGTTATTCAATTCTAGGTTAAAGCTATTCCGCGGAAAGCTTAAATCCAGATGGGAAGGGCCATACGAAGTGGTGCACGTGTTTGAAAGTGGAGCTGTCAGGATTCGGACTGACAAAGGAGAGCTGGTGGTGAATGGACACAGGTTGAAGGAGTATCTAGGGCAGCTCAACCCCGGAAAAGAAATCTAAATGACATCAGAGCCGGCCTATGCTCGATAAATATTTATATCTCTATATCTATATAATTATTTATTATGTATTTATTCATCTCGTACGATGAGTATCCAAAAATCAACTAAACATTTAGAGTACTAAGACTCTAAATGTGAGGATGCTGATATTTGGAGAAAATCTAATAATTTTTCTTATGTTTGCCTTGCAGGAATTCATGGAACCAACAAAAAGAAGGATAAAGCTCTGAAAACTAGGTTCCCGGTTGGATTAATACCAAATTTAATGGAAAGTAATTTCGGAATTTAGAGAATTTAAAATCCGGAATAACTCCATAAAATGAGGGTGTTAATCCAACCTAATTTATACAAGCAATTTATCATAGAGTAATATTTCTGTTTTAATGAGTGCTTTCAGTGTGTTAATTTTTAAGAAAATCCATAATTTCAGAAAATTTGAAAATTGAAAAATTTTCAAAATTTTTTCTAAGTGTGGAATGCGATCTATTTTTGTATCTCAAACCAATTCGGTCTACATCGAATTGTTTGAGACAGATCGCATTGGAGGTATGCCTTGGAAATTTTTAACCAATTCGATCTCCAAGCAAATTCGGTCTAGACCGAATTGGCCTAAGAGACCGAATTGACTTCCCCAAGACACATCCTCCATCCTTGTGTTAATTTGGCCAAGTAGCAATTCGATCTATGGCAGTTCGGTCTAGACCGAATTGATTTTGAATAGATCGAATTGATCTACAAAAGGCACTTGTGATTCCTTAGTTTTATTTATGCAAGTGAGCAATTCGATCTATAAGGCAATTCGGTCTAGACCGAATTGCCCATATAGACCGAATTACCTCACAAAAGCATCCCCCTTTATTTTTCCTAAGTAACCAGATTCGGTCTTCTTGCTGTAATTCGGCCTATTAACCAATTCGGTCTAAGACCGAATTGACTTCAAAATGATCACATTGCAGCAAGTGTGTTTGCTTTCCCTTGCAATTTGGTCTCTATGCCAATTCGGTCTAGACTGAATTGGCCTAAGAGACCGAATCTCTCACAAACACTTGGAGACCACATCAATTCGGTCTAGACCGAATTGATGGTTCGGTCTCCAATAGACCGAATTAGCCCAATCTCCTACCACTTTATATTCTTTTTCCGCCTCTTTTCCCTCACTTTCACTCTTCACACTTCGATATTTTCCCCCGTATCCCCTCTCGCAAACTTCGTCTCCCTCGCGAAACCAGAGCTCGAGCCAGAGTTTTTCTTTGATCAACTCCATGCAAAGTGTTTAAAAATGGCGTCTTCTTCGTCTAATCCTACTGGGAGTGTCGGGTAAGTTCCCTATTTCGATTTTGCACCCTGTTTTCGCGATTTCCAGTGTTGTTCTTCCATGCTTTTGCGAAATTGGTAATGGGGAAGGAAATGAAGCCTGTTTTCACGTTGGGGATGGTCTGAATGTAGTTGGAGTATAGTGGGCATGATCGGGAAGAGGGTAGAACACAATAGGCAGAACCTAGGGTTTGTGTGTTTATGTTCGAAACTGCCATTGTTGTGATTCTTTAGTTTTCTGTGGTGTGGAGATGTCCTATTTCGAAAATGAGGGTTGCAAAAACCTCAAAAATTATGTTTTTGTTCATTATGTGGTTTTGTTGTTCTGCTTTTGTTGTTTGTGTACATATTTGGTTAACTGTGTTTGGGGCTATAAATCTGTGAAAATGGAAAACACAGTGGTTTGTTTTTCCTTTGCAATCACTGTGTTATTTTACTGGTTATTTGATAATGTTGATTGGATATGCATGTTGATGGTACTGCTGTATCTATGTTTTTGGAGCATGAGTTATTGGCTAAATTTTTGCATGATCATGGTATGAATGGATTGTCTGTGTTTTGTTTTCATTTATGCATGTACTGTGTTTTGTGTATTTTGTCAATAAATGCTTTTGTCGGGTACCTATTAACCACAAATTGCAAACTCAACTCGGAAGTTGATATCTCAACTCGAAAGTTGATGTTTGCACATACGGGAAACATGGTATTATAGACGAAACCATGCCAAAATTTTTCCAACACTTTTGGCATGGCATTTATGTCTAAAAAGACAAAAAGTGGTAAAATGTTCTTTTCTTTTAAAGTGTTTCACCTGTGCTTATTTTTGGGATAAATGGGGAATATTCAAATGGAACATCTTGTTTCATTCTTGAACACCCATTTCCCAAAACAAATACAAATGGGGGACCACTCACACCCCCAATTTTATTAAATAAACAAGTCAACACCTCTCATAAAAATCCAAAAATGACCTTTTTGTGTATGAGCATGTTTATTTTATTTTTATTCTCTATGATCCATTACTACATGCTAGTGATTGCATAATTTGTCATATGCATTTGTTCATCACCATTCATCATCTTGCTACCTATTTCACATGATTTAAATCACTTTTTAAGTGATAAAAATTCCAAATCCCTTTCGTAGGCTTACTAGCCTATGAAATTTTACTTTTTTGGTCCTTTGACCACTCAAAAACCTGTTAGACTATTTATAGTCTAAGAAAAATTTGTAAGGGTCCCAGATCCTTACTTCTCTCTCCTCTCTTTCTATTTTGTTGCAATAAGAGTTGGATTTAAAAATCCAACTCTATGTATTTCTTATCTAATAAATTCAAGTAAAAACCATTTAACTCACATTTAGAGCTTAGCTCAAAATGTGAGGATGTTGATTTTTCCAACTTGAATATGTTTATCAAAAACTTGTTAAAAATAGTTTCAATTTCTCTTCTCAGGGACAAATATGTGATAACTTCCATAATGAGTCTTCCAACAACCACTCCAGACCGTGCCTTCTTAGAAATCGAAAGGCTGAAAAGGCAGATCGAGGAAAACAGAAAGGCCATCAGGGACGAATTTCATCTGAAATGGACCACCAGATTGAATGGAGATTTGAAATGAAAGATCACTGGTGGAGAGATATTCCAGAAGATGAGAGAAACCTTAAGGCTACAGGCCTCGAAAGAGACCTCTGCTAGCACATGTGGAACTTCTGGAATAACGCGAGATATGACTTGAGGTTCGACGATCCGAGAGTTCACTACGAGAGAATGGTTTGGAGGATGATTCAGCATAAGGCCAGGTGGAATCGAATGCTTGAGCAACACCTTGGGGACAAGAAAATAGCAGCCTTCGAGCCAATCCCCATTCAACCAGCCATCACAAAAGAAATCAGAAGTCTTTTTGCCAAACAAACTCCTCCAGTACACAAAGTGGCGATGTCTGGAATGGTCTACATGCCAGACGCTTTCCCATTCACGTACAAGAAAGAACTATTTGACAATGGGACCATCTGCGGACCGGAAGAGCAACTGTGGCTCACAAATCACGCCAAGGTACGCCATATTGAGATGGCATATAACTTTTGGGAGTCCCTTCAACCTGTGCTGAATTATGGAGCAGCCCACCACACTCCGATGTTGGACACAATTATAGAAAAGACAAAAGCAATACAGAAGCTGAGGAAGAGGCTAAGAAGGCTGAAATGGAGGAGAACATTAGAAAAGCCCGGGAAGAGGAAGAGAATAGAAAGGCTGCTGAGAAAATTCACGCCGAGCTAGAGAAGAAGCAGGCGAAAGAGACCACAACAGAGGCCGATGTTGGGGATGATGACTGTCAGATAATCAGTGGAACCAACATCGTGCCTGTTAAAGTAAAAGAAGAGCCGGCTGAATGGGCTAAAGATCGGAAGAAGCAGCAAAAGGAGATAGCCACTAGGAGGAGTGGGAGTGAAAAGAAAGTGGATGAGATCGGTGAAGGACTCAAACCCACAGAGGAGATAAAGGAAATGGTGCAGGAGGGCAATGAGCGTTTTGAACAGTTGAAGGAAAAGACTGCAGAACTTTTAGTAAGTCTGGATCAAGTTGCTGCAAATGCAATGGCTGCAGCTGCTGCCCAATCTCAACCCACTGCACCTGACAAGAATATGACAGAATTAGAAGACTCGCATGCTGAAGCGGGTCCACAAGTTGAGGCAAACCAAGGAGAAGCAGTGGCAAACGAGGGCAGCGGTGGCAGCTCTCATGCAGAATTAGATACCATTGAGGACCTATTCAAGAACAAGACGTATCAACAAATCCTCCAAGGGGACCTTGATATTACTGGAGATCAAGGAGATAACATGGTAGAACAACTTGGGAAATTAAACACAGGGAGGGACGAGGAGGTACCTCAAAAAGAACATCAACATGTTGTTGACCCCGTCTTTTCTAATGATTTTCTTAAAGCTGTGCTTCATGAATTTCCTTGTAATTCGTCTGAACAGGGAATATCTCAGGGAGGCGAGCAAGCGGAACACGAACAACAGCCTGAAGGACAGCCGCAGGCAGATACGCAGGCTGAAACTGAACATCAAGTAGAGGTTGAACATCATGAACAACAGGAGCAGATGGAGGAGAAATCAGATTCAGATTGGGAGCAGGCATACCCTCAGGACACCCAAGAATCAACGGGGTCAGTCCGATCCGCTGGGTATTGGGTGACCTCTACCTCAAAGGGGCGCCTGGAGGTATCCACAAAGAAATGCAAAAGGTTCCCCATTAAGGACGATGCAGATATAACGAGGAGGTTCAACGGGAACGAGCAGAATGCGGGGCGTTATATGGCGCTAGGAGAGCTTTTCGTACCTGATAAAGTATTCAGTTCAGAGATGGTGAATCATCCTATGCTGGTCTTCCTGCAACAAAACCATGGATGGACTGAATTCCTTACGCACCATGCTGAACCAGGAATAGCAGAGCTTATTCGGGAATTCTACTGTAATATCAACGTCGCCCAAAAGAAGAGTTGGGTGCGAGGAGTTGATGTAGACATATCTGGAGAATATCTGAGAAGATTCCTCAATACCCCCAACTGGGTATCAGAATTCCCGACATCTGAGCACTTTGAGAAGGGAGCATGTAAGGCAGTTGAGAGGTCATATTACGACAACATCACAAGGTCTCTCACTGCCGAAAGCTATACTGGCGAATTCTCCTTCAAAGCCAAGCACCTGAAGCTGGAGTTCCAACCTTCATATGACTTCTACATGTCAAAAATCAGGCCCAACCCTCATGTACATGAGACATCTGGTCGAATGCTGAAGGGTTTTGCTAAGCTATGGCATGGACTGAAGATCAATGTAGGGGAGCATATCTTCCATGTCATGACTTCAAGGACCTCCGGCAGGGCGGCTGCTCTCTGCTATCCAAACCTCATTAGAAGAATCTGCGAAGCCCAAGGAGTAGATCTATCTGTCTTCTCAGGGAGCGACACCATTGATATGAGTCGCCCAATTCCAGTTCCAAAAACACGGGTAACTGATCCGGTTGTATACGCGATGCCAGATAAATCAGAGGCCCAATCCAGATACACTCCTGGACAACCGGCTAAGCGCAAGTCACGAAAGAAAGAGGCCCGCACTGAAGCGGTGCCTTCAACAAAAGAAGCTGGAATCCCCTCAATTGGACCTGCTGCAGAGGAATACCCTCAAGGTGATGCCCCCACTCAGAGTCATCCCGGAACTGATATTTCCACTCCAAGCCTATCACGAAGACATCCAGTCCGACCTTCTCGCAGAAGCCCGACTGTATCTCAGTATCCAGCCGATTCCCAAACTCTAGAAGCAGTGAGCAAAATGGGAGAGTCGATGATGCAGAGTGTCAAATCCTTGGCCGGTGTCATTGTTTCGACTCAAGAAAAGCAAATGCAGAGAGAGGAAGAGTTTAGGATGAGAATGCTTGAGAGAGAAGAGAAGTTCAAAAAGGAAGCGGCTGAACGAGAGAAAAGGCAGCATCAAGAAAGGGTTGAAAGCGAAGAAAGGACAAGAAAAATGTTCGAAATGATGTTCAACAAGCAAACTAACCTGATGGAGACGTTGCTCAGGAGACTACCCTCACCTCCAAGAGACGACACCGGACCCTCCAAGCACCATTCAGAGAAGAAGGATTGAGTCAACGCGATCACATTCATGCGAGCTTCAATGTAAACGTCATGCATTAGATTTTCCATTCACTCAGTACACTCTCATTCATACTGTGGAAATCTATTGTAACTGATGTATTTATTGCTTTCCACAAGAGAATTTCGTTTCGAATTCTCAAAATATTTTTGAAAAAGATGTGTGACAGTCCAAGATGAATAAGTGACTGTCACGCCAAAAATAAAGCTGTGACATGCTTGCATGTTCACAGTGTCTTTTTACTGCTTTCAATTAAATAACCGGCACAAAACGAGCATAAATCTGTCACCTAAATTCACATGTTGAATTTAGGCTAAGGATGAAATTTTCAAACTATTAAATTGGGATAAAACAATTAAAAATATGCATGATATAAATTCTTGAGGTTTTGAGCTATAAAAATCCAATGATATGATCACTTGGAAGAAAAACAAAACTTTCATGTTGAGAATTTGATTGAATAATTTGCAAGAACTTTTCAAAGGGCTAAAATTAAGAATAATGGTGTGACATGATCAAACCGTCCATGTGAGATCTGAGCCGAGTCATTTTTACTCAATATTTCTTTGTTGTGTGAAAATCAATTCGATTAAAGGACACTAGAACTTGCAATTGGGATCGATTCAAGACCATGTCATATTCCCGAAATCGAGTACATGATCGAGACACTTAGAAAACCCAAAATTTTGGCTTTCGTTTGAATTCCAAACCCAAAAATATTTTCCCTTTAGGATTAACCAAGTTGAGCCTTTAAGCCTAATTTTTCTTTGAAACCACTATACTATTCCCAACCTTATAAAAAGACCAAGAAATCAAACCCAAGTGTACACGAATCAATTCCATCAAGGCATTATAGTTTATAATTTATGATCATCAAAAATATCACTCGGTACTCATGAACCGATCAAAAAAAAAAATTGTGTGTTGAGATTCATTCAACAGAAATAAATTGCAATTGACAAAGCAAATTAGACAAAGTCTAATGTCATGCAATAGAAAAGAAAAACAAAAGAAAGAAAGAAATTGTGATGATCATAAATTTCAAGTAAAAATATGCCAAATTAAGGTGGAATAGATTCGTGTCACTTTTTCAACCCAATAATATCCTTCCTTACCTAATGTTACAACCGTATGCCCCGTTATAACCTTAAATAAGACATCGGGATCTCGATTTGAGGAAATGAGTAGGTGGCGAGTTGGTCTAATTGCAAGCTTATGGGAGAATTTATTTGAATTTGATTATGAGCGTATTGTTTAAAAGCCAACTTTGAGAGTGAGTGAAATTTCCGACTCTACTATATGTGAGGCTCTGCTTTGATTGATCAATGTTCATGTCATGCCTGAATTCAAGAATTAAACCAATGAAAATTTTCTATACATATATTCAAGAAAAATTAACAATAATGATTGATTTGTATACCTATCCAAGTGAGAAGTATCATTCCATTAAACACTGCAATCAAGAGAGTTTAATACTTGTAATTTTGATTGTATTATCCCAATATAACAAGAATGAAATTTCTGAAGCCACGCAAATGGATTGAATATGCAGAGTCCTTTCTCTTAGGAGCACTGACTCTGACTGCTCGGGGACGATCAGTATTAAATGTGAGGATGTTGATAATGGCCAAAATTGTCCATTATTTCCAATCCATTTCCGTGTCTGAGACGGACATTTTGATCGTATTCCCATCTTATTTTAATAAGAAAGCAGTTGAATTCGACAGATTGATGCAAGTTTGTAAAAATATTAAGCTGGTAATAAAAGACACAAAACATGCAATTTTAATTCCATTTGTGTTAGAAAAATCCAAAAACATGAAAAAAGGAAAAAGAAAAGAAAAAGGAATGAAAAGATGGGCAAAAGAATAAGATAGCCCACAAAAATCAAAAAGATGGGAAAAAGAATGAAAACCCCACAATCTGAAATTTTGGTTAAGTGTTGAAGACCAATTCGGTCTATAAGCAATTCGACCTAAACCGAATTGCTCATTAGACCAAATTGCTGAAGAGAAGAAGAAAAAGACAAGTGTTGAAGAAGAGAAGAGCAACCAATTCGGTCTGTGGCAATTCGGTCTAAACCGAATTGACCCCTAGACCGAATTGCACCATGGAAAGAAGAAGACTTTGAGCAGAACAGAAAATAAGGGATTCGATCTATGCAATTTGGTCTAGACCGAATTGCTTGCATAGATCGAATTGTCTTAAAGCAAAGAAGCCAAGCAGGAGCCATCTTCAATTCGACGAGGCCAATTCGGTCTACCCATAGACCAAATTGATGGATGAATACCACATTCCAGCTCAAGATCGAGAAGGAAGACCTCATGCAATTCGAATTGCATCAATTCGATCTAAACCGAATTACATGAGGAGACCGAATCACATTCAAAAGTGCAGCTGTGAAGCACGTGAGAAATGCATGATGGGCCTAGGGTTTCGATGAGAAGTATAAAAGCTGACCTTCCTCAACACAAAAAGAGATCCGAATCCTTACACACTTGGACAGTTTGCTGGGAGACAAAAAGGAGCAGAAGGTTCTTCACCCCTTAAGGGTTAGGTAGGTAGTGTAGTTTAGTTAGTTTATTTTCATGTTTGTAATGTAGTTTTATTGCTTTTGAGCTTAGTTTATTTTTCATAGAAGCTTGTTACTACCCTTAGTGTAGCCATTTGCACATACTTTAAATGCTTTGTAGTTATAATAAACCCTACCTTCAAGCTAATGATGGTTTTTTAGGGTTATTCACTGCTTTCAAGTGTCAATACAAGAAAGAATCCAGAAATGGGTTTTCATTTCAAGTGTTTGGCATTTATTTAATGCTTTCCTTAGCAATAAATGGTAGAATGTTTGTTTGTTTCAACTAGGTTACATATATTATGTCCTAGTTGACTTGCATTCTCAATAAATGTATGCTAGTGGGTTTTTGGCTTGATTTTACACCTTAGAGATTCAAATAAGTGCTCTTAGGTTTTAGACAATCTTAGGTTTAATTAGAATTTATTTCCTTGCTTTTCAGTTGCTGTTGTAGTCTCTTTTGTTAGCTTATTGTTGCCTTAGATAATGTAGGTGTTCTTATTTTTAAGCCTGTGTTCTTGTTTGTTCAGTAGATGTTTAAGTTCTTGATCTTTGATTGCTTGTTTGTAGTTTTAAGGTTTGTTTCATGCCAATACCTGTTAGCCACGTAACCTAGGTCTATTTTCCTTAAAAACACTCATTAGTGTGGCTGTGAGGTGACATTGATGTGAAATGAAGGATTTGGTAAATCTTATCCATCATGAACCACACAATGTAAACCGAACCTGCACTTATGAGAGAAAAGACATGCAATTTGATTTGAGGCAATTCGGTCTAGGCCGAATTGCCCATGAGAATGGAATTGCATGGCAAAAATATTTGTTGAATGCTTTATCTAAAAATTCATATGCAATTCGATCTAGGCAATTCGGTCTATACCGCATTGCCCATGAGACCGAATTGCATAGCAAAAAGTGTTGTTTTCATGTGGTTTCTAAGTAATTCGGTCTAGGTAAGTTGGTTTAGACCGAATTACTCTTGTAGACCGAATTGACTTTGGAAACCTCATTGTATGCATTCCATCCCCTCATGCCTTAGTTTATTTTCTCTGTTTCACCAATTCGAATTGCCCAAATTCGGTCTAGACCGAATTCAATTGGCAATTCGAATTACCCTCATTTTGGGGTAAATGCCTTAGCCAAATTTGAGTGAAGGAATGACTTCATCAATTCGAATTGTCCAATTCGGTTTAGACCGAATTGCTTGACAATTCAAATTAGAGGATGCTTCATGACTTTACAAGGATTAATTGGGTATGGTGTTACTTCATACCTCATGCATCCTCAATTCGGTCTCTTTTGCATTTTGCCCAATAGACCGAATTTCTTTATTCCTTCTATTTTAAAACTCATTTCTGTGCATTCAATGTACTCTACGGTCCAAAAATATTTTATTTCAAGAGTTGTGTAAGTTCCATGGGTGTATTGGGCCTAGGCCCATTACATCTAATTTTATCCATTACACATCTCAACTCATCAGTGTCTTAATTATTGTGTGATTAACACTCACACAATACCAAAAATATTTCCTTAATTTTGTTTATTTTCTCTTTCATTGTGTGTATGAACAACTAGTAAGAAATATATCAGACTAATGTTGGCGGGTATTCCCACACGGATAACTAGCTCGTATTCTGAGTATTAATTACTAGTTGTTATTTTGCATGGTCTGGATAGTGGTCGGTGGAAGCCTTGGCGGTTCGTCCATCCGGGATTATGACAGCTGCTCAGCCGACTCCTATCCGGATACAGTTTTCTTTTCATTATCTTAATTTCAAACCTGAATCTAGAGTTGTAGTAATGATGGATGATATATGCCAATGTCATCTAGTAATTATTACAGTAATAGAACATGTGGGTTTTCATCCAGATTCACAGATAGTGAAGTCTAAGAGGACGGCGGCAACCGTTGTTTAAGGTCTTTTGCTGTCTAAAATCATCTCACCTTAATAATTAGGTTAACTGGACCACAGATAACTGCAATCCAATTAACCCTGATTGTTTTGTCATCTCTTTAGCCATTTTCTTCTTATCTCAGGCTAATTCATCTTTGTGTATCGAATTCTGTCTAACCCCACCATATATTTTGGGGCAACTTATTTTACTTCTCATATACATGTATGCATGATATTATTATGTAGATATTGTGGTCTATAATATTTTGGAGATCCTTCTCCTTGGACATAGAAGTTTGATTTAAATCAGATGTTGCACAATAAATTTCCACAAACATCACTTTATAAAATCCGGATCTGAGTAAGGGATAAATTCGACAGTTATGACTAATTCATTTTCTACTGGGAGTTGATTTTGAGAACTTAGAAGCAGAGTCAGCGATTAGGTCTCCCCTAGACTGAAAGGATCTGTGTTTTAATTGAGAGTTTAGTACCTATTTAGGGAATGATTTTCAAATATCTATTTGCTTCTCAAAATTACTGTGTGTTGGAAATCTTCTATTAAGTATTGCATCAAATCAGTGTCCACTTGGATTCGGATAAGATGTGATAATTAATACTTCCTCCGTTCCTTTATAATTAACACGTTGGGGTTTTTGTCACTGTTCATTGAGTAACTTTGATTCGACTTTTTAACACAATTATATAAGATAAAATATAGTCAAGTTGGATCTTGTTGGATTCGTCTAATCGCATAGATTTAGAATATCAAATTTTCATAATTTTTACTTGTATGAAATTTGAGTTATTACGGATTAAAAACACGTATTGGATTGCGTGAAATGTGGGTCCGTGGCAAATATTAAGGAACGGAGGAAGTATTAGAGGAACAACATATAGGCCTTGGTTAATTTCTAAGGTAAGGTTGAGTATTCTTTCAACTGCTATCTTCTCTCACCAAAGCCTAAAATTGAGTCTCGAGTGGGTACATTCGGAATAGATCTTCATAGGTCTGTTCCACTCATGTTTGTATCTCATAACTAACCAGATGTTATAAGCCCTGTGGCTTACTGATATGTGGGAAGTTCTAAATCTGCATCTAGTCACCAAGACTAGGGGCTCTTTTATACTAACGGATTGTGATGATCTTTTAAAAAGACTTCCGAGTGATAGGTTTTTAAATGCTTTCTTTACTGCTTTCTTTACCGCTTCCTTTAAAATGCTTTCATAGAGGTCACTCGGAAGAATTAGAGATGTGTCTGCCAGTTGTAAGGTTTAAGAGTTATGGATTAGTTCGGGGTTAGATTTGGACTTTGGGTGTGACAAGGGGGACGATAGGAGTACTTGGAATATCAACTAATGATATGTTAGGTGTTGCTTGTCCACCACATATGACTAACATACTCTTGCAAGGCATTGCAAGGGGAGTTATTAATCTGTGGTATCTTAGGAATTGAGGTCTTAAGAGCATGTAAATTCTCACTGTAAGTACCTGTCTGTTAAAGGGAACATAGTGCAGAAAGCATGAGAGTTAGCTAACTGACGAACTACCCCAAACAAAGATCTGTGTATTAAAATGGAAGTTTAATTGTGTTTCATCTGAATCTTGTCCAATCTTTATTATTTTCTCCATGTCCCTTCTGTCACATTTTAATCTGCTTTCGTAGAATAATCTTACATGCTTTCTTAGCATAATTCTTATCGTTTTCTTAGAATAGATTTAATTGCTTTTTAGATCAATTTATCATGCTTTGTAGAATAATTTTACTGCTTTCTTAATCTATTTTAAATTATTGTCAAGTAGTTGTTAGAAATCATTGCAAAGCTTGAATCGAGTAACCGAGTGGAAAATCTTAGTAAACGACGTGGGCCCTGCTTCTATCGCACATCCTCCAGTGAACGATCCGGCCTTACTATAAATTACTGCAATTTTTGACACCGTGCGCTTTTGGGGGCACAGTTTCTTAACACGAGTAATAAAAATGTGACAACCTATAATATATCCCTAATCCCCAAATCCATCTTCATAAATTGGTTTCATTAAATAAAATTGAAAACCAGGATTATGATTTTTTTTCGGAAAATACTCATATAGTGGGAATGTGTTAAAAGTTTCATGGCAAGGATTTTCATGACATGAAACTATGATAAGTTTCATGATGCAAATTGCCGGGGACCTTCAGTGTGACAGACTGAAGGTCAAGATTGAACTATCTATCCCAGCTGCACCGTGAAAGTTGTCAAAAGTTTCATGCCGGGGAGAACCACAGCGCCGTTTGAAATCAGAGTACCCCACATGAGTAATAAAAAGTGAAATATATCCTTAAACCCTTCCCCACAAATCATAACTCTTTCCTTTTAATAAATTTAACTTGGGATATTTTAGAAAAAGCTCGTGTTGACGAAATTGTCAAAAGTTTCATTAATAATTTAGTGAAATCGGAATTTTTTGAAATAAATCCCCTTACAAACTTGATAAATTAAAATAAGGGGTGAGTGCTCTGCAGGGTGCCCCCTAACTGCTTCACTTCGTGCCTTTATGGACGATGGTGACCCCGCGCGAAAATTTAGACATGATATTGCCAAAACGGCATGAGATATGGCCTACACTCTCGTGAATATCCACATGGGTTTCCCGAGGCTCCGGAGTGGTACTGGGTATGACAGATACGGCTGCGGCTGCCGGTTTCCGGCTAAACTTGTTGAGATCGCGATGAAATCGTGAAACACTTGAAATTCTTAAATCGGGGATGTAATGGGCAATTTAAATTAAATTGGATTATTTACAGTTGTCGTTAAAATTGTTAAATGCTTTGTTTAAATTAATTATGGCTTTCATTTTAAATTGTGCTAAATGTATTATTGACTAGTGCCATGAAATATTATGCAAATTGGTTAGATAATTAAGTTACATTATTTTTGGCTTGTTATCATGTTTTATGTAAATATTAAATTAATGGCTTTTAAACCCTACGATCATGCATGTGTTAACTTACTCAGCAAGTTGTGCTGACCAAACCGTTTATTTTTCCTTTTCCTTACAGAGTATGTGGAACAGACATGAGCATGTTCATGCATGGGGGAATTATATTTTGCGAAACTTTATTTTTATCTTCTTACATTAGACTATAGAATAAACGGGCCTGTTTAACCCGTGTTTTGACCATGTCGGTCTTATTTACATTTCCGTTGCAATATTATACTTAAATACTATTTCCGCTGCATTATGATATTATTTATTTTCGAATTTATATTGTATGGGCTGTTTGCAAATGTTTTAAATGTTTTAAATACTGAATTACCTAGCCTCGCATCTCTCTAGTAAGCCGGAGAAACCGTGCCTTGCTAGGGAGGTGTGACGGTGACATCCCGACCTGGGTGACCAAAAACCGGGGTGTTACAAGTTGGTATCAGAGCCCGGCTATTTTTAAACTATTATTATTTTTAAACTTCTATTAATATTTTGACTATTATTTTAAATTTTAAAGTATTATTTCCATGGAAAAAATTTTTATTTTGAAACCCATGGAAAAAAAAATATATATATATATATATAGTGCATGAACTATTTTTTTGGGGAGGGGGGGAAATCATCATTTGCATTTGCATATTGCATCTCTTTTATTTAAAGAACTTAGAATCTTGGCGAATTTTAACTTAGAATCTTGGCGAAGTTTAACTTAGAATCTTGGTGAAGTTTAACTTAGAATCTTGGTGAATATTAACTTAGATCTTTTGCGTGCGCTAGATGGCTAGTCAAGATATGTTGAGCTTGATGATCAAAATGATGAACGCTCACTTTGACTCCAAACAAACCATAGAACAAATGAAACATCGTATGGCTCAATTGAAGGCCAATTTGCACCACATGGGCAACTTAAGAGAGGCGGATCACCACCGCATAAACCAACTCGAATGCCAAGTCCAAACCCTCACTACGCAAAACCTAATACTGAAGGAACACATCGATGCTCATGGACAAGACTTGAACCCCATCTTTGACGATCTACTGCCGCCGAGTTCGGAGGAGGATCCCGCTACCCCACCGGAGGACGTCTTGAGACGCTAGGGATTCTATTTATAGTGGATACTATTTTGCTAGGAAAATATTTCTACTTTTGTATACCTTCCCGCTTTTACTAAAATTTCTTTTAAGGAAATAAAATGCCGATTTATTTATAATAAATTGAGAAAAAAAAATCTGGACAGACCTGTCCGAACAAAAAAAAATCGAAATAAAATAAAATAAAATAAAATAAAACCCAGAAGCGTACGACGCTTCTTAGTTCGATCGAGCACCACGTGCGAAATTACAAAACACATATACATTTAAAATCGTTAAGACTATATGTTAGTTTCACAAGTCCTAATCCACCCTATTTGTAACAGAATGGCACCCAGAGGAAGAGGAAGAACTCAACCCGCTCCCCAAACCACTACTGAAACACCTCCAAATGTCACGGAACCGGCTCAACCTGTAGAGGAACAACCCCAAGGTGCGCAGGACGCCCCCGCACCGAACAATGTGGACGATCGTCTTCGGACGATAGAAGAGGTTTTGGTTGCGCTAGGAAACGCGCAAGTCAATCAAGGGCAAGCTGCGGCGGTACCTCCGCCTCAGGCTCGCCCCAACTACTTGGCAATGGTGAATGCTTACCAGCCGCCCCACTACGCTGGTGAGGAGGATCCAGCTAAACTGGAGGAGTGGATCCGAACTTTCGACAAGCTGCTGGGAGCAGTCAAATGTCCGGAAGGAGAGAGAGTGCACGTCGCTTCGTACTACTTGGGAGGCGAAGCGGACGACTGGTGGCAGGCGACTTTAGCAAAACTGACTGAAGATGACGAGTCCTACTCCTGGGCGGAAATGATGGAACTGCTCAGGGATAGATTCTATCCCCTGAGTACTAAAGCTGCAATGTACCAAGAATTTCTGTCACTAAAGTAAGGAGGCTTGACCGTACAAGAGTACTACACTCGATTCAAGGAGCTGGTGAGGTTCGCACCAAGACTCGTACCCACGGAACCTCATGAACAATGTATTTCTAGAGCTGTTAGATCAGTGTGTAGTGGTGTTCATTGATGACATCCTGATCTACTAGAAAAGCGAGGAGGAGCACGCCAAGCACTTGCACTAAGTGTTAGGGACCTTGCGAAAGCATCAGCTATACGACAAATTGTCCAAATGCGATTTTTGGCTGAAGGAAGTAGCATTTCTAGGACACATAGTATCCGCTGATGGAGTCTCAGTGCATCCGGCGAAAGTTTCTGCCGTAACTGAGTGGGCAACTCCAAAGAGCCAAACTGAGATAAGGAGTTTCCTTGGATTAGCCGGGTACTATAGACGGTTCGTGAAGGATTTTTCGAAAATCGCATGACCTTTGACCCAGCTACTGAAGAAGGGAGTAAAATACGTGTGGACAGAGGCTTGTGAGACAGCGTTTCAAGAACTGAAAAAACGACTCACAACCACACCCGTATTGACACTACCATCAGAGAATGGTGACTTCGAAGTTTACAGTGATGCTTCGAAGGAAGGTTTAGGTTGTGTCTTGATGCAAGACTCGAAAGTCGTAGCGTATGCATCACGCCAGCTAAAACCTCACGAGGAGAATTATCCGACACACGACCTGGAGTTGGCAGCGGTCGTTTTTGCTCTAAAGATATGGAGACATTATCTTTATGGCCGGAAGTGTCGAATGTTCACCGACCACAAGAGCTTGAAATATATATTCACTCAGAAGGAGTTGAATTTGAGACAGCGAAGGTGGTTGGAACTTATTAAAAATTATGATTTGGAGATATCCTACCATGAAGGGAAGGCGAATGTGGTAGCCGATGCCCTAAGTCGGAAAACCCAACACGTGACAAACTCGTTGGTAATTCCGCCGGCATTGTACATGAAGTTGGCAAGATTGGATTTGGAACTTGTGCATTCGGGCACAGTGAGTGACACAATCAATGCCATGATCGTAGAAACTCCAATATTGGACGAGATTAGGCTCGCCCAACCGGGCGACGCGAAATTAGAAAAGATAATGGGGTATATTGCCGAGGGAAAGGCAATAGGATTTGCTGTCCATGAGGATGGAAGCATTCGCTTCAAAGGGAGATGGTGTGTGCCTCATAAATGTGCCGAGTTGAAGCGAAGGTTGATGAAGGAAGGGCACAACACGCCATACTCAGTGCATCCCGGAGGTGACAAGCTTTACAAAGATCTAAAGAAGATCTATTGGTGGCCGGGAATGAAGAAGGAAGTGGCAGACTTCGTGGCGAAATGCCTCACCTGCCAAAAGGTTAAGGCAGTGAGACATAAACCCTTAGGACTGATGCAACCACTAGAGATTCCGAGTTGGAAGTGGGATAGCATCTCAATAGATTTTGTCTCGGGATTACCCCGATCACCTAAAAGGCATGAATAAGATTTGGGTGATTGTGGATAGGCTAACGAAGACAACCTTATTTATCCCAATGAAAGACACGTGGACTATGGACCAATTGGCCCGAGCCTACATTGATAATGTGGTACGACGACATGGAGTACCACATGACATCATTTCCGATAGAGACAGTAGATTTGTCTCTCATTTTTGGACGGAGTTACAAAAAGCTCTCGGTACTCAAATCAAAATGAGCACCGCATTCCACCCGATGACGGATGGTCAAACCGAGAGAACAATCCAAACACTAGAAGACATGCTGAGAGCATGCGTGTTGGAATTTAAGGGAAATTAGGAATCTCATTTACCCTTAATCGAATTTTCTTATAATAATAGCTACCATGCTAGCATTGGCATGGCACCATTCGAGGCGTTGTATGGACGAAGGTGCCGAAGCCCGTTGAGCTGGGAAGAAAACAATAAGTCGGTGGTAGTGGGACCACAACTTATCGAAGACATGGCTCAACAAATCAAGGTGATTCAAGGAAAAATGAGGGCCGCTCAAGACCGTCAGAAGAGTTACGCTGACGTGAGACGACGAGACCTAGAATTTCAAGTGGGAGATAGGGTCATGCTAAACGAGGGGTGATGCGCTTTGGTAAACAAGGAAAGTTGAGTCCTCGATACATAGGAGCTTACGAGATTCTAGAACGAGGCGGGACACTAAGGAGCGAGTAACGAGGAACAAAACCGTCAAAATGATCAAGGTTCTTTGGTCGAACCACGAAAGTGAGATGGCAACTTGGGAGGTAGAATCCGACATGAGAGAACGCTATCCGACACTGTTTCAAACCGACACCGACACAGTTATGGGGACATAACTGCAATCTTAATGGGGAGATGATGTCATACCATGTATTTTTCGTGCATCATTGTAAACAAACAAACAAATTCAAATTGTTTTGAACTACGTTATGGCTTGATCCCTTCACAGGGTACGTAGGCAGCTTAGAAGTTTTAATTCTAAGTTCAGTCACAAAATAATAAAACAAACAAAAGACCTTAGCACGAGAAAAACCGAAACACAACTTCGAGGACGAAGTTGATTCTTAAGGAGGGTAGACTGTAATACCCGAGAATTTTGCAACATAAAACAAATAATTGAATAAATAAATAATAAATAAAATAAATACAATAAATAAATAAATTCAGTAAATAAATAAATAAAGATAAGGAAATGAGAAATGAGATTTAACTTAAAAAAGAATTAAAGGAATTTAATTAAATAAAAAAAATTAAATAAAGATAAATAAATTAGTACACGTGTACCCGACACCAAGGGGCTCGAAAACTCGAGTCCAAACATAAATTTAGATCCGAGGGAAATGACGATACGGAATAGGAACCCGAAGATGGCCCGGAAATCGGAATCCGGGATCATAGAGGGATAGAAGTCCGAAAGAGAGGAGGAAAGGCACGACGGATCGCACGACCCGCCCGGACCGAAGTCCAGGCGAGGGCAGCGCGTTGGCCGCGCGGTGAAAGGGGGATTGGCGCGCCACGACCGCGCCACACGACAGATTCGCCGGTTGCGAGATTCACTCGCCCGAATCCGGATTTTTCGACTTCGGTTGAACACCTTGCGGCTCAAGACTCACAAAGGCCGACCTTGGATGTCCCTAGGTCATGTCTATCTATAAATAACACCTTTTGGCAGCCCCGAACACTTTTCAAAACCCTACGATACTCTCTATACACAAAACCCTAGATCTGGAAGTCATCGGAGGCACCAAAACCGAGCCAGAGACTGGTTGGACGAAGCCCGAAGTCTTCCAACGTCGTGGTAAGTCTGATCCATTCATCCATCCCGTTTTTTATTCAAAAACGAAACGGAGAAGATAAACGGTGGACAGGAAGCCACGCCTCCGAAATCGACGTTCCCGGACGACTGGAAATCTGTAAGTTGACACTTACATGGTTTTGGGAGTAATTAAAACACTTAAATCTAAAAGCTTAATCAAAACTTTCGAAAATCTGTCAACATGTAATTTCTACCGGCGCAGTGATTTTGTACAATTTTTCCGAACCCTTAAAAGTCTTCAAACGAGAAAATGTAAAACGCAAAAAACGTTCCTAAGGCTTAGATCTATCTCCTGTAAACGTTTCAGAATTTTTGTGATGATTTGGTATATAAAATCCACCCAAAACCGAACTGCTAAGATTTGAATCTTGAATTTCTTGACAGAACTTAGGTCTGACCTTGATGACATTTTTGACTAGGGTTCTAGGCCGATTTAGATTTTTAGCAGAACATGAAAGTTGTAGAAAAATGTCTTAAGAAGGTCTCTGTAAAATTTCGTTAAGTTTGGAGTTGATTTTCTATGATAGATCTTGAAAATCTTGAACTGCTGTACACGAAATTTGGACAGATTAACGATATGACGAAAATTGACGTTTTTGACCTATTTCGGTATCTCGAATTGAAAAAGTTAAAACACGAAAGTTGTTCATCTCGGCGTTTTCGAGTCAGTGGTAAAATTTCAGAATTTTTGGACTTAAATCTGATTTTGAATTAATTTTAGAGTAAACAGCGGTTTACCGGAGTCAAATCTTGAAATCTTGTTGAAACGATAGAATTAGCCTTTAGGGTTGAAACGAGTTTAAATCTCTTCTTAATAAATTTAGTGAAATCAGAATTTTTTGAAATAAATCCCCTTACAAACTTGTTAAATCTAAATTAGGGGTGAGTGCTCTGTAGGGTGCCCCATAACTGCTTCACTTCGTGCCTTTATGGACGATAGTGACCCCGCGCGAAAATTTTGACATGATATTGCCAAAACGGCATGAGATATATGGCCTACACTCTCGTGAATATCCACATGGGTTTCCCGAGGCTCCGGAGTGGTACTGGGTATGGCAGATACGGCTGCGGCCGCCGGTTTCCGGCTAAACTTGTTGAGATCGCGATCAAATCGTGAAACACTTGAAATTATTAAATCGGGGATGTAATGAGGAATTTAAATTAAATTGGATTATTTATAGTTGTCGTTTAAATTGTTAAATGCTTTGTTTAAATTAATTATGGCTTTCATTTTAAATTGTGCTAAATGTATTATTGACTAGTGCCATGAAATATTATGCAAATTGGTTAGATAATTAAGTTACATTATTTATGGCTTGTTATCATGTTTTATGTAAATATTAAATTAATGGCTTTTAAACCCTATGATCATGCATGTTTTAACTTACTCAACAAGTTGTGCTGACCAAACCGTTTATTTTTTCTTTTCTTTACAGAGTATGTGGAACAGACATGAGCATGTTCATGCATGGGGGAATTATATTTTGCGAAACTTTATTTTTATCTTCTTACATTAGACTATAGAATAAACGGGCCTGTTTAACCCGTGTTTTGACCATGTCGGTCTTATTTACATTTCCGCTTCAATATTATACTTAAATACTATTTCTGCTGCATTATGATATTATTATTTTCGAATTTATATTGTATGGGCTGTTTGCAAATGTTTTAAATATTTTAAATACTGAATTACCTAGCGTTGCATCTCTTTAGAAAGCCGGAGAAAACGTGCCTTGCTAGGGAGGTGTGGCGGTGACATCCCGACCTGCGTGACCAAAAACCGGGGTGTTACAACCGCGCCACAGCGCAGGTCCAGCTGCCTTGCGCGATCATGGCGATTTTATTGCCTAAATTTTCGACCCCGACTAAGGAAAGTCAATCCCAGTCGGGGGGAAGGCTATTAGGTCGAGGGAGGACTGATTTACCACCCCATAATCAGCCTCCAAACCTTTTTGTTCATCCCAAACTCTCCCAAAACCGAAAACACAAGTTCTCCACTTTCCGTCGACCTTCCGACGACATTCCGGCGACTAAATCCGAGCAAGGAGGACGTGGAGAGGGAGTTTCAGTCCCTAGATAGTGGTAAGATGAAGTCTTGAACTTCGTTTCATAGTTTTCGTCGGATTTAGATTCTAACTTATGGTTTTTATTCTCAAAAACACAAATCGGAGCCAAAGGAAGAAGAACCGTGTTGCGTAGATCCGTTCATGGCAATTTTGAACAAGTCGGGCGACCCTAGGACATTCAAGAACTCCATTACTGTATGTTAACGCTTACATGGTTTTGGGTGATTTAAAATGCAACCAAACATAGGGATTTAATCAAATAACTCTAAAATCTGTCAACACGAAAACCCTACGGCACAGCGATTTGGTGTGAATTTTTCGAACCTTTAAAACTGTTCAAACGGAAAAACGTGAAACAAGAAAAACGTTTTTAAGACATTGATCTAGTTCGTGTAAAATTTTCATAATTTTTCATCGTGTTTTGTTATCAAAAAATGGTCTCAAACGAACCTGCCCTGACAGTTCATCTTGAAACGGTGACAGATATGAAATCGGACCAAAACCCCTATTTCGAGAGTTCAAACCGAAAAACGCAAAACTAGAATTTTGATCCTAAGACCTTGAAATATGTTGTGTAAAAATTTCAGAGATTTTCATCTTGTTTTATTACCCCAAATCGCATCGGACATAATCTGTGATTTCAAGAAATTTTCGAAAACTGACAGTGTACTTGTTCGAACTTGATGAGCATGTTTCTATGATTTCTATTCCGAACTAATCTTTGTGATGTAAACAAAAGTTATAGATAATCATGTCTAGTATGTTTCCACAAAATTTTAGAATTTTTGGAGTCCATTTGATGTGTCAAAAAGTCGAGTTTTGAAACTGTGTCGAACCTGAATCCTGACAGCATACTATTCATGTGGAAAACTTGATTTTTGACTTGTTTCCTTAACCCGGATCGGGAAAGTTAAAACACAAAACTTGTTCGTCTCTGTGTTTTCGAGTTACTGGTAAAATTTCAGAATTTTCGAACTTGAAATGGATTTTTAAATGATTATGGAGTAAACAGCGTCTTAAGGAAGTTATATTTTGAAAAAACTTATGAAATTTGCGAAACTTGTCCTTACCTTGCGGGTTCGATTCCCCAAGGCGTCTGTGTCACTGCGGGTTCAATTCCCCACGATGTCTATCTTACCTTGTGGGTTCAATTTCCCAGGGTGTATGTTTTCCTGCGGGTTCAATTCCCCAGGATGTGTGTCTATCTTACCTTGCGGGTTCAATTCCCCAGGGTGTATGTTTTCCTGCGGGTTCAATTCCCTAGGATGTGTGTCAATTCTTGTGGGTTCGATTCCCCATGGCGTGTGTTGAATCCTATGGGTTCGATTCCCTAGGATGCGTTTAAATTCTTGCGGGTTCGATTCCCCAAGAACGAATTACACTAGATCATATTGGACAAAGGTGAAAGAGTGAAATCCTGAAAATACATAATCCTGAAGTCACGAGAAAATTAAAAGACTTGAATATTTTCTTTGTTTAAATTAAGACGTTAAAATTATGCATTGCAATTATTTTACCATGTAAGTTGAATTATGATCACGTGGAAATCCTTGTTTAAAATTATGCCTTTTAATTGTTAGTGGATGATTAAATTAAATTGTGTATTACCTACAAACATGTTTTTATTAAGTTTAATTAAAGGCTTTGAAACCTTTGATCATATTAGATGTTAACTTACTCAGCACGTTTTGCTGACCAAACCACATTTTTCCTTTTTCTTTCAGAGTTGAGGATTATGCATCATTATATGCATACATAGGAATTTTGGGAAGATACATTATTTTAGAATTTTTGTACTAGACTAGAACTTGCATGAACTAGCCTGTTTAACCCGTGTTTTGGCCGTGTTGGCCCAATTTAAATTCCGCTGCATTATGTATATCTAAATATTATTTTCCGCTGCAACTGCAATGATATTATTTTCGAGTTATATTACAATGGGTTGTTTGAATGTTTTAAATTCTGAAAAACCATAGCTTGCATCTCTTTAGCAAGCTCGGAGAAACCGTGTCTTGCTAGGGAGGTGTGGCGGTGAGATCTCGACATGGGTTACCAAAAACCGGGGTGTTACAAGTTGGTATCAAAGCCCGGAATATTTTTAAACTATTATTTTTAAGTATGATTATTTTTAAAGTTATTATTTCTAAACTAGTAATATATTTTAAAGATCCCAATTATTATTTTGAAGTTAAGGCCCAAATTTTTAGCCTAAAAATTTTTAGAAGCCCAAATATTTTTTTAAAAAAGAAGCCCAAGAAATTATTTTTAGCCCAATACTTTATATACTTACTATTATGGGCTCAATTTTTTTAGCCTAAATGTTTATTATTTTGGCCCAATATCGAGGCCCAAGACTTTTAACTACTATAATTATTTTTAAATTTTAAAAATATTACCTCCATGGAATAAACTTATTTTTAAAACCATGGAAGATAGATATAAATAAAATATACATTAGTTTCGGGGGGATTGTATTGCATATATACATAAATATTTACACTAACTCTTTTTATGTGAATTATCGGTGTTCCTACCTTAGAACTCGACATGACGTTGACTTAGGAGCACTTGCTAAAGACTAACTTTGCCTTAGTCCTAGATCTTGATCACTTAGAAACTCATCTTCCCGTGCTTAATAACATCGAAATGGCACCTAAGAGAAAGCCGAGAAAGGTAAGTCCAAACGGCACTGACGCTAACCTCCCCAACGTGCCCAACAGCAATGAGACTCCTCAGAACCTAGGAGAACGAGTGCCTCCTGTACCCAACAACATGGAAGAACGTTTAAAAACTGTAGAGGAAGTCCTTGTAGCATTAGGAAATGCTGAGGTGCATAGGGCACAAGCAACAGTACCTCCACCAGTAGCCCAAGTCAACTACTTGGCATTGGTAAACCCCTACAACCCACCCCATTATGACGGCCAAGAGGATCCGGCCAAGTTGGATGGTTGGATCCGTACATTTGATAAGCTCTTGAATGCTATCAAATGCCTTGATGAGGAGAAGATACACGTAGCGACCTACTACTTAGGAGGCGAAACCGATGAGTGGTGGCAAAACCTTCGAACGAATTCAGAGGAAGATGAAGAAGCCTACACCTGGGAAGAACTTAAGGAAGCCTCGAGGGAAAGATTCTACCCATTGAGCACCAAGACTGCGAAATACGAGGAGTTCATCAACCTCAGACAAGGTGCACAAACAATACAAGAGTACTACACCAAATTCAAGGAATTGGTGCGATTTGCTACTAGGATAGTACCAACCGACTCTGACAAGGCTCAGAAATTCGAGATGGGTCTGAACCTTGGTATACGGGAGATACTTGCAGTAGGACAATTCACAAACCTGCAGATGGTTTACGATCGAGCTGTAGCAATTGATCGAGTCCAGCAACCGAAGCGTAAAGAAAATGGGGAGTCGAGCAAGGACTTGCAAGAATTTGAGAAAAAGAATCGAAACAATAACAATGACAATTTTAGGAAGAACAATGGTCAAGCTGGGTTCAATGAGCCAAAGGAGAATAAGAATAAAGGTTTCAATAATGGGAGAAATGTTGCCTGTAGTACAGTCATACCACGTTGCCCACAGTGCCACAAAACCCATCTAGTGCGCGAATGCCCAAAGCGTGGAACTTGCTATAGATGTGGTGGGGAAGACCACATGATTAGAGAATGCGATGTTCGTGAAGAGATGATTGAGAAGAGGCTAGATCTGGTAAACCCTCAACAAGGAAATCAAGGAAGAGCCGTAGGACGATTGAACGACGTCGATCAAGCTGACTTGCCAGCTCAATGAGGAAGGATCATAGGCAACGATACCGAACCTGTTTGTGAATAATACATAGGCAGTTATGGGGACATAATTGTAATCTTAAGGAGGGGAGGATGTAACAACCCGAATATTATGTATCCGAAATCAATAAACAAACAAATTCAAATTGTTTTCAACTACGTAATGACTTGATCCCTTCACGGGGTACGTAGGCAACTTAGAAATTTCAATTCTGAGTTCAGTCACAAAATAATAAAATAAACACAAGGACACTAACTCTTAGCATGAGAAAAGCCGAAACACAACTTCGAGGACGAAGTTGATTCTTAAGGGGGGTAGACTGTAATACCCGGGATTTTTATCGGCGTCCAAAGGAATAAAATTTATTTCATAATCCGATCAAGGTCAAAATATCTCCGAGAAGAAGAAAGTAATTTATTACAATAAATTATTGCTCGGAAATGAGATGCCGATAAATTCAAAATTTAAAATGGAATAAACGAGGGAAAGGAAGCCCGAAGATATTCAATGGATCGAGTCTAAGGAATTGGAAATAAAAAAAATTCAAGAAAGGGAAGAATTTTGATTCCAAGAACCCGTGAAGTCGGAAATAATTTAAGTAGAGAAATTATTACACGGGAGTCGAGAGACGACGAATTAAAAGCCGACAAATCCAAAACCGACGGACTTAAGATTTCAAACATGAAATCAATTTAAGTCGAAATAGATTTAAGATATGAATCGTAATCCGAGAACGACCGGGAAAATCGAGCTTGAAAATGTAGAAGGATAGAAATCCGAAAGAGAGGAGAAAGGACCCGTCGAATCGCACGACCGGAGCCGCGCGGTACCGCGCCATGACCGTGCCACAGCGCAGGTCCAGCTGCCTTGCGCGATCATGGCAATTTTATTGCCTAAATTTTCGACCCCGACTAAGGAAAGTCAATCCCAGTAGGGGGAAAGGCTATTAGGTCGAGGGAGGACTGATTTACCACCCCATAATCAACCTCCAAATCTTTTTGTTCATCCCAAACCCTCCCAAAACCGAAAACACAAGTTCTCCACTTTTCGTCGACTTTCCGACGACATTCCGGCGACTATATCCGAGCAAGGAGGACGTGGAGAGGGAGTTTCAGTCCCTAGATAGTGGTAAGATGAAGTTTTGAACTTCGTTTCATAGTTTTCGTCGGATTTAGATTCTAACTTATGGTTTTTATTCTCAAAAACACAAATCGGAGCCAAAGGAAGAAGAACCGTATTGCGTAGATCCGTTCGTGGCAATTTTGAACAAGTCGGGCGACCTTAGGACGTTCAAGAACTCCATTACTGTAAGTTAACGCTTACTTGGTTTTGGGTGATTTAAAATGCAACCAAACATAGGGATTTAATCAAATAACTCTAAAATCTGTCAACACGAAAACCCTACGGCGCAGCCATTTGGTGTGAATTTTTCGAACCTTTAAAACTGTTCAAACGGAAAAATGTAAAACACGAAAAACATTCCTAAGACATTGTTCTAGTTCGTGTAAAATTTTCCTAATTGTTCATCGTGTTTTGGTATCCGAAAAACGGTCTCAAACGAACCTGCCCTTACAGTTGATCTTGAAACGGTGATAGATTTGAAATCGGACCAAAACCCCTATTTCGAGAGTTCAAACCAAAAAACTCAAAACTAGAATTTTGATCCTAAGATTTTAAGATTTGTTGTGTAAAAATTTCAGAGATTTCATCGAGTTTTACTACCTCAAATCGCGTCGGACATAATCTGTGATTTCAAGAAATTTTCGAAAACTGACAGTGTACTAGTTCGAACTTGATGAGCATGTTTCTATGATTTCTAGTCCGAACGAATCTTTGTGATGTAAACAAAAGTTGTAGATAATCATGTCTAGTATGTTTCCAAAAAATTTTAGAATTTTTGAAGTCTATTTGATGTGTCAAAAAGTCATGTTTTGAAACTGTATCGAACCTGAATCCTGACAGCATACTATTCATGTGGAAAACATGATTTTTGACTTGTTTTCTTAACCCGGATCGAAAAAGTTAAAACACGAAACTTGTTCATCTCTATGTTTTCGAGTTATTGGTAAAATTTCAGAATTTTCGAACTTGAAATGGATTTTAAATGATTATGGAGTAAACAACGTCTTAAGGAAGTTATATTTTGAAAAAACTTATGAAATTTGCGAAACTTGTCCTTACCTTGCGGGTTCGATTCCCCAAGGCATTTGTGTCCCTGCGGGTTCAATTCCCCAGGATGTCTATCTTACCTTGCGAGTTCAATTCCCCAGGGTGTATGTTTTCCTGCGGGTTCAATTCCCCAGGATGTGTGTCAATTCCTGCGGGTTCGATTCCCCATGACGTGTGTTGAATCCTATGGGTTCGATTCCCTAGGATGCGTTTAAATTCTTGCGGGTTCGATTCCGCAAGAACGAATTACACTAGATCATATTGGACAAAGGTGAAAGAGTGAAATCCTGAAAATACATAATCCTGAAGTCACGAGAAAATTAAAAGACTTGAATATTTTCTTTGTTTAAATTATGCCTTTAAAATTATGCATTGCAATTATTTTACCATGTAAGTTGAATTATGATCACGTGGAAATCATTGTTTAAAATTATGCCATTAAATTGTTAGTCGATGATTAAATTAAATTGTGTATTATCTACAAGCATGTTTTTATTAAGTTTAATTAAAGGCTTTGAAACCCCTTGATCATATTAGGTGTTAACTTACTCAGCACGTTTTGTTGACCAAACCACATTTTTTCCTTTTTCTTCCAGAGTTGAGGATTATGCATCATTATATGCATACATGAGAATTTTGGGAAGATACATTATTTTAGAATTTTTGTACTAGACTAGAACTTGCATGAACGGATCTGTTTAACCCGTGTTTTGTCCGTGTTGGCCCAATTTAAATTCCGCTGCATTAGTTATATCTAAATATTATTTTCCGCTGCAACTGTAATGATATTATTTTCGATTTATATTACAATGGGCTGTTTGAATGTTTTAAATTCTGAAAAACCATAGCCTTGCATCTCTTTAGCAAGCTCGGAGAACCTGTGTCTTACTAGGGAGATATGGCGGTGACATCCCGACCTGGGTTACCAAAAACCGGGGTGTTACATAGCCAATTCGCAGGGGCAACCACGAGGACCCACACGACCATCTGGCAACATTCTTGGAACTCTGCAACACGATTAAGAACCAGGGAGTCTCACAAAACACTATTCGGATGACGTTGTTCACATTCTCGCTGTGCAGTGGAGCAAAAACTTGGTACAAGTCGATGTCGGTAAACCAAAGAAGCAGCTGGGAGGATATTGTAAGAAACGTTTTGGTGAAATACTTTCCAGAATGGAAGATAGATGAGGGGAGGTCGAAAATATCTGAATTTAAGATGAAACCAGAGGAATCCCTGTATGACGCTAAGGAAAGATTCATGAATTTGCTGAGAAAGTGCCCTCAGCACGGGTTTCAGGGATGGGAACAGTTGAGAAAGTTCTACAATGGGCTGACACCAGCTTGGAAGCACATGCTGGATGCAACAGGAGGACAACACTTGTTACAGATGCCCATGGAACAATGAGTGTAAATCGTTCTGTATTAGATGATGACAACGTTGATAATACCCCTCCCCGTGGACTGTGTGCTGTAGGTACAGCCGAAAAGTCGGATTTTGAGAAACTTCAAGAACAGGTGGCTGCATTGTCTGTAAACCAGGGAGCAGGCAGCTCAGCTCAAGGATAGCAAACAGAGGCAATCTGTGGGTTGTGTCAGGGTGCTCATGCAACCGACACATGTGAACAGGTTGCAGCTGAAAGCTGCAATTTTGCAGGAGCCTTTCCAAACCAACACCCGAATTTATCCTACTCAAACAACAATGCCCTTAATTCACATCCGTTGAATAAGCCACAACAGTTCAACCCACATCAGAATCAAGGATTCATCCAAAATAGGGGCCAGAATTTTCAGAACCAGAACCAAAACTTCCAACCCCAAATCCAGCAAAGACCCCATCAGAACTAAAATTTTCAGCAACCTAACCAGAACTTCCAAAACTTTCAACCCCAGTTTGTCCCCAACCAAGG
Source organism: Hygrophila difformis (assembly GCA_030278955.1). NCBI lineage: Eukaryota > Viridiplantae > Streptophyta > Magnoliopsida > Lamiales > Acanthaceae > Hygrophila > Hygrophila difformis. The sequence continues at coordinate 19,216,104 of JAOANR010000004.1, forward strand.
CCAATGGAACCAAAACCAGAATCAAAATCAGGTTCAAAAGCCACCATCAAAGCTAGAGAACTTGATGACTGATTTCATTACTAGCCAAAAGGAGATCAATTCCTAACTGCAGGCCTCCATAAGGAATGTGGAGACACAAGTAACTCAGATGGCTAGTGAATTGCAGAAGAGGGACAAGGGAGCGTTGACAAAAGCGCTGCGGAGAAGAACCCGCAGTGCAAGGCAATCACTCTTAAATCTGGAAAAGTTTTGGCTGGACTAAGAGAGAAGGAGACTGGAAAAGAAACTGGGAAAGAGATGTGATAATCAGGGCAGGAAGCACCCCTTTCCCGGCAGATTTCCTTATTTTGGACATAGAAGAGGACTCTGACATGCCTCTCATCCTGGGAAGGCCATTTTTGGCCACTGGCGGAGCACTAATCGATGCCAAGTCCGGGAAAGTAACGCTCCGTGTGGACGGAGAAGAGGTGTTTTCGATATGGCACAACTGCAGAAGTTCCCAAGTGACAGTTCTTGTTTTTCTTTTGATGCTGTAATAGTTAATGGAGAGGAGATAAACAGTGAGGGAGAGCTTGACTCTGGACTGAATGTAATGATGAATGACAAACTATCAAATCAGGTACTGAAGCATGCCGGTGCTGAGCCAAAGGAACAGTGCAACGCCGTGCAATTCGAGGATCCCGAATCTGGGGACCTTGAAGAGTACAACGGCGCCGACTTCACTGCAGAAGGAAAAGATGGCACCGAGGTGGAGGAAGTGGACCCTGTACTGACGCAGGGCCCCGAAGGTAAATCTGATCTCCCGCTATCCATTTCTCGCAAACTGCTCCCTTCCATTGAATGCCCACCAAAGCTTGAACTTAAAACAATACCGGATCATCTCAAGTATGCGTTTCTCGCAGAACATAAAAAATTACATGTGATTGTTTCAACTAAGCTCTCCCAAGAGCAAGAAAATGCTCTGGTGGTCGTTCTTAAGAAACATGTACATGCAATAGGGTGGACCATTTCTAATATAAAAGGAATAAGCCCTTCTATTTGCATGCACAGGATTTTAATGGAAGAAGAGTATAAACCGTCCCATCAACCGCAACGGCGTTTGAACCCCCTGATGCAAGAAGTGGTAAGGAAAGAGGTTATCAAGCTCTTAGATGCTGGTATAATCTATCCTATATCTGACAGCAAATGGGTTAGCCCAGTGCAGATCGTACCGAAACGAGGGGGAATGTGCATAACAAAGAACGAGCAAGGAGAAGAGGTCGCAACGAGGCTAGTTACTGGATGGAGGGTCTGCATTGACTACCGAAAACTGAATGATGCCACCCGAAAGGACCATTTTCCTTTGCCTTTTATTGATCAGATGCTTGAGAGGTTGGCGGGGAGAGAATTTTATTGTTTTCTTGATGGATATTCAGGCTATAACCAGATTGTAATAGCCAGTGAGGATCACGATAAAACTACTTTCACTGAGGGTATAGTGTTAGGTCACCGCATCTCACGTGCAGGCATAGAAGTTGAATCAGCAAAGGTTTCCATCATTTCCAATCTTCCTCTCCCCAATTCAATAAAATCGGTTAGGAGTTTCTTAGGGCATGCCGGTTTTTACCGGAGATTCATTAAAGATTTCTCGAAAATTGCTAAGCCGCTCACTAACCTTCTTCGTAAAGAAAATTCTTTTGTAATAAATGATGCGTGTGTCCAAGCCTTTAACACGCTAAAAAACATGTTAGCTTCTGCTCCAATTGTGCAACCACCCGATTTGTCAATACCATTTGAGGTGATGTGTGATGCAAGTGGTCTTGCAGTGGATGCTGTTTTAGGGCAACATAATGATGGGAGACATTGCGTAATTCATTACGCAAGTCATGCCCTGAATAAAGCCCAAATAAACTACAGCAGTACAGAAAAAGAGATGTATGCTGTGGTCTTTGCGTTTGACAAGTTCAGACAGTATCTTATTGGTACAAAGACCATAGTGTACACTAACCACAGTGCACTTAGATACTTGTTCAGCAAGCAAGACGCAAAACCTCGTTTATTCAGGTGGGTGCTATTGCTGCAGGAGTTTGACATCGTAATCAAAGAAAGGCGAGGGTAAGACAATGGTGTTGCTGACCATTTATCTCGCTTAGAAAATGATAAAAATGAGAAAGCTGTCAATGAAGAATTCCCGGACGAGCAACTGTTCGCATTGCATTTGCACGACCAAGCTTGTCCATGGTTTTCCGACATCGCTAACTACTTATCATGCAGAATAATCCCACCATTTCAGCATAAGGGCCACAAGAATAGATTTGACCGAGATGTATTAAATTACTTCTGGGAAGAACCTTATCTATTCAAGCACTGCACCGATTCAATAATCAGGCGATGTGTGACCGAGCATGAGGCTTATCAAATTGTCAGAAAATGCCATGAATCAGAGTATGGAGGTCACCATGGTCCTACTCGAACAGCCCACAAGGTCCTCGAGTGTGGGTTCTATTGGCCTCACATCTATAAGGATTGCAAGACATTTGTTAAAGCCTGCGACAGGTGCCGGAGGTTAGGAAACATTTCTAAGAGGGATGAGATGCCTCAGAAAGGAATTCTCACTCTTGACATTTTCGATGTTTGGGGCATTGACTTCATGGGGCCGTTCCCACCATCTGTTGGAAACCAGTATATCTTGGTAGCTGTCGATTACATGTCCAAATGGGTAGAGGCTGTCGCATTACCAACCAATGATGGTAGCCAAGTCATCAAGTTCCTCAAGAACAACATTTTTAATCGATTTCGCATACCTAGGGTGATAATATCTGATGGAGGAACACATTTTGTTAATAAATCCTTTGAGAACTTAATGATTGAAACTGGAATCCTCCATAAGATAGGCACGCCTTATCATCCCCAAACAAGTGGTCAAGTCGAGGTATCCAATCGCGAGATCAAACATATACTCGAAGCCACTGTTGGGAGAACCCAAAAGGATTGGGCACGTAAGCTCAATGATGCTCCATGGGCATATCGCACTGCATATAAGACTCCTATCGGGATGTCTCCATACAGACTTATCTTCGGAAAAGCCTGTCATTTGCCTGTAGAGTTAGAGCATAAATCTTACTGGGCCGTCAAAACGCTTAACTTCGATCCAAGAGTTGCTTAGAGCAAGCGCAAGTTGGACCTCAATGAAATTGAGGAAATACTAGCGCAAGCTTATGAAAGCTCTCGGATTTATAAAGAGCGGACCCAGAAGTTGCACGATCGCCGGATTAAATCCAATCAATTCTATGTTGGCCAAAACATTTTACTGTTCAATTCTAGGTTGAAGCTGTTCCCGGAAAGCTGAAATCTAGATGGGAAGGGCCCTATTAAGTGCTGGAAGTGTTTAAAAGTGGTGCAGTCAGGATTAGAACTGACAAATGCGATATAGTGGTGAATGGGCACATGCTGAAGGAGTATATCGGACTGTTCGACCCGGAGAAAGAGAGCCAAGCAGTGGCAGATCCGGCTTACGCTCAATAAAAACAACAATAAAATTATAAAAATTTCATTTTATGCATATATGTGCTGCTTTAGTTTAAAGACATAAAATATCCAAAAATCAACTAAACATTTAGAGTACTAAGACTCTAAATGTGAGGATGTTTATATTTGGAAAAAATCTAATATGGTTAATTTATCTATCTTGCAGAAATCCCAGAACCACCAAAAAGAAGGAGCATAAAAATAGCGTGGAAAACCAGGTTCCCGGTTGGATTAATTCCATGAATTTAAGAAAATATTCTCGGAATTTAAAGCAATTTAAAATCCGGAATAAATTCTACAATAAATGGAATTGATCCAACTCATTTTATGCAAGGCGAAACTCTCGCACGCAGAACACACTGTTCTTCGTAAAAAATTTCCACCAAATCAAGGCGAAACTCTGTCCAAATTCCGCGAAAACCTCCAATGGCGTCGTCCTCGTCTTCTAAAGCTGAGAAGCCATGGTAAGACTTCTCCCCCCTCCGATTCGTGTACTCTCGTACCCCCCCTGTTATGCAATTCTGGGATATTTTGTTCTTAATGCTGTAAATAGAGGTCATTGGTGCATATTCTGGCTTGTTGTTTCGGTTGTAAGAGTTTTCGATTTTGGGGGGTGTGTATCTTGCTCTTTTTGGTATCCCTTCCTTGACTGAGTGTAGTATTATAATACCCCGTAATAATGCATAGACATTTATTTTGAGCCCGACCCAAATATTTTGTATTCCAAATAAACAAAATAATAAAATAAACAAAAGGACCCTAACTCTAAGCGCGAGAAAAGCCGAAACACAACTTCGAGGACGAAGTTGATTCTTAAGGGGGTAGACTGTAATATCCGGGATTTTTATCGGCGTCCAAAGGAATAAAATTTGTTTCTTAATCCGATCAAGGTCGAAATATCTCCGAGAAGAGAAAATAATTTATCACAATAAATTATTGCTCGGAAATGAAGCACCGATAGATTCAAAAATTCAAAATGGGATAAAAGAGGGAAAGGAAGCCCGAAGACATTCCATGAATCGAGTCAAAAGAATTGGAATTAAATTCAAGGAAAGAAAAAGAATTTTAATTCCAAGAACCCGTGAAGTCAGAAATAATTTAATTAGATAAATTATTGCACGGGAGCCAAAAGACGACGAATTAGAAGTCGATAAATCCGAAACCGACGGACTTAAGATTTGAAACACGAAATCAATTTCAAGTCGAAATAGATTTAAGATAGGAATCATGATCCGAGAATGACCCGGAAAAATCGAGCCCGAAATTGTAGGAGGATAGAAACCCGAAAGAGAGAGAAAAGGCTCGACGGATCGCACGACCCGCCCGGACCGAAGTCCAGGCGTTGTCCGCGCGGTGCCGCTCGGGGTTTCTTCATCCCCCGCGCGGTGTCCGCGCGGGGTTCATGCTTTCCCCGCGCCAACCCCGCGTGTTTGCCCAGAATGCGGCAGATCACATGATTTCGGCGATTTCTTGCCATAATTGTCGACCCCGACTAAGGAAAGCCAATCCCAGTCGGGGGAAAGGCTATTAGGTCGAGGGAGATTGATTCTCCACTCCCATTCTCACTCTCCAAGCCTTCCTCTTCACTCTCAAACTCTCCCAAAGCCAAACACCTACCCGACGACTTTCCGGCGACCTTCCGACGAGTTTCCGGCAACCGACGACGACCGATGAAGGGTGTAAATCAAGGATTACTGTCCTTGAATCATTGGTAAGGTTTACATTAGGTTTCATTCTCATTTTTAATCTCAAATCCTCAATCTAACTTATGAATCTTGGACTTGCAAACACGTTCGTGGCCGAAGGAGATGGAGAACGTGTGCGTAGATCCGTTCGTAGTGAATCTGGACAAGCCGAGCGACCCTAGGATGACCAAGAACACCATTATGGTAAGTAGATGCCTTTCATATCAATACGGGTGGCTTAGGGGCGTCCGATTTAGTGTCTTTGTAACGAAACGTAAAAATCAAACTTAAAAACCCCAACAAGCGCAATTTTTTAAATCTGATTAAAAACCCTATTTCAAGAAGTCAAACTGAAAAACTCAAAACTAGAATTTTGATCCTAACACATTAAACTATGATGTGTAAAAATTTTAGAGATTTTCGTCAACGTTTACTACCCCAAATCGCTCCGAACATAAACTGCCTTGTTAAAATATTTTCGAAAACTGACAGTGTACATGTCTGAAATTGATGAGCATGTTTCTATATTTTCTAGTCCGAATTGATCTTTGTAATCTAAATAAAAGTTGTAGATAATTATGTCTAGTATGTGTGTGTAAAAGTTCAGAATTTTTGGAGTCCATTTGTTATGTCAAAACATCGATTTTCTGAACTGTGGTAAAACTGAAACCTGACAGCGTATATATTGTGCAATAAACTCGATTTTTGACATGTTTCCTCAACTTATTTCGAAATCATTAAAACACGAAAGTTGTTCGTTAGGGTATTTTTGATATACTGTACAAATTTCAGATTTTTCGGACTTGAAATGTATTTTGTAAATTAAAAAGGCGTAAACTGTGACGCCAAATGATTTTAAATCGAAGAGATTTTGAAATTTCGAAACAAACGGTCGAAACCTTGAAATATGATAAATCTATACTTTTGAAAAGTCCCGTTATACTAAAACGAAATGATATGAGATACTTTGGTGGAGGGTGAGTGCTCTACAGTGTGCCCCTCTAGCCTTTTTTTGGCGTGCCTATAATGGACGCAAGATACTTGATTGAAAAACTACGCCAAAACGGCATGAGATACATGGCCTACACTCTCGGGAATATCCGTATGGGTTTTCCGAGGCTCCGGAGTGTTACTGGGTTTGGTGGATACGGCTGCGGCCGCCGGACGACCGGCTACACAAGAAACTTACGAAACGGCTGCGGCCGCTGGACTACCGGCTATACAAGAAACTTACTAAATTGGCTGAGGCTGCCGGATTGCCGGCTAAATGAAACTTACTACATTGGCTGAGGCCGCCGGATCGCCGGCTAAATGACACTTATTAAATTGGCTGCGGCCGCCGGGTCGCCGGCTAAACAGAAACTTGAGAAAGGCTGCGGCCGCCGGATTGCCGGCTAAACTAAATATTGTTGAGTTGATGACGCAACGGGAAAAAAAAGACTTAATTCTTTTTATGTATTTATTTATTTTTTTATGTCTTTAAATTATGCATAAAAAATTATGTCTTAAATTTTATAACATGTTAAAATATTAATTATGAATTTTAATGCATGTTCAAGTATACAATTAAATGATTAATCTTTAAATTGGTAAATGGAATTATTTGTACGCATGCCTAGTTTGTTTTTACTCGTGGAAAAATTTAAATGACTTTTTCTTCTTTTTAAATTATGTCTTTGCTCATGCTATTTAATAGGACATGTTTTAAAATTATTCTTATGCCTTATATTCTCATCTCTAGATTTAATTTAGTTATGAGAAAATATGAATTAAATTATTGTCTAGTAATTAGTCAAATTACATGGTTTAATATGCATGCTTAAAAATGAGTTTTTAATTATAAAAATTTTTAAAGCCCCTTTATTGCTATGTTAGGATCGACTTACTCAGTATTTTATAATATTGACAAAACCCGTTGTTTTATTTTCTTTTACAGAGTATGAAGAAATGGCATGAGCATGCACGCATATTGGGCTCGGGAATTAAATTAGTAACTGTGAATGTTGCATTTTATTAGACTTAAATTACCCACTGAGTTTTGGCCATGTCGGCCCATATTTAAATTTTCTGCTGCGACTTATTTTATTTTCTGTGGATTACACTATGTTATTTTAAAATAAATCTTTTCGGGCTTGTTTTTAAATTGTTTTTGAAATACCTTTAGCCTTGCATCTCTCAAGTGAGCTCGAATGAACTCGTGTCTTGCTTGGGAGGTGTGGCGGTGGCATCCCGGCCTGGGTTATGAAATCTGGGGTGTTACAAGTTGGTATCAGAGTTCGGACTATTTTTAAAACTAGTATTATTATTTTTAAACTAGTATTATTTTTAAAACCAATATTATTTTAAAACTATCATTGTTGAGCCCAAATTAATTATTTCAAAGCCCAAAACTTTTGAGCCCATATTTTTTTTCTAGCCCAAACTTTTAGCCCAATATTTAATTACTATGTTGGCACAATACCCTTGTTTTTACTTAAGCCCAAATAATTTATTTCTTTTGGCCCAATATAGTGGCCCATACCTTGTACCCTTATTCTTTTAAAATCTATCCATGGAATAAATTTATTTTTTTAAAACCCATGGATAAATAAATGCATGCATAAATTAAAATCTTATCGGGGGATAGCATATGCATACATACATACTTGCACTAACCTTTTTATGTGAATCGCTTAGTTAGATAGCACTCTCACTCTAGTATTTGGCTTAACCTTGACTCTTGACTTAGAAGCGTTAGTTTGAGACCGACCGTGCCTTAACTTTAGATCTTGATCGTCTATGTTTAGCATGCACATAACTATTCCCTACCTTTTCCATAGATCTTCACGTAGACGATATATTATGACTTGTCGAGAAACCTAACGATGAGAACGATGAACGCATAAATAACCTAGAGACCCAAGTTAAAAAAAAAAACTTACTAAACGAAATGAAGCAATGATGGATTGAATCGAAGCCCAACGGAGGAAGACCCTACCAACGTGGCTTAAGGAGATTGAAGGTTATAAACACTATTTATCTACCATTGCCTAGTTATTCCTTTCCGAGAAATAGGAGTACCATTTCATTTCCTATCTTTGTACAAAAAAAAAAAAAATCCCCTTATATGGAGAAATAAAGTGCAAGTCCCTATCTATCCTTACAACACTCTTATTATTCCAAAAATCTTGAGGAATTCTTATTAAAATCTATACCCTACTACGCCGCGCCCAAGCAACAAAACGTTAAACTCTAAACACCGCACCATATAAACAACTCTAAATACCACATTACATAATACACTCTAAACAACTGCTATTAACACCATTTGATTCAACAAATTAATATTTTTCCAACACTCTATGAAATTCTTAGAATCAAATCCTTGCACGTTGTAATAGAATGGCACCAAGAGGAAAACCTAGCAATCCACCCATCCCACCCCACACCAACAAAGAGCCACGACAACCCGACGTACCAGTACAAGACGTTAGTGCACCCAATCAAGGAGGGCAAGTAGCCTCCATACCCAAGAACTTAAGTGACCGCTTGAGAACTATAGAGGAAGCTTTGGTTGCCTTGGGAAATGCACTAATCAACCAAGAGAAGGGCAAGAGGAAACGGGACCACGGAACTGATAATTACTCAGGTAGGAACCATATTCGGGGAGGCCCGAATAGACCACCTCAAGGCAACAGCGGAGGAAACAAAGGTATAGCCTTCAACCATGGTGACTATGCGCCACCATGCCCAAAGTGTGGTAAACCACATTATGCGAGAGGATGCCCTAAACCTGGCGCGTGCTATCGATGCGGTCGACAGGTTCACCGACTGCGTGAATGCCGGACTCGGATGGAGAACATTGACAAGAGAGAAGATTTGAAAAGGCTTGATTTGGTGAATGCTCAGCACGGAAATCAAGGAGGAACTGTAGGACAATTGAACGACGACGATCGAGTCCACTTACCAGCTCAATGAGAAGGGGGTCGAAGGTAACGATACCCGAACCTTCCCGAGAATAACGTATAGCCAGTTATGGGGACATAACTGAACTCCTAAGGGGGGAGAGGATGTAATACCCCGTAATAATGCATAGACATTTATTTTGAGCCCGACCCGAATATTTTGGATTCCAAATAAACAAATTCGAATTGTTTTGAACTACGTAATGACTTAATCCCTTCACGGGGTACGTAGGCAACTTGGAAATTTCAATTCTGAGTTCAGTTACAAAGTAATAAAATAAACAAAAGGACCCTAACTCTTAGCGCGAGAAAAGCCGAAACACAACTTCGAGGACGAAGTTGATTCTTAAGGGGGGTAGAATGTAATACCCGGGATTTTTATCAGCGTCCAAAGGAATAAAATTTGTTTCTTAATCCGATCAAGGTCGAAATATCTCCGAGAAGAGAAAATAATTTATCACAATAAATTATTGCTCGGAAATGAAACACCGATAGATTCAAAAATTCAAAATGGGATAAAAGAGGGAAAGGAAGCCCGAAGACATTCCATGAATCGAGTCAAAAGAATTGGAATTAAATTCAAGGAAAGAAAAAGAATTTTAATTCCAAGAACCCGTGAAGTTGAAAAAATTTAATTAGATAAATTATTGCACGGGAGACAAAAAACGACGAATTAGAAGTCGACAAATCCGAAACCGACGGACTTAAGATTTCAAACACGAAACCAATTTCAAGTCGAAATAGATTTAAGATAGGAATCATGATCCGAGAATGACCCGAAAAAATCGAGCCCGGAAATGTAGGAGGATAGAAACCCGAAAGAGAGAGAAAAGGCTCGACGGATCGCACGACCCGCCCGGACCGAAGTCCAGGCATTGTCCGCGCGGTGTCCGTGCGGGGTTTCTTCATCCTCCGCGCGGTGTCCGCGCGGGGTTCCTTCTTTCCCCGCGCCCACCCCGCGTGTTTGCCCATAATGCGGCAGATCACGCGATTTCGGCGATTTCTTGCCATAATTGTCGACCCCGACTAAGGAAAGCCAATCCCAGTTGGGGGAAAGGCTATTAGGTCGAGGGAGATTGATTTTCCACTCCCATTCTCAGTCTCCAAGCCTTCCTCTTCACTCTCAAACTCTCCCAAAGCCAAACACCTACCCGACGACTTTCCGGCGACCTTCCGACGAGTTTCCGGCAACCGACGACGACCGAGGAAGGGTGTAGATCAAGGATTACAGTCCTTGAATCATTGGTAAGGTTTACATTAGGTCTCATTCTCGTTTTTAATCTCAAATCCTCAATCTAACTTTCGAATCTTGGACTTGCAAACACGTTCGTGGCCGAAGGAGAAGGAGAACGTGTGCGTAGATCCGTTCGTAGTGAATCTGGACGAGCCGAGCGACCCTAGGATGACCAAGAACATCATTACGGTAAGTTGATGCCTTTCATATCAATACGGGTGGCTTAGGGGCGTCCGATTTAGTGTCTTTGTAAAGAAACGTAAAAATCGAACTTAAAAACCCCAACATGTGCAATTTTTGAAATCCGATTAAAAACCCTATTTCGAGAAGTCAAACCGGAAAACTCAAAAATAGATTTTTGATCCTAACACATTAAACTATGTTGTGTAAAAACTTCAGAGAATTTCGTCAACGTTTACTACCCCAAATCGCTCCGAACATAAACTGCCTTGTTAAAACTTTTTCGAAAACTGACAGTGTACATGTCCGAACTTGATGAGCATGTTTCTATATTTTCTAGTCCGAATTGATCTTTGTAATGTAAATAAAAGTTGTAGATAATCATGTCTAGTATGTGTGTGTAAAATTTAAGAATTTTTGGAGTCAATTTGTTATGTCAAAACGTCGATTTTCTGAACTGTGGTAAAACTCAAACCTGACAGCGTATATGTTGTGCAATAAACTCGATTTTTGACATGTTTTCTCATCTTATTTCGAAATCGCTAAAACACGAAATTTGTTCGTTAGGGTATTTTTGATATACTGTACAAATTTCAGATTTTTCGGACTTCAAATGAATTTTTAAATTAAAAAGGCGTAAACTGTGACGCCAAACGATTTTAAATCGAAGAGATTTTGAAATTTCGAAACAAACAGTCGAAACCTTGAAATATGATAAATCTATACTTTTGAAAAGTCCCGTTACACTAAAACGAAACGATATGAGATACTTTGGTGGAGGGTGAGTGCTCTGCAGGGTGCCCCTCTAGCCTTTTTTTGGCGTGCCTATAATGGACGCAAGATACTTGATTGAAAAACTACGCCAAAATGGCATGAGATACATGGCCTACACTCTCGGGAATATCCGTATGGGTTTCCCGAGGCTCCTGGGTGTTACTGGGTATGGCGGATACGGCAGCGGCCGCCGGATGACCGGCTACACAAGAAACTTACGAAACGGCGGCGGCCGCCGGACTACCGGCTACACAAGAAACTTACTAAATTGGCTGAGGCTGCCGGATTGCCGGCTAAATGAAACTTACTACATTGGCTGAGGCCGCCGGATCGCCGGCTAAATGACACTTATTAAATTGGCTGCCGCCGCCGCATCGCCGGCTAAACAGAAACTTGAGAAATGGCTGCGGCCGCCGGATTGCCGGCTAAACTAAATATTGTTGAGTTGATGACGTAACGGTAAAAAAAAGACTTAATTCTTTTTATGTATTTATTTATTTATTTATGTCTTTAAAATATGCATTAAAAATTATGTCTTAAATTTTATAACATGTTAAATTATTAATTATGAATTTTAATGCATGTTCAAGTATACAATTAAATGATTAATCTTTAAATTGGTAAATGGAATGTTTTGTATGCATGCCTAGTTTGTTTTTACTCGTGGAAAAATTTAAATGACTTTATCTTATTTTTAAATTATGTCTTTGCTCATGCTATTTAATAGGACATGTTTTGAAATTATGCTTATGCCTTATATTCTCATCTCTAGATTTAATTTAGTTATGAGAAAATATGAATTAAATTATTGTCTAGTAATTAGTCAAATTACATGGTTTAATATGCATGCTTTAAAATGAGTTTTTAATTATTAAAATTTTTAAAACCCCTTTATTGCTATGTTAGGATCGACTTACTCAGTATTTTATAATACTGACAAAACCCGTTGTTTTATTTTCTTTTACAGAGTATGAAGAAATGGCATGAGCATGCACGCATATTGGGCTCGTGAATTAAATTAGTAACTGTGAATGTTGCATTTTATTAGACTTAAATTACCCACTGCGTTTTGGCCCTGTCGGCCCATATTTAAATTTTCCGCTGCAACTTATTTTATTTTCTGTGGATTACACTATGTTATTTTGAAATAAATCTTTTCGGGCTTGTTTTTAAATTGTTTTTGAAATACTTTTAGCCTTGCATCTCTCAAGTGAGCTCGAATGAACTCGTGTCTTGCTTGGGAGGTGTGGCGGTGACATCCCGGCCTGGGTTATCAAATGTGGGGTGTTACAAGTATGTGGTGGGGGAGGTCTTTATTTCAGTAAAAGGGTGGTCGGAATTTTTTCAGTGAGGGATTGGTAGTGGTTTGATTTTTGTTACTTTTGGAAATGTCGATTTTTGAATGCGAGGATGGGCTGTTAGGGTTTCGACAGTGGTGAGTACTGCCATTGTTGAGGCCTTTGAGTTCTTAGGGTTCATGGGGGGAGATCAAATTTTTCAACACTAAGTGGTAAATTTCAAATCTGAGGTTTGTTTGGTTTTGTCTATGTTGAGGATTTCCTGTTTAGTTGCACTTAGTATTATGAGTTTCTGGAAGATGGAAAACTGATGAATGCAGGGGTGTTTCATGAGCATCACTGTGTTATTAGTTACTATGTTGTTGATCTATGAGGTGATAGCACGAATGTCTGTATACCAATCTCTGCCTAGCACTATGAAAGCATGATCTGTGTTTGTGTGCTGGTTTATGGATGCAATATGCATGCTACTGAATTGATTCTCCCCTTGTTAAATGCTGTCTGATAGAATTGAATTTTTGTTTGTATGGGACAGTGTAAAAAGGTTGGTGCTGGCATGATTTTAGAAAGCCTGCACAACCAAAGAAAATGTTGCAATTCACTTTTCAGAAAAGTTTTTGAAAAATGACAAAAAGTTGGTAGGATTTTAGTTGACCACTTGTTTTTGTTCCCAATGGAGCACAAAACTTCAATAATAAATAGCAGTCATTTTCCTCATGTGGACTGCTATTGCTTTAAAAAATAAAAAAATGGGACCACCAAAAATCCCACCTTGCATTAAATTAAATAAGTCAACTTTTATTAAAAATTAAAAACTTGGTTTTGTTTACCTTGGGCATATTTTGATCTGATCAAGCCATCCCAAGCAGTCCAAATCGAGCAGACCCGAGCCACCGCGTATCCATTTTCACCTCCTCGATCCACTCCATTCCATTTCATGGCACTTTCAACAATCATCTCGGGATTGTTTAATAAAATGAGAAAAATCAATTTTGGGCCCAATGACCCATTAAAAATATTTTTGGTCCAATGAACATTTTATTTTATTATTTGGACTCAATAGTCCATTTAAAAATATTTTGGGGCCTAATGACCCCTATTGCTTTTAAGTAACTAATGACTTTAATAAACTCTCAAAAATCTGTAAAAAGAAAAATTCACCTTTGCTTTAAAATAAAATTCAAGACGAAAATTTAACAAACTCACATTTAGAGCAAATCTCAAAACGTGAGGATGTTGATTTTTATTTTGAAAATTTTTGTGAAAATTTATAAAAACTTGATTGGATTTAATACTTTCATATTTTTCAGGGAGAAAATAGTGGTGGAATCTAGAGCTGGACTGCCAAGCTGCACACAGGATCAGGCTATCCTAGATGGTTCGCAATTCAGAATCAAGATTAATGACTATAGATAGGCACTGGAATCGGAATTCAATGTGACAATTATGGCTAAAACAGAGGTGAGCTTTACACTGAAGAAAGGCTGGGACAAGAACATAAAGCCGGAGGAGAGGAATTTCAAGGAACTGGGGTTCGCAAGAGACTTTTACCACTGTTTGATGAAATTTTGGGAACGCCAGATGGAGGAATCTCGTGTCGACATGAAAGTGCCGGAGGACATTCACTCTGAAAGGATCATTAGGAGATTCAATGAGTACATGGCTAGATGGGAAAGACACCAAGAGTCAAAGACTGGAGATTCCGCGTGCATGGAGTTTGACATAATAGTGGTGCCTACCAAGATTGATGAGAAAGTAAAGAAACAGTTCACGGAGAGGGCACCCAACCTGAGCTAGATGGTACATAAAGGAATTTTCATGGTGCATGAGGCGCTACCATTCATGTACAACCCTCGTTTGCTGGAAAACAAGGGAGTGGTGGAACAACGATGGCTTGCTCGGCAGGCAAGAAAGAGACATCGGGAACTGAGCCACAATTTGGACCATGCCATCAAGCAAGCCATGGCCTCCAAAGAAGAGAATCGGCCTCCCCTCATCAAGATCATGTTAGACACGGCTAAGGAATTCAGGCAAGAATGGCATGATCTCATGGTTCTCTGGGGCACGGAAAGAGAGATATCACAGAGTCGGTATTGGAAAAAGGACTGGTGCTACCGGAGGATGACCATTTTGACCCCATATTTATGGAAGATGTCTACAAGCCGACTCATCTCTCGGAGCAACGACCAATAGGCATATACCAGATCCATGTCATGAGAGATCAAGTGACTGAATTCATAAGGCATACAAATTGGCATATCTTAAGAAAAAATCAAGTACAAACCCGGCTCATAACTCAAGCCAAAGCTGAAAAATATTTGGGAGTTGAGTTTTCTCACGACATGTCGTTTGTACAACCAGAAGCAAAGGATCTTTGTAATACCCCAGATTTTTATCAACGTCCAAAGGAATAGAATTTATTCCGATCAATGTCGAAACATCTCCGAGAAGAAGAAAATAATTTATCACAATAAATTATTGCTCGGAAATTAAACGCCGATAGATTTAAATTCAAAATGGAATAAAAGAGGGAAAGGAAGCCCGAAGACATTCCATTAATTGAGTCAAAATAATTGGAGTTAAGTTTATGAAGGAAAAGAATTTTAGTTCCAAGAACCCGTGAAGTTGGAAGAAATTTAATGATACAAGTTATTGCACGGGAATCAAAAGACGACAAATTGGAAGCCGACGAACCCGAGACCGACGGACTTAAGATCTCAAACATGAAATTCATTTGAGTCGAGATAAACTTAAGATAAGAATTTATGATCCAAGAATGACCCAAAAAATCGAGGCCGAAAACGTAGGAGGATAGGAGTCCGAAAGAGAGGAGAAAAGGCCCGACGGATCGCACGGCCCGGCACGGACCGCAGCCCAGCCGGGGCCGGCGCGCACCCCGCGCGGTTTCTTGCAAGAAACCGCGCCACCACCGCGTGGGAGGCCTGACAACAGCCCTTTGTCGCGTTTTGGCGACTTTCTTGCCATATTCCTTGGCCCCAACGCGGGAATCTTGCTTGATCACGGGGGAGGCTTATTTTGGACGTTATTAGGTGTCCCTAACACCCCATTTCAGTCATCAACACCCCAAAGTTTCCTCCAAAACTCTCCCAAAACTCTCCCAAAGCCAAACACCCTTCCGGCGACTTTCCGACGAGTTTCCGGCAACCAAATCCAACCAAGGAAGTGTGTAGATCAAGGATTGCAGGCTTTGGATTGTTGGTAAGATGTTATTCAAGTTTCCTTATGATTTTAAGATCATAAACATCATCCTAACTTACAAATCTTCGTATTCAAACACAAATCGGAGCCAAGGGAAGAATAAATCGGGTGGAAGAGATTCGTTCGTGACATCCCGTGGATTCCGGACGACCCCGTGACTTCCTAGACATCATCCCCACTGTAAGTTAACCTTACTATGGTTTTGGGTGACTTAAAATGCAACAAAAACATAGAGTTTTAAAAACTCTAAAATCTGTCAACAAGAGAAACCCTCAACGCAGCGTTTTCGTATGAATTTTTCAAACCTCTAAAGCTGCTCAAACAAGAAAACTCAAAACATGAAAAGTGTTGCTAAGGCTTTGATTTAGCTTCTGTAAAAATTTCATAATTTTTCATGAGGTTTTGAAACCTGAAACCGACCCAAAACCGAAGATCATTAAATCTGGATTTTTGAACTTTGGCAGATTTCACTCTCAATCTTGTTAACCATTTTGACCTTGGATCTAAGCCGATCTAGGATTGGTATTGAACATAAGAATTGTAGATCTATGAGTTTGGAATATTACTGTAAGTTTTTAGAATTTTTCGTTGAGATTTGAAACTCCAAACCTGAGCCGATCCGATCTGCGTTAGTACCGAAATCAAGAACCTTGACAGATTTCATAATCAAACTCGACGAGCAAAACTCTTACTTCGAGTGTTCAAACCTGAAAACTCAAAACTAAGATTTTGATCCAAAGATCTTAAGCTATATTGTGTAAAAATTTCAGAAATTTTCATCAAGTTTTGATACCCCAAAACGTGTCGGACATATTCTGCGTTTTTAGGAATTGTCAAAGGATGACAGATTTCATAACCGATCTTGAGGAGCTTATTCCTATCATTTCTAGCCCGAACCAATCTATGTGATCTAAACAAAAGTTGTTGGAAATCAAGTCTAGTATGTGCCTGTAAAATTTCAAAATTTTTTAAGTCCATTTGATGTGTCAAAAAGTCAAATCTTTGAGAGGTGTCAAACCTGAATCCTGACAGCATACTATTTCTGTAGAAAACTCGATTTTTGACATGCTTCCCATCGTTTTTCCGAAAAACTTAAAACACGAAGGTTGTTTGTTGGGATGTTTTTGAGATGCTGTACAAATTTCAGATCAATCGCCTAAGAAATGGATTTTTAAACCAAAAAGGCGTAAACTGTGACGCCAAATGATTTTTAAATCGAAGAGATTTTGAAATTCAAAACAAACGGCCGAGACGTTGAAATACGATATATCTATACTTTTGAAAATCCCGTTACACCAAATAAAAACATTTTCTTAAAAGAATTCTTTTGAAACATTGGGGATTTGTGACCAAGTTTGAAATTATCAATATGGGCCAGAAGGCTTGTGGACATAAGAGCCCAAGCGAACGGCTAGTGGACATAAGAGCCCTAGCGAATGGTCGACCAAACGGCTTGTGGACATAAGAGCCCAAGCAAACGGCTAGTGGACATAAGAGCCCTGGCGAATGGTTATTTATAAATATTGATTATGAGGATTGCGGTCACAAGAGCCCTGGTGAATGGTGAACTATAAAAGAAACGAAAAATATTTTGAGAAATGATACTATTGATATTGGCTGAGGCCGCCGGATCACCGGCTAAATGATACTTTTGATATTGGCTGCGGCCGCCGGATCACCGGCTAAATGATATATTGTTGAGATGATGGCGTAACGGGAAATATATTAAAAAGCTTAGATTTTATGAAATTGGCGGCCGCCGGATTGCCGGCTAAATGATACTTTGTGGAAATGTTTTTATTAAATTTAATTAAAGGCTTTGAAACCCCTAACCCATGCTATGTGTTAACTTACTCAGCGCGTTTTTGCTGACCCAAACCATATATCTCCTTTTTCTTACAGAGTACGAAGAATATGCATCGTCATATGTATACATGGGAACATTAGGGGAAATCTTTATTTTAAATCCCTGCATTTAATTACGACTTGCATGAACGGGCCTGTTTAACCCCTGTTTTGGCCATGTCGGCCCTTATACTTTATTTCCGCTGCACAACTCATATTTCCGCTGCAACTTTGATGTATTATTTTTAAATTATATATGGATGGGCTGTTTGAATATTTTAAATTCTGAAAAACCATAGCCTTGCATCTCTTTAGTGAGCTCGGAGAAACCGTGTCTTGCTAGGGAGGTGTGGCGGTGGCATCCCGGCCTGGGTTACCAAAACCGGGGTGTTACAGGATGGTATTAGAGCCCGGAATATTTTAAAGCTATTATTTTAAAGAAAATATCTGATACCAAAGTTGGTATCAGAGCCCGGATTATTTTGAAGCTATTATCTTTTAAAGAGCCCAATAATTATTTTGAAATTAAAGCCCAAATTTTTAGCCCAAAATTTTTTTAGAAGCCCAAGAAATTATTTTGGCCCAATAGCCTTGTTTTTATTTAAAGCCCAAATAATTTATTTCTTTCGGCCCAATATAGTGGCCCAAACCTTTTATCCTTATTTTAATCTATCCATGGAATAAATTTATTTTTAAAACCCATGGATAAATAAAGGCATGCATAAAATTTTTTTTTGGGGGGATCACATATGCATATGCATACATAAATATCTGTACTAACCTTTTTTGTGAATCATATGTGATACATAACCCTCTCACTCTAGTGTTCGACATGACCTTGAGTCTTGACTTAGAAGCGCCAACTTCAGACTAACTTTGCCTTAGTCCTAGATCTTGATCACTTAGAAACTTATCTTCGCGTGCTTCTATAACAGAAAATGGCACCTAGAAGAAAACTGAGGAAGATAAGTCCAAACGGCACTGACACTAATCTCCCAAACGCACCTAACAACAATGAGATTCCTCCGAACGTCGGAGATCGAGCGCTTCCTATTCCCAACGATATGGATGAACGTTTAAAGACGGTAGAAGAAGTACTCGTAGCATTAGGAAATGCAGAGGTGCATAGGGCACAAGCGACAATACCTCCGCCAGTAGCCCGAGTCAACTACTTGGCATTGGTAAACCCCTACAATCCACCCCATTATAATGGCCAAGAGGATCCGGCCAAACTGGAAGATTGGATTCGCACCTTTGATAAGCTCCTTAGCGCTATCAAATGTCCCGAGGACGAGAGGGTCCAAGTGGCGACCTACTATCTTGGCGGAGAGGCCGACGAATGGTGGCATAACCTCCAAGGAAATTTGACTAAAGCCTGCCTATGGGAAGAATTTAAGGAGGTTTTGAGGAAAAGGTTTTACCCAATGAGCATTAAGGCCGCAAAGTATGAAGAATTCGTCCATTTGAAACAAAGTGGGCAAACGGTACAAGAGTACTATGCCAAGTTTAAGGAGCTGGTTAGATTTGCTCCTACAATGGTGCCAACTGACTTCGACAAGGCTCAGAAGTTCGAGATGGGTTTGAATCTTGATATTCGAGAGATATTGGTGGGAGGACAATGCACGACTTTGCAGGAGGTATATGACCGGGCAGTAGCAGTCGCGCGTATCCAACAATTAAAGCGAAAGGACAATGGCGAATCGAGCAAAAACTCGCAAGGATTTGAGAAGAAGAATCGTAATAAGAACAACAATAATAACTTTAGGAGGGGCAATGATCAAGCTAAATTCGATGGGTCTAGAGGAGATGGCAACCGTGGTGCGTTCATACCACGCTGCCCACGATGCAACCATGCACATTTGGTGCGCCAGTGCCCGAAGCCTGGAGCCTGCTATAAGTGCGGCAAGTTTGGTCACAAGACTAGGGAATGTCACACCCATATTGAGAATATAACCAAAAGAGATGACCTGGTCGCTGGACCTAACTAGCCACAAGTAACCAAGGGGGACTCATGGGACGTTAAATGTGGTAAATAAAGATATACCTGTGCTAGGCAACGATACTTGAACCTTCGTGGATGTGTAGGCAGTTATGGGGACATAACTGTAATCTTAAGGGGGGGAGGATGTAATACCCCGTAAGAATGCATAAGCATTTAATTCGAAACTCGAATATTTTGTATCCCAAATAAATTTTTGAACTACGTAATGACTTGATCCCTTCACAGGGTACGTAGGCAACTTGGAAATTTCAATTCTGGGTTCAGTCAAACAATAATCAACAATCGAACAATAATTCAATAACACAATATCGCAAATAGTAAACAAAAGGACCATAACTCTTAGCGCGAGAAAAGCCGAAACACAACTTCGAGGACGAAGTTGATTCTTAAGGGGGGTAGACTGTAATACCACAGATTTTTATCAACGTCCAAAGGAATAGAATTTATTCCGATCAATGTCGAAACATCTCCGAGAAGAAGAAAATAATTTATCACAATAAATTATTGCTCGGAAATTAAACGCCGATAGATTTAAATTCAAAATGGAATAAAAGAGGGAAAGGAAGCCCGAAGACATTCCATTAATTGAGTCAAAATAATTGGAGTTAAGTTTATGAAGGAAAAGAATTTTAGTTCCAAGAACCCGTGAAGTTGGAAGAAATTTAATGATACAAGTTATTGCACGGGAATCAAAAGACGACAAATTGGAAGCCGACGAACCCGAGACCGACGGACTTAAGATCTCAAACATGAAATTCATTTGAGTCGAGATAAACTTAAGATAAGAATTTATGATCCAAGAATGACCCGAAAAATCGAGGCCGAAAACGTAGGAGGATAGGAGTCCGAAAGAGAGGAGAAAAGGCCCGACGGATCGCACGGCCCGGCACGGACCGCAGCCCAGCCGGGGCCGGCGCGCACCCCGCGCGGTTTCTTGCAAGAAACCGCGCCACCACCGCGTGGGAGGCCTGACAGCAGCCCTTTGTCGCGTTTTGGCGACTTTCTTGCCATATTCCTTGGCCCCAACGCGGGAATCTTGCTTGATCACGGGGGAGGCTTATTTTGGACGTTATTAGGTGTCCCTAACACCCCATTTCAGTCATCAACACCCCAAAGTTTCCTCCAAAACTCTCCCAAAACTCTCCCAAAGCCAAACACCCTTCCGGCGACTTTCCGACGAGTTTCCGGCAACCAAATCCAACCAAGGAAGTGTGTAGATCAAGGATTGCAGGCTTTGGATTGTTGGTAAGATGTTATTCAAGTTTCCTTATGATTTTAAGATCATAAACATCATCCTAACTTACAAATCTTCGTATTCATACACAAATCGGAGCCAAGGGAAGAATAAATCGGGTGGAAGAGATTCGTTCGTGACATCCCGTGGATTCCGGACGACCCCGTGACTTCCTAGACATCATCCCCACTGTAAGTTAACCTTACTATGGTTTTGGGTGACTTAAAATGCAACAAAAACATAGAGTTTTAAAAACTCTAAAATCTGTCAACAAGAGAAACCCTCAACGCAGCGTTTTCGTATGAATTTTTCAAACCTCTAAAGCTGCTCAAACAAGAAAACTCAAAACATGAAAAGTGTTTCTAAGGCTTTGATTTAGCTTCTGTAAAAATTTCATAATTTTTCATGAGGTTTTGAAACCTGAAACCGACCCAAAACCGAAGATCATTAAATCTGGATTTTTGAACTTTGGCAGATTTCACTCTCAATCTTGTTAACCATTTTGACCTTGGATCTAAGCCGATCTAGGATTGGTATTGAACATAAGAATTGTAGATCTATGAGTTTGGAATATTACTGTAAGTTTTTAGAATTTTTCGTTGAGATTTGAAACTCCAAACCTGAGCCGATCCGATCTGCGTTAGTACCGAAATCAAGAACCTTGACAAATTTCATAATCAAACTCGACGAGCAAAACTCTTACTTCGAGTGTTCAAACCTGAAAACTCAAAACTAAGATTTTGATCCAAAGATCTTAAGCTATATTGTGTAAAAATTTCAGAAATTTTCATCAAGTTTTGATACCCCAAAACGTGTCGGACATATTCTGCGTTTTTAGGAATTGTCAAAGGATGACAGATTTCATAACCAATCTTGAGGAGCTTATTCCTATCATTTCTAGCCCGAACCAATCTATGTGATCTAAACAAAAGTTGTTGGAAATCAAGTCTAGTATGTGCCTGTAAAATTTCAGAATTTTTGAAGTCCATTTGATGTGTCAAAAAGTCAAATCTTTGAGAGGTGTCAAACCTGAATCCTGACAGCATACTATTTCTGTAGAAAACTCGATTTTTGACATGCTTCCCATCGTTTTTCCGCAAAACTTAAAACACGAAAGTTGTTCGTTGGGATGTTTTTGAGATGCTGTACAAATTTCAGATCAATCGCCTAAGAAATGGATTTTTAAACCAAAAAGGCGTAAACTGTGACGCCAAATGATTTTTAAATCGAAGAGATTTTGAAATTCAAAACAAACGGCCGAGACGTTGAAATACGATATATCTATACTTTTGAAAATCCCGTTACACCAAATAAAAACATTTTCTTAAAAGAATTCTTTTGAAACATTGGGGATTTGTGACCAAGTTTGAAATTATCAATATGGGCCAGAAGGCTTGTGGACATAAGAGCCCAAGCGAACGGCTAGTGGACATAAGAGCCCTAGCGAATGGTCGACCAAACGGCTTGTGGACATAAGAGCCCAAGCGAACGGCTAGTGGACATAAGAGCCCTGGCGAATGGTTATTTATAAATATTGATTATGAGGATTGCGGTCACAAGAGCCCTGGTGAATGGTGAACTATAAAAGAAACGAAAAATATTTTGAGAAATGATACTATTGATATTGGCTGAGGCCGCCGGATCACCGGCTAAATGATACTTTTGATATTGGCTGCGGCCGCCGGATCACCGGCTAAATGATATATTGTTGAGATGATGGCGTAACGGGAAATATATTAAAAAGCTTAGATTTTATGAAATTGGCGGCCGCCGGATTGCCGGCTAAATGATACTTTGTGGAAATGTTTTTATTAAATTTAATTAAAGGCTTTGAAACCCCTAACCCATGCTATGTGTTAACTTACTCAGCGCGTTTTTGCTGACCCAAACCATATATCTCCTTTTTCTTACAGAGTACGAAGAATATGCATCGTCATATGCATACATGGGAACATTAGGGGAAATCTTTATTTTAAATCCCTGCATTTAATTACGACTTGCATGAACGGGCCTGTTTAACCCGTGTTTTGGCCATGTCGGCCCTTATACTTTATTTCCGCTGCACAACTCATATTTCCGCTGCAACTTTGATGTATTATTTTTAAATTATATATGGATGGGCTGTTTGAATATTTTAAATTCTGAAAAACCATAGCCTTGCATCTCTTTAGTGAGCTCGGAGAAACCGTGTCTTGCTAGGGAGGTGTGGCGGTGGCATCCCGGCCTGGGTTACCAAAACCGGGGTGTTACAATCTTGTTGGGTCAATGGTGGAAGAGAATAGGCTTGAGTTTGTACACTTTCTAATGGAGATGGACGCATTCGGATTGAATTACTGCAATACAATAGGCAATAAAGTCCTTTTTTACAAAAGGGAAGTCCGAAGTGAGTTCTGCGACTACATCAGAAGGAAGTGGGTAAAATGACTCTCGCTGATCACCAGACCAATTTTTGTAAATAAATTTCTGAAAGACGCAGAAAGGAATCTGGACATAGATCTTAATGAAGAGGAGGATGAGGATAAGGAAGACATCGAAGATGTTCTGATTGACCAATACACAAGTGCTGCTTCCCCGCCTCGGGTTTACACTCAGCCAGAATCCCAGCCGCAAGCTCAACAAGAACAACCGATTGAAACCAACCCAGTTGTCAAGGACAAGGGAAAAGGGAAAAGGGACAGTGCCTGATGTGCCTCCGAAGAGAAAACTGAAAAATCTAGCACAGATTGAGGCCGATGCGGAGAAAGCCAAAGCGCTCCAAGAAAAATATGACCATGAAGCGGCAATGAGAATACAAGCCTAAGAAGCAGAGACAGCCCGAGAAGCTGAGACAGCCCGAAAGGCCGAAGAAGAGAGAAATCTGGCCGAGAAAGATAACACATTGAAAGAGGCCGATATTCAAAGAAATATTCAGAGAACAAGAGATGAAAAAGCCGCCCGAAAATTGCAGTCTGAATTAGAGGCGAGGAAATCGGGGAGTGCCGAGAAGAAGAAAGATGAAGATGAGGATGATGAGCTGAAAATTACTAGCGAGATCCAAGGGCACAGGCTAAAGATAAAAAAGGAGCCTATTGGTTGGATTGACCCCGCAGTTAGCAAAGAAAGTATGCTGAGGAGAGCCGAACAAGAAAAAATTGACAATATAACTCGGGTGGATGAATGGGAAGATGCCCAAGCCAGCCTCTGGGAAAAACTTGGGCTAGAAGCCAATGATCCTGAATGGCTGGATATTTAGAGACAATGAGAAGAGACGCTAGCCCAAGAGAAGGAGATTGCTGATTGGAGAGCATGATGAAGCAGCAGAAGGCTCCCAAACATCAGTAGATCCAATCACATTGGCTGACCTCCTGCAAGATAAGACTGACGAACATCCTATGGTCCCAGCATTCAAAGGGACTATCAGATAAATCATAAGGGAAGCTGAGGACCAAGCAGCTGAAATTCCAAGAGATCTGTCAGAGGAGAGAGAATTTGAAGTTGAAGAGCAAAGAGTTGAGGAAGCCATGGGATCAATTTTTCAACGTTCCACCGAACAGATTTTGAGAGAAGCTGCAGAGCGAAGAGAAAGGGAGGAGTAGGAGGTATCAACTTATGTTGATGACCTGTATTTTCCTGTAATTACTTTTCCACTTCCTGTAAACTCTAAACTTGAATCTGTGAATCATGTAAATAAACAGGCTGAGGAGGAACGTGAAAATGAAGCAGTTGGAGGTGAAGGAGAACCGAGCAGAAATGAGCCTACAAATGAGCCAATCCAGGAGGCACGCGATGAAGAAACTGACTGACACAGTAGTGAAGACGAACCTCAGGAGTCGGTCGGATCTATAAAGCCAGTCAGATTTTGGGAAGAGACGGAGATGCGCTCCAGGATGGGTATTCAGAAGAAGGAAAACAGTTAAAAAAGTAATCAAGGAAGGAGACCTCATTCAGAAATTCAACGGGAAGGCAGCAGCGGTCAAGGCCTATGAGCAACTGCAAGAGACTATCATACCAGATAAAGGGTTTGAGCATGACACGCTGACACACCCAACAGTTGACTTCTGGAGGACGCATCATGGATGGGGGCAATTCCTTCAACATCATGGAGATCCGGGATACACTGAATTGACTCAGGAGTTTTATTGCAACATCAACATCGCAAGGAGGAACACCTGGGTCAGAGGGCACACTGTAGATATATCTCCAGAATATCTGAACAAGTTTCTCCAAACCTCGAGTCATCCAAGTGAGATCCCACAGGAGGAAATTCTGAATAAGCGGGGCAAGACCAAAAGGAAATCTACCTACCAAGCCATCGCCGATTCCCTGACCAGAAGACCAACAACTGTAGTAACATTCAATACCGCTGAGCTTAAGGTGGAGTATATGCCCACATATGAGTTCTTCATGGCTAGGATCAAGCCAAGCTCGCACCCACAAACCACCTCTGGCAGCATCTTAACGGGATTTGCGAAGCTCTGGCATGGGCTGAAGTTGAATATTGGTAAGCACGTTTTTAAGGCCATGACCACTAGGATCAAGCAGAAACAACATTGTGCTACCCGAATCTCATCCGAAGAATCTGCTCCGATCAAGGGGTCGACCTAAGCCAATTTGAGGGAGACACTCCTGTTCTATTGAATCCCCCCATCCAAGTCCCTTCCATGAGAAATCAAGAAAGAATTGAATATGCCCTTCCTCCATTTCCAAACGACTCTGATCTGCAATCATCCTTTATATCTGGTGATGACGCACCATCAGTCCAACTAAGATCTTCAATGCCGCCACCGGCCGGCCCCGAAAAGGAGAAGGAAATCCCGTACTGAGGCGGGAACTTCAGCACAAGAATCAGAATTTCCTCAATCGGAGCCGGTGGAAGCAAGTCCAAGCCAGATTCCTCCAGCTCCAGCTCCAGTTCCACAGCAGAGAACTCAACCATCACAAATCCCTCATGCGAGCCAAAACTTCTCACAACATCCTGCCGAATCACATGTCCTGGAAATTGTAAGCAACATGAACAAATCCACGACGGACAGTATGAGGAACTTGGCCGATGCACTCATTGTGAGAAGAGAAATGGACATAAAAGAAAAAGCAGAGGAAAGGAAGAGGAAGGAAGAGCTGAAAGCGGAAGAGAAGTGAAAGGACGACGAGTTCAAGAAAATGTTGCTGGATAACATGGAGAAGCAGAGACAATTCATGGAAGAGACAATGAGACAACAAAATACGATGATAAACGCACTCATTGCCCAACTTCCAAAGCCTCCAACTGCTCCCACGACAGATGGTGCCAGACCTTCCACGCAGCCGGAGGAAAAGAAAGACTGAGTTTCATAATCAAATCTTTATGAGCTTAATTGTACACGTCATACAAAAGATTTTCCTTTCATACAGTGCAAGTTCGATCTCATTGTTGGAAATCTTGTGTAATTGATGTAATTTACAGCTTTTAACAAATGGAACTCCATTCCTTGAGATCCAAAAACAATTTTAATTCGAGAAAAGATGCACTAACAGTCCGAGATGAATGAGTGACTGTCAAGCCAAAAATATGTTGTTGACATACTTTGTATGTTGACAGTGCCTCTTTTACTGCTTTAAATTAAATAACTAGCAAAAGCATGCATAAACCTGCTCTAAATTCACATATTGAAGTTAGGCTTGTGATTAAATTTTTAAACTTTTAAATTGAGATAATATAATCAAAGACATGCATGAAATGAATTCCTAAGGTCTTGAGCTATAAAAATTTAATGATGTAATCATCTTGTTGGGTAATAAATTTGTATGTTGAAAATTTTGATTGATTAAAGTGTTAGAATTAAGCTTAGATTAAATTCCAGAATATTGTATGACATGAATCAACCACTCCTTGTGAGATTTGAGCCACGAGTCACTTTTACTCATTTATTTTCTTTGATATGTGAATCAATTTAATTAAAGGAAACTAGAACTTGCAATTGGGACCGAGGCACCTAGAAAACCCAATTTTTGGCATTTGTTTGAAATCCAAACCCAAAAATATTTTCCTTTAGGATTAACAAACTTGAGCCTTTAAGCCTAATTTTTCTTTGAAACCCACTATATTTTTCCTAGCCTTATAAAAAGACCAAGAAAATCAAACCCAAGTGTATAAGAATAGATTCTATCAAGGCATCAAATTTTTTATCATCAAAAGTACATTAATCGGTATTCAATAAACCAATTAAAAAAAAGAAGAAGAAAAGAAAAAAAATGTTGAATCCATTTCAACAAAAAGAAATTGCAAATGACAAATCAAATTAGACATAGTCTAATATCATGCAATTGAAAAGAAAAGCAAAAGAAAGAAATAAATATTGATGATCATAAATTTTAAATAAAAATATGCCAAGTTATGACAGAATAAATTCTCGCCACTTCTTAACCCAATAATTCCCTTCCATACCTATGTTACAACCGTACGCCCCATTATAACCATTGAATAAGACCTCGGGATCTCGATTTGAAGAAATGAGCAGGTGGCGAGTTGGTCTGATTGCAAGCTTATGGGATAATCTAATTAAATTTGATTATGAGCGTTCATTATTAAACACATTTGAGAGTGGGTGAAATTTCCGATTCTCTTATATGTGAGGCTCTGTTCCTTTAAATCTGTTCATGTCATGCCTTAATTCTTAAGTTTAACCTTTGAGTTTTTCAAACATGATATTCATGACGGATTGACAATAATGTTTGATTTGTAAGCCCGATTTAGTGAGTAAAATATCATTTCATTAAACACTGCAATCAAGGGAGTTTAATACTTGTATTTGATTGTCTTATCCTAACCTAAAAAGAATGTGATTTATGAAGCCACGAAAATGAATTGAATATGCAGAGTCCGTGTTCTGAGGAACATTGACTCTGACTGCTTGGGGACGATCAGTATTAAATGTGAGGATGTTGATAATGGCTAGAAATGTCCATTATTTTCAATCCATTTCCATGTCTGAAACGGGCATTTGATCGCATTCCGGTCTTATATTAAATAAGAAAGCAGTTGAATTGGACTGATTTATGCATATCTGTAAAAATAATAAGCTGGTATGAAAAACAGAAAAATATGTAATTTTATTACATTATGTGTTAGAAAAATCCAAAAACATGAGAAAAAGAAAAGAAAAGAAAAAGGAAATAAAAAGATGGGAAAAGAAATGAAAAACCCACAAAAATGCACAATTTTAGGTAATTACGATGCTAAGCCAACTACGACGCAAGACGAGTATCACGTCGTACTTGGTGGCTAGCGTCGTAAAGCTGGCAGGAACCAAGACAAGTCATTCACAGACTTACGACGCCAAGGCATACCTACGACGCTAAGCAAGTTCCACATCGTCCTCAAGGCTAGCGTCGTAGGCAACATTGAAGGCAGAGTTCAGAATGAAGAAGGTACGACGTGATCCGAGCTTCACGTCATAGCAAGTCTCGCGTCGTACTCAAGTCTAGCGTCGTAGGTTGTTCATCTAAGGACAAACCGTGTTCCTGAGTTGGAAGCCTACGACGTGAGCCATGTTCCACGTCGTGCATGGGGATAGTGTCGTAAAGAAGCTTCACGTCGTAATGAGGCCAGAATTCAAATTCGGACATATGGGCCCATGGGCTTAGGGTTTCTCACTTATTTAAGGACATGTTGACTCCTATGATCAGTCACTTTACAACATTCCTACACTTGCAGACAACAGCAGTTCTTGAGGTGTGTGTAGTTAGTTTAGTTAGTTTGGTTTTATTTTTGTATTATTTAAGTTAATGTTTAGTTTTAGTTTAATATTTCACTGTTTAGCATAGAATAGTTAGTGTTTTAGTGTTTTCCACCTTAGATAGCCACTGTTTTCATTATTTAATAGCTTTGTTAAACACTTTTAGGATTTGAAATACCCAAATGAGGGGTATTATCAACTCATTTTGAATAAATGGGAAGTTAATCACAAAAAGAGTCCCAAAAACATGAAATGGACATGGGTCCATGGATTTTTAGTGCTTTATTTTCTGTTTCATGACCACTTGGTCATTTTACCTTGCTTATATTGTGGGTTTTATGCTATTTCTTTCATTTTTGGTTGAATATGCATGTTTATGTGGTTGGAAACCCTAATCCGGGTTTTTGGTTCATCAATGCTTAGTTTTAGCTTATATTCCCCTTATTTTATGTATTGTAGCCTCTATTTCCTTCCTATTTTGCTATATTCTGTGAACCATAAAATCTGAAAAAGGGTCTTGAAATCGCATAGATTGCATGACCCGACCTAAAATTTCATGTTCTGGGATGGTTACGACGCTAACCGCCCTACGACGCCAACCTAGGTTAGCGTCATAAGGAAGGTTTCAAGTCGTAACTATCTTTGGACTTGAAAATATTTGTCCTACGACGTGATCCTAGGATCACGTTGTAATTTTTAGTCTTACGTCGTAAGACCCAAAATACTCCCCAATTTCATAAATACTTCTAGAAATCCCTGCTACGACGCTATCCTCACGACATGATCCTAGGATCACGTCGTAATTTAATGAATAACGTCGTAGTCCCCCTAACTTTAAAATCAAAATCTTTCACCTACGACGCCAGTCTCACGACGTGATCCTAGGATCACGTCGTAATTTAATGACTAGCGTCGTAATCCATCTTTTTCTAAAAATTTTCTAACTCTACCCCTACGACGCTAAACTCACGACGTGATCCTAGGATCACGTCGTAACTTCTTAAGGCTAGCGTCGCAGTCTTCTAAACTTCTAAACTGCATGTACGACGTCAAACCTACGACGTGAACCTTGTTTCACGTCGTAATGAAGGTTAGCGTCGTACATTACACCATTTTATCCCAAAAATCCAAAATTATCTTATCACCAACCCATGACGACGCTAGCCTCACGATGTGATCCTAGGATCACGTCGTAAAATCTGCTTAGCGTCGTAATTGGCAATCCTATGCCAAATTTTTCACTTCTCCATTTTCTCCATTAATTAATTGAACCCTTAAGTCAATAATTAATGATCAGAATTAGCAATGATTAAGATCAATAATTACCATGACTAAAGGACATTTGTTCAATTTCCATTAAAATAATTTTCTATAAACAAAATATTAATGTTTTAAGCAGATAATCCGGACTGTAATTAATTATGGTATGAAGGATTATTTAAAGCATTAATTATGGATTTAATTCCATAACTTTGCATGAGAAACCAATGTCTCTCATGCAAGGTATTTTTCGCTCATTTTTATTTTGGTCTTTCTCGTGTTGTATGAAACGGATAATGAGAGATATCACAGATCAATGTTGGCAAAAAGGTCCCTTTTAGGGATACGACTAGCTCGTCCTATGTGTATTGATCATTATTTGTTATTTTGCATGGTCTGATTAGTTACTGATGGAAGCTCCGGCAAAAAGGTCTCCTCACAGAGATAACAATTAGCCACTCAGTCAGTTCCTAATTAGATACAGTTTCTCTTTCTTTATCTTAATTTCCAAACCCAAATTCTAATCTATAATACGAATCAGTAGATGTCTGTCAACATTAGCTGATGATTATTGCAGAAAGGAAGCATGTAGGTTTTTATCCGAATTCACGGACAGTAGAGGCCCAACTGGTAGCGACACTACCATTATAGGGTTTTCTGCTGTCTAAATTCATTCCATCTGAGTGATTGGGAAATTGGACAGCAGATGTTTGCAGTCCACCTAATTATTCTGCCATCAATTTTTGCCTCACGGCTACTTCACCTCTGTGTCTCACATTCTGTCTAGACCCGTTAGTATATTTTGGGTTAATTTATTTTACACTTCAATATATTCGTATGCATGCTATTATTGTGTAAAATATTGTGGTCTATATTATTTTGGGATCCTTCCCTTGGACATAAAAGTCTTATTGTATTAAATCAGATATAGCACATTAAATTTCCAACAAAAACTCATTTATAAAATCCGGATCTAAGTAAGGGATAAATTTTTCATTTATGACTAATTCATATTCTATTGGGGGTTGATTTTGGGAAATTAGAAGCAGAGTCAACGATTCGGTCTAATCTAGACTGAAAGGGTCTGTGTTCTCATTGAGAGTCTAGTACCTGTTTAGGGAATGGTTTTCAAATTTATTATTTTCCAAAATTGTTGTGTGTTGGAAATCTGATATTGAGATGGGGTCCACTTGGATTCAATTACGGTGTGATAGATAATACTAGAGGAACAACATTCGGGCCTTGGTTATTTTCTGAGATAGGGTTGAGTTTTCTTTCAACTGCTGTCCTCCTCTGCCAAAGCCTATTTTTGAGTTTTGAGTGAGTGCATCCGGAACGAACTAATTTATTAGTTTGTTTCATTAGTTTGTACCTCATAACCACCCGGAAAGAAGTGAACACTGCGAGCGATTCACTGAGATTCGGGAATTCTTGATCCACATCCGGTTATCATGACTGGGGGCTCTCTCATACTACCAGGGTAGCGCTTTTAAAACTTCCGAGTGATAGGATTTTAAAATGCTTTCTTTACTACTTTCTTTTAAATGCTTTCTTTAGAGGTCACTCGGATGTGTTGAGAGTGGTTTAACTGTTTCTATGTTTGAGAGCTATGGGATAGTTCAGGCTTGATTAGAATCTTTGGGTGTGATACGGGGGAACGATAGCAGTACTTGGCACTTCAACTAATGATTTGTCAGGTGTTGCTTGTCCACCACAGATGATTAACATACCCTAGCCGGGGCAGTTATAAGTCTGTGGTTTCTTAGAATTTGTGGTCTTAAGAACATGTAAACTCATACTGTAAGTACCTGTCTGTTAAAGGGAACATAGTAATGAGAGCATGAGAATTAGCTATCTGACAGGATTATCCCGAACAAAGATCTGTGTAACAAAATGGAAGTTTAATTATGTTTTATCTAAATCTTGTCCAATTTTTATTCTTTTCTTCATGTCCCTTCTGTCTCAACTTTAAAACTGCTTTCTAGATAGTATAGCATAGAATTAAGGCTTTCCTAGAATAATTTTCAATGCTTTTTTAGGATAATTTACACTGCTCTCATAAATAGATTTAATTTCTTCCTTAGTGTAGATTTACCCGCTTTCTAGAATAATTTAAGATGCTTTGTAGGATAATTTTATATGTTTTCATAGCATAGATTAAAATTCTATCAGTAGACGTTAGTTTTCAAACCTTAAACTGATTAGAGCAATACGAGTGGAAAATCTAGTAAAACGGTGTGGGACCTGCTTCTATCGCACATCCTCCAGTGAACGATCCGGACTTACCTATAAATTATTGCAATTTTTGACACCGTGCGTTTTCGGGCCACAGTTTCTTAACACGAGTAATAAAAACGTGACTACATATAAATATATCCTTAATCCCAACTCCATCTTCATAAATTGGTTTCTTTAAATAAAATCTAAACCGTGATTACTTCTTATTATTCTATTTTCAAAAATACCCGTGTGGGGAATTGTCAAAAGTTTCAGCTTCCAATACGTTTAGATGATTAATATGGTCAACAAGCTCATCACGTACCAAGGAGAAGGTATCTTTGGCAGGAAACCTTCCTCCTGGTCCAGGCAGGTCTGTTTCTTCTTCACAAGGGCGGCGGACAACTTGAAGTCAGCTACGTCTTTGGGTCGATCATGTTTTCTCCTAAGGAGATAAGGGCAGTGTGGTGTTGTACTTCCTCTTGACTTTGCCAGCAAAGACCAACATTTATTCAAGTACAAGAGCTCCATAGTTGATTTCATAATTCTGATCTATAGCATATAACAACATACACATGTTCTTTGACACAACAGAGTGATTAGTTGTGGGCATAACATTATGTGCACAAAATTTGTAGAGGAGTGAAAACCTTTGAGTTAAAGCACCAGCACTTAGACCTTTACCATGAATACTTTGTCCATCCTTCCCCTTGAGTTTCTCAGTTATTTTACCCATATGAAATACTGCAGTGCGAGAGTAAACAGATTTGAAGGATAGACGGGGTACCTGGAGAAATCGATTCAGGGCTTTGGCTTTTAGTTCAAACAGTTCTACCTGAATATAGCTCAGTTCGAACCAGGGGCTCTTTAAGTTGAGGACATGTTCGCTCAGGTTTGCATAAAATTGCCTAACTAGCTGTCCTTTGTATTGCTTGATCTCCGTGGCCCAGAAAAGCAATGCCTTTTCTCCAGATATTGATGCCATCCCATTTCCTCATATCGTTCAGCAGCAAATCTGATCTCAGGGTGAACCTTCATCTTTTCGGGAACGGTTGAGAAGTACTTTTCGGATACCTCATAACAGAACTCAGTGGTGATGGTATTTCGAGCATCTATGATCTCAAGTTCATGGTCTTCAGATGATGATTCAACAATCTTTCTCTTCTTGGATGCTGCGGCTTTGGATGACCCTTCTGGTTCAGAACGTGTCTGCTTTTTTAGTTCGGACTCCTTTGGTGAACTCCTTGCAGGTGGAGTTTGTTCACGAGTTTTAGCATGATTTTCCTCCACATCCACGTGTTCAGGTTCACCTTCTTTTTCGAACTCCACGTCTGTTTCTTCTTCCTCATTCTCATGGTCAGATTCTTCTGGATCACTTTAAGTGTCCTGAGATCCCAGATCCTCGGACTTGTCTCCATTTGCATTCTCCCCCTCAGTCTGATCAGGGGCATCATCGAGGTTGTGTTCAGTGTCACCTCCGGATTCCTTGTTCTCTTTGTCATCAGAGCTTGATGATTCCTCGGCTTCCACTTCCTGTTCAGCTTCAGTTGGAGCAGGTTCTTTTACTGGGACTTGTGGTCCAGTTTCTTTACTATGTTGATGTTTCTCCTTTTGACTGGCAGTCTAGGCAATCTCCTCTGTAATTTCATTCGCGGCATCGTTTTTCTCATCCTCACTGATGTTGATCATTGATTCATCTCCAGAGCTACTATCATCAGAGTCCAGTTCCTCCTCATCAGGTTGTTCAGTGAGTGGTTCCGACACCTTGGGTGGACTGGTGTGTGTTTCGGTAGCAGTGATTGTTGGTTGATCTTTGGGGCTCTCCACAGTAGTTGTAATGGGACCAGGAGCCGACACAACAATCGGTTGAACATTCTTCTTTGCTGGAGTTTTCTTCTTAGGCTTTGTGGTGGACACCTTTGGTGCATTCCTTGGAGCAGTGTCAGCAACCTTTGAGGGCACGGCTGCATCAGTCTCTTTTCCAGATCCCATTGATGGAAGTTCGGCCAAGATGGACTCTAGTGGTTTCAACGCCTTGGCAATATCTGCTTCAACTCGTTCACTGATGGAGGCGTTCTTCTTGGCAACGACTTTCTCTTTTGGTTTGGTGGTGGCGACAGACTTTTCTTTCGCCTTTTGTGAGCCTACCTCCTTCTGCCTCATAGTATTGGCCCCGGCTACGTTGGCTCGAATATCAAGGGGATCTTGAACAGCAATGGTGGCACCATTTTCTCCGGCAGTGGATGGAGATGAAGTGTGGAATAGAACATGTACGAGAGAGGGCATTTCAGAGATGGTTTGTTCAACAATCGCCTGTTGAACTGCTTTTGCTCGACCCTTGGCGCTGGACTCCTCCGGGGATATCACATTCTTTCTTCCTTTTGATGAAGCGGGGGTAGGATCTTGTGATTTAGAGCTTTGGCTCCCACGAGTTCTCACCATTGTTGCGCTGGAAAGAATAGACAACGAGTAAGGGTATGCGAGAGACTTGGAGAATCGAGAGAGAGTATCGAGAGAATTAGGAGAAGGTAGATAAAAATATGTGAGATCAGTTATGGGAGGAAACTTCCCTTAATTAGAATTTTGGAAAGAAGATCACGGTTCCCAAAACTGCCATGATCACGATTTCGAACGGCTATGAGTATATAACCGCTCTCGCCTCCTGCCTTGTCATGTCTGGATGTCACATCATCAATTTGAAATTTGAAATAGTGTGGATTGTATTCATTGCTTAAGTATCTGCATATAATTTTCTTAACAAAAATATTAACTATACTATGGTTAACAAAAATAATAAGGTAAATATATATAAAATAAGGAAAGTGCATAAAATAAATCTTATTCCATATTTTGCGGAATCTTATGTGATCGTGCATAGGCCGAGATCCCTTCTTAATTTTTCGAATCTTTCACGATCTAAAGCCTTGGTGAGAATATCCGCATGTTGCTCAGTAGTTCCGACATGTTGTATGGACACAATTCCTTCAACAAGTTCTCTAATGAAATGGTGTCGAAGCTCAATATGCTTAGTTCTCCCATGTTGGACTGGTTTCTTTGAGATGTTGATTGCACTCATGTTATCACATAGTATGGTAAGGATTTCCTGGTCTATTCCATAGTCTAGCATCATTTGCTTTATCCATAGCAATTGTGCACAACAACTTCCTGCTGCAATGTATTCTGCTTCGGTAGTTGAGAGTGAGATGGAGCTTTGTTTCTTGCTATACCGACTGACTAGATTGGTTCCAACGTAGAAGCATCCTCCGGTCGTGCTCTTTCTATCATCCGCGTCACCTGCCCAATCTGCATCACTATAGCCAAGTAATGAAAGATTAGATTCATTAGAGTACCATATACCAAGATCGCTTGTCCCTGAAACATATTTGATCACTCTTTTAGCAGCTTTCAAGTGGGATTCCTTGGGATCGGCTTGATAGCGAGCACATACACCAACTGCATAGCTTATGTCTGGTCTACTTGCAGCCAAGTATAGTAGGCTTCCTATAATGCTTCGGTACAGTTTTTGATCCACACTTTGACCTTTTGGATCTTTGCTCAATTTGTCATTAGTCCCTATAGGCGTTCGGACAATTTTGCTGGATCCATGCCAAATTTTTTGTAACACCCCGGTTTTTGGTCACCCAGGTCGGGATGTCACTGCCACACCTCCCTAGCAAGACACGGTTTCTCCGAACTTACTAAAGAGATGCAAGGCTATGGTTTTTTCAGAATTTAAAATATTCAAACAGCCCATTCATATATAATTTAAAAATAATACATCAAAGTTGCAGCGGAAAATAATATTTACATAAGTATAATGCAGCGGAATTTAAATATAGGGCCAACAAGGCCTAATCACGGGTTAAACAGGCCCGTTCATGCAATATCTAGTCTAATACAAAAAAAAATTCAAAATAATATATCATCCCAAGCTTCCCGTGTATGCATATGACGATGCATAATTCTCAACTCTGGAAGAAAAAGAAATAAAAATGGTTTGGTCAGCACTACGTGCTGAGTAAGTTAACACGTACAAGATTATGAGGTTTCAAAGCCTTTATTTAAATTTAATGAAAACATGTGCATAATTTAAACAATTCATGTAATCGCATAATTTAGAAGACATGGATTCATAAGATCATCAATATAGCTTGCAACGTAATTAAATAAGTTGCCATAAATTTAAAAACACAAATTATCAAGGACTTAATTGGATTCCCTTATCGATGTCTCGTTTCGATTCTTTTACAGATCACCACCGCTACGGCTCTTATGTCCGCCAGCCTTACGCCTGGGCTCTTATGTCCACATGTATCGTGGTCGATCTTTTAATTAGAGTTAATCCGTCCGCTAGCCATACGATCAGTGTTTTGCTAGGGCTCTTACGTCAACCTAGACATACACTTGGGCTCTTATGTCCCAAGCCGCAGAGAACATTGACAGTATCTAGCTTAGTCATAACCCGCAATATTTTAATCTTCTCATTTCGTGTATCGTATTTCAAAGTATTTCTATCTGTTTCAACCTCAAAGGCTAATTTCACCGTTTCCACAAGATATCAAGATATGACTCGGTCAACCACTGTTTACTCTAAAATTCGTCTAAAATCAGATTTAATTTCAAAAATTCCGAAATTTCACATCTGACTCCAAAACGTCGAGATCTACAACTTTCGTGTTTTAACTTTTTCGATCCAAGATACCGAAACAGGTCAACAACGTCAATTTTCGTCAGATCAAAAATCTGTCCGCGTTTTCACACAGCAGTTTAAACGTTTCGAGATCTACCATAGCAAATGAACTCTAAATTTGATGAAATTTTACAGAGATCATCTTAAGACAATTATCTACAGCTTTCATGTTCGGCTAAAGATCTAATTCGGCCTAGAACCCTAGTCAAAAATGCCAGCAAGTTCGAATCTATGTTCTGTCCTGTTTTCAAGATCCGATTTTAAACCAGTTCGGTTTGGGGTAGATTTCATATATCAAATCATCACGAAAAATTCTGAACTTTTACGGAGGTATTCATAACATATAGATCTACAACTCTTATGTTCAACGCCAAGCCTAGATCGGTCTAGATCTAAGGTAGAAATCACCAACAAGTTCGAATAAAGAATCTATCTTTGTTTCAAGATCTTAATCTAAAGCAGGCTTGTTTACGATCGTTTTCGGATATCGAAACACGATGAAAAATTATGAAATTTTTACAAGAACTAGATCAGTGTCTTAGGAATGTTTTTCGTGTTTTAAGTTTTCTTGTTTGAACGTTTTAAGGGGTCCGAATAAATTCAATAAAAGCGCTGCGCCGGTGTAGACAGGTTTTAGGTAGGGTTCCATTAGATCTATATGTTCGAATCTTTTAACAACCCAAAACCAAAGTAAGTGTTAACTTACAGATTGATGAGCGTCCGGGATCTTCGATTCGGAGGCGTGGCTTCCAGTCCTCCATTTATCCTCTCCGTTTGTCGGGTTCTTCGCTCTCGATCCGGATCGGGGGTTTGGAATAGAAAAAGATCGAATTTAGGATTCGTTTTCGAATCACATATGGAAAAGAATGGATCAAGGCTTACCACAGCGACGGGGGTCTCCGAAATTCGTCCAAGGTTCAGTCTTTGGATGCCCTCGTGCCTCCGACGACTCCGGGATTAGGGTTTGATGTGTATAGAGAGATTTCGTAGGGTTTCGTCAAGAGTTTGGGGCTTCCAAGAGGGTTTATTTATAGATAACTAAGACCTAGGGCGTCCAAGATCTGACCCTAAGAGTCTAGAGTCGAAGATGTTCAACCGAAAGTCGAAAAATCCGGAATCGGGCGAGAAAATCGCGGAACGGCCGTCTCTGCCATGTGGCGCGCTCTTGGCGCGGGAAACCCTTAAAAACCGCGCGGAAACCGCGCCATCCTGGCCTGGACTTCGGTCTGGGTCGGGTCGTGCGATCCGTCGGGTCTTTCCTCCTCTGTTTTGGACTTCTATCCCTCTATGTTCCCGGATTTGGGTTCCCGGGGTATCTTCGGGCTCCGATTTCCTATCTTAATTTTATTCAGACCTAAATTTATATTTGGACTCGAGTTATTGAGTCTATCAGTGTCGGGTCCCCG
Source organism: Hygrophila difformis (assembly GCA_030278955.1). Taxonomy (NCBI): domain Eukaryota; kingdom Viridiplantae; phylum Streptophyta; class Magnoliopsida; order Lamiales; family Acanthaceae; genus Hygrophila; species Hygrophila difformis. The sequence continues at coordinate 19,254,293 of JAOANR010000004.1, forward strand.
TGTAACCATTTATTCAATTAAATTGCCTTCGGAGTCCCCGGTTTTCGGAACTTTGATTTCTCTTTAATTTAAATTTCATTTCTCATCTTTTATGATTCTTTATCCCTTTATCATGTTTATTATATTTATTTTATTTATTGTATTTATTTTATGTTGGAAAATTCTCGGGTATTACAGTCTACCCTCCTTAAGAATCAACTTCGTCCTCGAAGTTGTGTTTCGGCTTTTCTCGTGCTAAGGTCTTTTGTTTGGTTTATTATTTTGTGACAGAACTTAGAATTAAAACTTCTAAGCTGCCTACGTACCCGGTGAAGGGATCAAGCCATAACGTAGTTCAAAACAAGTAGAATTTGTTTATTTATGATTTAGGATACATGATATCAAGTCGAACTCCAAAAACAAATTATTACGGGGTATCACATCCTCTCCCCCTTAGGACTTCAGTTATGTCCCCATAACTGCCTATTTATTATTCTCAAGAAGGTTCGGGTTTTGGTCTTGTTCCTCGTCACTCTCTCCTTGCTGAAGGTTCACCAAATCTACTCTCTTTTCGATCGCCTCCTCTGGCGTTCGACATCCACTAGCCTTGTGACCAAGCTTGCCGCACCTACGGCAGGTTCCAGGCTTCGGGCATTGGCGCACCAGATGTGCATGGTTGCATCGTGGGCAACGTGGTATAAACGCACCACGGTTGTCGTCTCCCCCATTGTTGAGACCTTTATTTCCTTTCCCTCGGGATCCATTGTCTTTCCTAGAGTTGTTATTGTTGTCTTTCCGATCCTTCTTCTCAAGTCCTTGCGAGTCCTTGCTCGACTCACCATGGTCCTTACGCTTCGATTGCTGGATTCGAGCAATTGATACGTCGCGATCATATATCGTCTGCAGGTTCGTGAATTGTCCTACTGCAAGTATCTCCCGGATACTAAGGTTCAGACCCATCTCGAATTTCTGAGCCTTGTCAGAGTCGGTTGGTACTATCCTCGCAGCGAATCGTACTAGCTCCTTGAATTTGCTGTAGTACTCTTGCACTGTTTGCGCACCTTGCTTTAGGTTGATGAATTCCTCATACTTCGCAGTCTTGGTGCTCAGTGGGTAGAATCTTTCCCTCAAAGCTTCCTTAAGTTCTTCCCAGGTGTAGGCTTCTTCGTCTTCCACTGAATTTGCTTGGAGATTTTGCCACCACTCATCGGCTTCGCCTCCTAGGTAGTAGGTCACTACGTGTATCTTCTCCTCCTCAGGGCACTTGATAGCATTCAAGAGCTTATCAAAGGTACGGATCCAACCTTCCAACTTGGCCGGATCCTCTTGGCCGTCATAATGGGGTGGGTTGTAAGGGTTCACTAATGCCAAGTAGTTGACTCGGGCTACTGGCGGAGGTACTGTTTGTACCCTATGCACCTCGGCATTTCCTAATGCTACAAGGACTTCCTCCATAGTCCTTAGACGTTCTTCCATGTTGTTGGGTGCAGGAGGTACTCGTTCCCCTAGGTTCTGAGGACTTCCACTGTTGTTGGGAGTGTTGGAAAGGTTAGCGTCAGTGCCGTTTGGACTCACCTTCCTTGGTTTCCTCCTAGGCGCCATTTTCTGTTATAACGCGTATAGATTAGCTTATGTTGGTTTAGATAGATCGCTCGAACAAGATGTTTCGTAAATTTCTAATTTCAAATTTTCGGATTTGTTGTTTGGAAATCCAAACAAGATTTTTGGAATAAAAAGTGTTTTAATAAAACTTGATTTTCTTATTGTTCCACATGAGGAAGTTTTCTAGTTCGTACCATGATAGGAATGGCTAGAGCCGGGATTTGTTATGCTTAGGCGTGCGCTTAGATGAACGCGATCTAGAGCTAAGGCAGGATCAGTCTCTAGTTAGCTTCCTTAATTCGATGTCAAGCCTCTAAGTTATCTAGGTGTAGCAAGAGATCTAAGTTAATATTCGCCAAGATTCTAGGTTCCACTTTGCCAAGATTCTAGGTTCAACTTCGCCAAGATTCTAAGTTCAAATTCACCAAAATTCTAAGTTCAAATTCGCCAAGATTCTAAGTTCATAAAAGAGATGCAATATGCAAATGCAAATGATGATTTCCCCCCAAAAATAATTTAATGCACTATGTATATATATATATTATTTTCCATGGGTTTTTAAAATAAAAATTTCTCCATGGAAATAATACTTTAAAATTTGAAATGATAGTCAAAATATTAATAGTAGTTTAATAATAATAATGGTTTTAAAAAATAATAGTTTAAAAATAGTCGGGCTCTGATACCACTCTGGTATCAGATATTTTCTTTAAAATAAATAGCTTTAAAATATTCTGGGCTCTGATACCACTCTGTAACACCCCGGTTTTTGGTCACCCAGGTCGGGATGTCACCGCCACACCTCCCTAGCAAGACACGGTTTCTCCGAGCTTACTAAAGAGATGCAAGGCTATGGTTTTTCAGAATTTAAAATATTCAAACAGCCCATTCATATATAATTTAAAAATAATACATCAAAGTTGCAGCGGAAAATAATATTTACATAAGTATAATGCAGCGGAATTTAAATATAGGGCCAACATGGCCTAATCACGGGTTAAACAGGCCCGTTCATGCAAGATCTAGTCTAATATAAAAAAAAAATTCAAAATAATATATCATCCCAAGCTTCCCGTGTATGCATATGACGATGCATAATTCTCAACTCTGGAAGAAAAAGAAATAAAAATGGTTTGGTCAGCACTACGTGCTGAGTAAGTTAACACGTACAAGATTATGAGGTTTCAAAGCCTTTATTTAAATTTAATGAAAACATGTGCATAATTTAAACAATTCATGTAATCGCATAATTTAGAAGACATGGATTCATAAGATCATCAATATAGCTTGCAACGTAATTAAATAAGTTGCCATAAATTTAAAAACACAAATTATCAAGGACTTAATTGGATTCCCTTATCGATGTCTCGTTTCGATTCTTTTAGAGATCACCACCGCTAGGGCTCTTATGTCCGCCAGCCTTACGCCTGGGCTCTTATGTCCACATGTATCATGGTCGATCTTTTAATTAGAGTTAATCCGTCCGCTAGTCATACGATCAGTGTTTCGCTAGGGCTCTTACGTCAACCTAGACATACACTTGGGCTTTTAATCTTCTCGTTTCGTGTATCGTATTTCAAAGTATTTCTATCCGTTTCAACCTCAAACGCTAATTTCACCGTTTCCACAAGATATCAAAATTTGACTCGGTCAACCACAGTTTACTCTAAAATTCGTCTAAAATCAGATTTAATTTCAAAAATTCCGAAATTTCACGACTGACTCCAAAACGTTGAGATCTACAATTTTTGTGTTTTAACTTTTTCAATCCGAGATACCGAAACAGGTCAACAACGTCAATTTTCGTCAGATCAAAAATCTGTCCGCGTTTTCACACAGCAGTTTAAACGTTTCGAGATCTACCATAGCAAATGAACTCTAAATTTGATGAAATTTTACAGAGATCATCTTAAGACAATTATCTATAGCTTTCATGTTCGGCTAAAGATCTAATTCGGCCTAGAACCCTAGTCAAAAACGCCAGCAAGTTCGAATCTATGTTCTGTCCAGTTTTCAAGATCCGATTTTAAACCAGTTCGGTTTGGGGTGGATTGGATTTCATATATCAAATCATCACGAAAAATTCTGAAATTTTACGGAGGTATTCATAACGTATAGATCTACAACTCTTATGTTCAACGCCAAGTCTAGATCGGTCTAGATCTAAGGTAGAAATCACCAACAAGTTCGAATAAAGAATCCATCTTTGTTTCAAGATCTAAATCTAAAGCAGGCTTGTTTACGATCGTTTTCGGATACCGAAACACGATGAAAAATTATGAAATTTTTACAAGAGCTAGATCAGTGTCTTAGGAATGTTTTTCGTGTTTTAAGTTTTCTTGTTTGAACGTTTTAAGGGGTCCGAATAAATTCAATAAAAGCGCTGCGCCGGTGTAGACAGGTTTTAGGTAGGGTTCCATTAGATCTATATGTTCGAATCTTTTAACAACCCAAAACCAAAGTAAGTGTTAACTTACAGATTGTTGAGCGTCCGGGATCTTCGATTCGGAGGCGTGGCTTCCAGTCCTCCGTTTATCCTCTCCGTTTGTCGGGTTCTTCGCTCTCGATCCGGATCAGGGGTTTGGAATAGAAAAAGATCGAATTTAGGATTCGTTTTCGAATCACATATGGAAAAGAATGGATCAAGGCTTACCACAGCGACGGGGGTCTCCGAAATTCGTCCAAGGTTCAGTCTTTGGATGCCCTCGTGCCTCCGACGACTCCGGGATTAGGGTTTGATGTGTATAGAGAGATTTCGTAGGATTTCGTCAAGAGTTTGGGGCTTCCAAGAGGGTTTATTTATAGATAAATAAGACCTAGGGCGTCCAAGATCTGACCCTAAGAGTCTAGAGTCGAAGATGTTCAACCGAAAGTCGAAAAATCCGGAATCGGGCGAGAAAATCGCGGAACGGCCGTCTCTGCCATGTGGCGCGCTCTTGGCGCGGGAAACCCTTAAAAACCGCACGGACACCGCGCCATCCTGGCCTGGACTTCGGTCTGGGTCGGGTCGTGCGATCCGTCGGGTCTTTCCTCCTCTCTTTCGGACTTCTATCCCTCTATGTTCCCGGATTTGGGTTCCCGGGGTATCTTCGGGCTCCGATTTCCTATCTTAATTTTATTCAGACCTAAATTTATATTTGGACTCGAGTTATTGAGTCTATCGGTGTCGGGTCCCCGTGTAACCATTTATTCAATTAAATTGCCTTCGGAGTCCCGGGTTTTCGGAACTTTGATTCCTCTTTAATTTAAATTTCATTTCTCATCTTTTATGATTCTTTATCCCTTTATCATGTTTATTATATTTATCTATTTATTTATTTTATTTATTGTATTTATTTTATGTTGGAAAATTCTCGGGTATTACATTTTTTGACAATGTTCCGAGCACACTTGGTTTGGCTGAGAAATATGTCATCTTTCTTTTGAGCTACCTGCAAACCAAGAAAATAAGTTAGTTCCCCAACCATACTCATTTCAAACTCCTTACCCATTATTTCGATGAACTTGTCCTTGAGAAAATGATGGGTTGATCCGAAGACTATGTCGTCTACATAGACTTGGGCAATCAAAATTCCTTTGCTTTCTCTTTTTATGAATAATGTCTTGTCAAGACTTCCTCTTCCGAATCCATGTTCAAGTAAGTACTTCGAGAGCCTCTCGTACCAAGCTCTAGGAGCTTGTTTCAGCCCGTATAGTGCTTTATTGAGCTTGTAGGCATGATGTGGGTGATGAGGATCTTCAAAACCTTTGGGCTGCTCTATATACACTTCCTCCTTCAGCCACCCATTGAGGAACACACTCTTGACATCCATTTGATAAAGTTTGAACCCTAGGGAACGTGCCATGGATAACAATAGTCGAACTGCTTCAAGTCTGGCTACGGGAGCAAATGTTTCACTGAAATCCACCCCTTCGACCTGAGTGTATCCTTGAGCAACTAGTCATGCCTTGTTTTGTGTGATATTCCCTTTTTCATCACTTTTGTTGCGAAAGATTCACTTGGTACCAATTATATTTGTGTCTTTAGGTCTTTCAACAAGCGTCCATACTTCATTCCTTTTGAACTGAAGTAATTCATCTTGCATGGCATTTATCCAATGTTCATCCTGGAGAGCTTCTTCCACATTGGATGGTTCAACCTTAGACGTGTAGCAGTGTAGCCCAGCCAGTTCTTTAAAATCGATTTTCTTCCCCCGGTTTTCCTTTTCTCATTGACATCACCAATTATATCATCAGGATCATGATGTTTGTGAATGTGTCTGTTGAGATCTTTCTGTTGTTCTGGATCTTGTAGTAAGGTGTCCCGACCAGGTGTTTGGACCGCTTCGGTGGACTCGACTCCAGTAGTAGTTCGTTCTGCATTAGACTGTTCTGAATTCTGACTTTTTGAAGATACCGAGGGATCTTCATCCTCCTTGAGTTGTGACGGATCTTTGCTTGAGACATCTTCTATGGCAACATTTGTGGATTCAAGAACTTTCTTGGTCTTGGGAATATATATTCTGTATGCTCTACTTGTGTTAGAGTATTCCACAAATATTCCTTCATGGCGCTTTTCTTGAAATTTTCCCACGTATTCCCTGTCATTTAGGACTAAACATTTGCTGCCAAAAATATGAAAGTAAGTAATTGATGTCTTTTTACCGTTCCATATCTCATATGGAGTCATGAGGGAGTTAGGTCTCAAGTAGATACGATTTATGGTGTAGCATGCAGTGTTGATTGCTTCAGCCCACAAGAATTCAACAACATTTTTTGAGTTGAGCATCACCCTTGACATTTCTTGCAGAGTTCGATTTCTTCTTTCCACAACTCCATTTAGTTGGGGAGTCTTTGGTGCGGAGTATTCATGCTTGATTCCATGAGCTGTACAGTATTCTTCAGAAGACCCATTTTCAAATTCACGTCCATGATCACTTCGAATGCCTTTTACCTTGGTGTCTCTTTCAGTCATGAGTCGATTGCACAACTTTTCGAAGGCTTTGAATGCATCACCTTTTTGCCATAGGAAATCAACCCAAGTATATCTAGAATAATCGTCAATACACACAAAAACATACTCCCTCCGTCCCACTTAACTTGTCTTGTTTGACTTCTGCACACAATCCAATGCACGTTTTCAATCATTAATATCTTAAAATATGTATAATGAAAAATTAGGTAAAACACATATTGTAAAACTACATGATGATACGATTCTAACAAGACCCAAATCGATTATTTTTTTCAAATATATACTTGCAATAATATTGAGTCAAAGTTAAACAATGAACAGTGTAAAAAAGTCAAACAGGACAAGATTGGTGAGACGGAGGGAGTATTTTTTACCTCCCAAACTTTCAACCTCAGTGGGACCAAAAAGATCCATGTGTAGTAGATCAAGACATTTTGTTGATCCAAAGTGTTCAGACTGCTTGTGTGAACTCCTGTGCTGCTTGTTTTTGGCACCTTCATCACAGAATTCAATGTTGGCATTCCTGAAGAGAGGAAGACCTTTCACAGCTTCTGTCCTACTTAGTCTGATTAAATCTTTGAAGTTCAGATGCCCAAGCTTTTCATGCCATAGTCACCTGCAACTGAACCAAAATTGCAAGTTTGAACAAGTTGATAACAATTATTTTTAGAGCGCAAACCTCTCATAACACATTCTTGATTCATGTTGAGCACTTGACAATCTTTCTTGGTGAACTGCACTATTAGGTCTTCGTCACATAGTTGACTGATGCTGATCAAGTTGGATTGAATTCCATCAACAAAGAACACTGAAGTTAGTTCTCGAGAGCCGCTGTTTTCAATGATCCCTTGTCCTACTAAAGCAACCTTTTTGCCACCTCCAAATACTACAAATCCACCGTCGATTTCTTTGTAGTGTTTGAGCAAATTCTTTTCTCGAGTCATGTGTTTTGAGCACCCACTGTCAAAATACCATATTATGTCTTTGGTTTTCTTCTTGTAAGACAGGAAGGCGACATGGCATCTATTTTGAGCTTTAGGAACCCATTCACGTTTGATGGAGATTAGCTCCATCTTAATCTTGTCATTTGGCCAGACAATGCGTCTCCCTTGTTGTAAATCCTTGACTATGATTCCACAATTCTTGGTTTTGTGACCTTCGAGTTTGCAGTAATCATATCTGAGAGGAATGGGGGAAGGTGGTCTTCTTGTCCATTTGTTCCTTCTTGTATGGTGACAGGACTTCTTGACAGCTTGATGGTCACCTAGCATTCCTCCGGATACAAACTTGCTTTTACTCTCCCTTTTTGAGGTAGAAGCTTGATAACCTAGGTCTTGTTTGTTTCCACTGGATCTTCCCATGGCTATGACATCATCCAGCTTGGCTTTCCCTTAGTTTAATGCCACAAGAGTTCATTCGGCTTTGGCAAGCTTTTCTTGTACTTCAGTTAGTTCAGTGTGAAGAGCGTCTTTTTGACCATGCATACTAGCATACCATAGTCTGTAGTCATTCTTCTCTAATTCAAGATCATCATTGTCTTTCTGAAGTTCTGCATTTTTCTCAAGTAGTTCATCAACCTGCTCGGACAGTGCCTTTAGTTTCTCTTCAAGTTCTTGATTTTGATTTCAAGATTCTTAATGTGCTTCTTCAAGCTTCCATTCTCAACTTCAAGTTCTACTGACTCAGCCATCAATATCTCCAACTTTTCGAACGTTTCTTCATAGATATTATTGAGTTTGCTAATGCTCTCTTCCTGTTCCCTGTTGGCAAAAGAGTGCACCATGTTAGATGAAACCATATTGACAGAGTTGGTGAATATACCTGGATCCAGTTCATCATCACTGTCTGAATCCCAAGTTCCGACAAATGCTACTCCATAGTCTGGATCATTATCACTGGATTCCTTTTCATCCTCGGAGTCACTGAATGTTGCTTGATATGATTTATTTGACTCCTTTGGACGAAGATTGGCACAGTCCTTTTTGATATGGCCTCTTCCCCCACACTCAAAGCAAATGATCTCTTTGTCATCCTCAGATCTAAATTGTTTAGATCTATTTCAGTCAAATGACTTGGAGTCTTTTGAAGTGGGTTTGGAGCTTGATGAACAGGCATCCTTCTTCATGGATGAGTTGAATCTGGTTCTCCGGTTCTTTAGGATTTGATTCAGCCTTTTGGACAACATGGCAAGTTCTTCCTCATCACTATAGTCTCCAATGTCTTCCGGGAAAGTGTCATCCATGTCCTTGGTGGCAGACTTGAAAGCCACTGGTTTGCTCTTGCCCCTAGGACAGTGATCCATTTCGCAAGATTGTAAGATACCCATTAACTCATCTACCTGTAATTTGTCAAAGTCTATATATAATTCAAGTGCAACCACTTTTGCGTTGAACCTTTCTGGAAGCGTCCCGATGATTTTACCTACAATGTCCTGTTGAGAGTACTCTTTGCCAAGCTGAAGAGCTTGGTTAGTTAGATCACGAATGCGACCAATATATTGGCCGACTGATTCATTATCATCCATGTCAATTCTATGAAATTGAGCATCAAGTGTTATGATTCTGGATTTCTTTACCGGTGCCATACCCTCGTAGTTATTGGCTAGAGTAGTCCAGACGTCATATGCAATCTTGCATCCTGCAATAAGCCGGTATTGATCCTTTGTAAGGGCATTGTGAATAGCATTCAGTGCTTTGGAATTTTTTGATACAGCAAGCCTCTCTGTTACAGTCCATTCACTCCTTGGCTTTGGGGTTTTCACACCATCTTTTTCATCAACTGGAGGATGGTATTAAGTCTCTACTGCATCCTATGCTCCTTCATCTAGTTCGATGAGAAATGCCTCTATTTGATCTTTCCAGTAGGCATAGTTTGATCCATCGAGCAAGGGGGTCTGGTTACTGAACCACCTTGGCTATCCATCATGTTTATCTGGATCTCGCTGAAGAGCGTGTGGCTCTGATACCAATTGTTAGGTCCGTTTGCGTGGATAACTAGTATACTAGTCCTGCAAACTAGTTCAAACACCTTTCGTGGGCTCATTAATCCGTTTAATAATAATGTGCAGTGGAATAAATGTAAACTGAAAAGTAAACGAACTCAAGGATTTGTTGACCCAGTTCGGCACAAGCCTACATCTGGGGGATACCAATCCAGGAGGTTCCACTACCTGTTCAATTTGATCCACGATCCAAACAATAGCGAAATAGTTTGTCCAACTCTAATCTCCAAGCAGTTGAATTGTCGAACCAAAACACTCCCTTGTTTTTGTGAAGATCTTTCCGACCTTACTTCAATTCCTTGAAGGCTCCCCCTTCAAGTCACCCTTGGTCGAAACCTGTTGACAAACCCTCCTTCAATAGTTGTTGTGTTTTAAGCTCGTGTATTGACGACTCCTTGGGATCCTTGACTGAATTTGTCGACTTCAATCAAGATCGCAGTAGCACAATATTGACCCAATCACCCAGGGTTGTGTTGGTCGAATCACTTCCTTCAAGATGATAAAATCACGAACACTGGAAGGAAGTATTTCTCACTCGTCAAAATACTTCAATGGCTCAAGGGAGAAGAGAATAATCAAGTCGTACACAATCATTCCTCAGCCGACGTATTTGAAGTGAGTCAAGCCTCTATTCTAAGGTAAGATATTGTTAACATAATTCTTCCTTCCTTAGAATGGAGTTGCCCGGAATAGAAGATCTTAGTTGCCATCCGCCTTGAACACGATCCGGGCAAGAGATCCGCTGACCGTTGAAGATGATTATGTTGTAGATTCGCCAGCTTCTCCTTCTTTAAATAGTTTGTCAAATAAAGTAGTGATTGGTCCAACAAAGTAGTTCAGACATCGGTTGTGAACACATTTGCTCAAAACTGGTTCACAACAGAATTGAAGGCAGCTATTACCAGAAATTTGTAAAAATGGCCTCTAACTCACATATCATATTATCTGGTCTCACAGAATTCATTGTTATTATCTCTTGAAAGGTAGGAATGAGCGGAGCATCCCCAATGACTGTTCCTAGAGTTCGAGGAAATTACTGAATTTGAGGACACTATGAGACCTTTGCACTTAACCAAGCTACACTCTTAATAATATTCATTAGATTGGCTATACGAGGAAATCATTTTTTTTCGAGAAATCATAGCAGTGGCGGATCTAGAATTTTTTATTCGGTGGGTCGAATATTGTGAAGAGTACCTTAGCATCGTGTATTCAATCAAAACTTTGTTACATTTTTTGTCACTTTTAACAGTCGAGGATTTAGAAAATCAAGAAACTCTATGTAGAGTTGGTTGATTTTGTATACTTACATAATCCATTGATGGAGTCTTGAAATCAGTAGACTATTCAATACCTAAAGTTTTTTTAAAATTTTTTTAAAATTTGTATTAAATACCATTTGTAAAGATTTTTTTAAAACACGGATTGAATACCTTGAGAGTAAAAAAAAAAATAAAATCCACATTGAAAACACTAAAATGTTAATAAGGTTGTGAATCTTTTAAAGTATATATACCCATATATCTTATGTTATTTTGTCTTATATATACACATATTTATAATATGAAAAGATAACAATCAATATAGTATTTATCTCCAACACCCAAATTACTCAATACTTGTCCTAAAATAATGATCTATTTCTCATTGTATGCGAAAAACTGCTTTGGGAGAGACGTTCGTAATTGCCCTTGCAAATCCTCGAGGGATTGGTCTTGGGTCTAACGTGGCCTGGGGATACTCGATTTCACCAGAAAAATATTAGCACTAATATATAACTATTTTTTTTTTTTGGAGACTTACCTTAGTGCACTATCCATTTTTTGGGATGGGGACGTACCACGTGGTTAAGTCTCCCGACACCCAACCTATAGGTTGAGGGTCGATTCCCCATTCAACCCTCTATCCCTCCCCTTTATCCTTTTGTAATTTGCATGGCATGGGCTTTCACAACTCTTTTCTAGCCTGTATAGGCTGTTCAGAAAAGGAAAAAAAATATTTTTATTTTTTTGGTGGGTCAATTGATGGGTCAATTGACCCACCTTGCACAAGAGTGGATCCGCTAATGAATCATAGCAAAAGTGTTGATATCCCATATCGGATAAGGTAAGATGTGGCCCTCTGACTACCTTATCTCATATATCTTATATGGTTGGGAGCAACTCTACCTATCACCAATTGGTTTTAGGTGTGAGCCTCCATTCATGAATTTCAACATGGTATTAGAGCAAACTCGATTATGAGACCTTGCAATCCTACCTTTGCCTTCGTAACTGCGCTTGGAATTAAAGCTGTAACACCCCGGTTTTTGGTCACCCAGGTCGGGATGTCACCGCCATACCTCCCTAGTAAGACACGGTTTCTCCAAGCTTACTAAAGAGATGCAAGGCTAGGTATTGCAGTGTTTAAAATATTTAAAACAATTAAAATAGCCCATACAATATAAATTCAAAATAAATATTATAATGTAGCGGAATAATAATATCTAAGTATAAATATTGCAGCGGAAAATGTAAATAGGGCCAACATGGCCAAAACACAGGTTAAACAGGCCCGTGCATACTATAGTCTAATGCAAGAATTTAAAATATAAAGTTTCCCAAAAATTCCCCATGCATATACGTGCTCATGCTCATTTCACATATTCTGTAAGGAAAAATGAAAGAAATGGTTTGGGTCAGCACAACTTGCTGAGTAAGTTAACACATACATGATCGTGGGGTTTCAAAGTCATTAATTAACATTTAAATAAAAGCATGATAAGAATAGATCATGAATAACTTAATTTAATTAACTAACCAATTTGCATAACTAATTCACGGCACCAATTCATGACACATTTAGCATAACTTAAATAAAGGCCATAAATAATTTAAATAAAGCATTTAATAATTTAAATGGACAACAAATAAATATTTTAACTATCCCCATTTCACCCAAGATTTAGTATTTCAAGTATTTCACGATTGCATCGCAATCTCGTCAAGTTTAGCCAGTAGCCCGACGGCCGCAGCCGTATCTGCCATACCCAGTACCACTCCGGAGCCTCGGGAAACCCAAATTGATATTTTCGAGAGTGTAGGCCATATATCTCATGCCGTTTTGGCAACATATCTCAAATTTCACGCGGGTCACCATCGTCCATAAAGGCACGAAGTGAATCGTTAGGAGGGCACCCTGCAGAGCACTCACCCCCTAATTTTAATTAATCAAGTTTGTAAGGGGATTTTCCAAAATTCTGATTTCATGTATTTATTTCAAAAGAGTTTTCTACTCGTTTAAACCTTAGAAGCTAATTTCACCGTTTCAACAAGATTTGACTTTGTCAAAACCACTGTTTACTCCAAAATTAACTAAAAATCAGTTTTAAGTGCAAAATTTCTGAAATTTGACCAGAGAATCCAAAACACCGAGACAAACAATTTTTGTGTTTTAAGTTTTTCGATCCGAGTTACGGAAATAAGTCAAAAACGTCAATCTTCATCAGGATAATAATCTGTCCAAATTTTCTACACAGCAGTTTCAAAATTTCGATATCTACCATAGCAAACTAACTTTAAATTTGATGAAATTTTATACAGAGATACTTAAGACATATATCTTCAACTTTCATGTTCGACTAAAGTTCTGAATCGGTCTATATCTATTGTCAAAAACGTCTACAAATTCGGACTAAAGTTCTGTCAAGATTTCGAGATCTAAATTTAGAACAGTTCGGTTTGGGGTCGATTTTTCAGATACAAATCTCAATGAAAAATTATGAAATTTTTACAGGAGATAGATCTATGTCTTAGGAACGTTTTTTGTGTTTTACTTTTTCTTGTTTGAACAGGTTTATGGGTTCGAAAAAATCGTGCAAAAATGATGCGCCATAGAGATCTTCGTGTTGACAGGTTTTAGGTTTCTTGATTAGATCGTTAAGTTAGGTGTATTTTAATTCGCCCAAAACCATAGTAAGTTCTAACTTACTGATTTTTGGTCGTCCCGGCTCGTCGATTCGGAGGCGTGGCTTCCAGTCCACCGTTTATCTCCTCGGTTCGTCGGGTTCTTCGTTCTAGATCCGGTTCGGGGTGTAGAAAAGAAAAGGATGAAGTTAGGATTTGTTTTCGAATCAAGAATGGAAAGAGATCGGATCAGAACTTACCACAACATTAGAGGCCTTCCAATTTTCGTCCAAGACAGTCCCTTTGCTCGGTCTCGTGCCTCCGACGACTCCGGAATTAGGGTTTATCGTGTGGAGAAATTTCGTACGGTTTGAAAAGTGTTCGGGGTTACTTGAGAGGGTTATTTATAGATGTGAAGGACTCAAAGGGCGTCCAAAGTCTGCCCTAGTAAGCCTTGAGCCGCAAGGTGAGCAACCGAAGTCGAAAAATCCGGATTCGGGCGAGAAAATCTCGCATTGTTTGTTACTGCCACATGGCGCGGGGTTGGCGCGCCGTTTTAAGGAACCCCGCGCGGCCACCGCCCGGTCTTCGCTTGGACTTCGGTCCGGGCGGGTCGTGCGATCCGTCGGGCATTTCCTCCTCTCTTTCGAACTTCTATCCCTCTATGTTCTCGGATTCTGATTTCCGGGCTATTTCCGGACTCCAATTTCCGATCTAAACTTTTACTCGGGTCTAGATTTAATATTGGCCTCGAATTCTCGAGTCCATTTGTGTCGGTTCCCCTGTACAATTTATTTGATTAAATTATCTTTGGCTTTACGGGTGTTGGAATTTTAATTCCTTCTTAAATTAAATTTCATTTCTCATTTCCTTATCTATGTACTATGTTTATTTATTTCTTATAATTATTTATTGTTATTGATTTAGTTATTGTTTATTTATTTATTTATTTTGTTTACTTATTTAGTTATTTTATGTTGCAAAATTCTCGGGTATTACAGTCTACCCTCCTTAAGAATCAACTTCGTCCTCGAAGTTGTGTTTCGGCTTTTCTCGTGGTAAGAACGAATCCGTTTGTTTATTATTTTATTATTTTGTGACTGAACTTAGAATTAAAACTTCTAAGCTGCCTACGTACCCTGTGAAGGGATAAAGCCATAACGTAGTTCAAAACAATTTGACTTTGTTTGGTTACAAAAATGTACGGAAAATACACGGTGTTTGGTTACAAAAATGTACGGAAAATACACGGTGTGACATCCTCTCCCCCTTAAGATTGTAGTTATGTCCCTATAACTCTGTCGGTGTCGGTTTGGAACAGTGTCGGGTAGCGTTCTCTCATGTCTGATTCTAACTCCCATGTTGTTGTTTCGCTTTCATGGTTCGACCAAAGAACCTTGACCATCTTGACGTTTTTACTCCTTGTTACTCGCTCCTTAACGTCTAGAATCCGCACTGGGACTTCTTCAAAAGTCAGATCCTCATCGAGTTCGATTACGTCCGGTTGAAGTACATGTGTCGGGTCTGGCACATATTTCTTTAGTTGTGAGATATGGAAGACATTATGAACTCGATCTAATTGTGGCGGTAAAGCCAGTCGGTAGGCCAAATTTCCGACTCGTTCTAGAATTTCATAAGGTCCTATGTATCGAGGACTCAACTTCCCTCGTTTGCCAAAGCGCATCACCCCCTTCATGGGTGATATCTTTAGCATGACCCTATCTCCCACTTGAAATTCTAGGTCTCGTCTTCTCACATCAGCATAACCCTTCTGACGGTCTTGAGCGGCTTTCATTTTCCCTTGATCACCTTTATCTGTTGAGCCATATCTTCGACAAGTTGTGGTCCCACTACCACAGACTTATCGTTTTCTTCCCAGCTCAACGGCTTCGGCACTTTCGTCCATACAACGCCTCGAAAGGTGCCATACCAATGCTAGCATGGTAGCTATTGTTATAGGAAAACTCAATTAAGGGTAAATGAGCTTCCCAATTTCCCTTGAACTCCAACACACATGCTCTAAGCATGTCTTCCAGTGTTTGGATCGTTCTCTCAGTTTGTCCATCCGTCATTGGGTGGAATGCGGTGCTCATTTTGATTTGAGTACCGAGAGCTTTTTGTAACTCCGTCCAAAAATGAGAGACAAATCTACTGTCTCTGTCAGAAATGATGTCATGTGGTACTCCATGTCGTCGTACCACATTATCAATGTAGGCTCGGGCCAATTGGTCCATAGTCCATGTGTCATTCATCGGGATAAATATGGCCGTCTTCGTTAGCCTATCCACAATCACCCAAATCTTGTTCATGCCTTTAGGTGATCGGGGTAATCCTGAAACAAAGTCCATCGAGATGCTATCCCACTTCCAACTTGGAATCTCCAGTGGTTGCATCAATCCTAAGGGTTTATGTCGCACTTTGGCAGGTGAGGCATTTCGCCACGAAGTTTGCCACTTCCTTCTTCATTCCCGGCCACCAGTAGATCTTCTTCAGATCCTTATAAAGTTTGTCACCTCCGGGATGCACTGAATATGGTGTGTTGTGCCCTTCATTCATCAACCTTTGCTTCTCGGCACACTTGTGAGGCACACACCATCTCCCTTTGAAGCGAATGCTTCCATCCTCATGGATAGCAAATCCTATTGCCTTACCCTCGGCAATATACTCCTTTATTCTCTCCAATTTCGCGTCGCCCGGTTGGGCGAGTCTAATCTCGTCCAGTATTGGAGTTTCTACAACCATCGCGTTGATTGTTTCACTCACTGTGCCCGGATGCACGAGTTCCACGTCTAATCTCGCCAAATCCATGTACAATGCCGGCGGAATTACCAATGAGTTGGTCACGTGTTAGGTTTTCTGGCTTAGGGCATCGACTACCACATTCGCCTTCCCCTCGTGGTAGGCTATCTCCAAGTCATAATCCTTAATAAGTTCCAACCACCTTCGCTGTCTCAGATTGAACTCCTTCTGAGTGAATATATACTTCAAGCTCTTGTGGTCGGTGAACATTCGACACTTTCGCCTGTAACGATAATGTCTCCATATCTTTAGAGCGAAAACGACCGCTGCCAACTCCAGGTCGTGTGTCGGATAACTTTCCTCGTGAGGTTTCAGTTGCCATATAGCTGATTCTTTCGCAAGGTCCCTAACACTTGGTGCAAGTGCTGGGCATGCTCCTCCTAGCTTTTCGAGTAGATCAGGATGTCATCAATGAACACCACTACACACTAATCTATCGGTTCTCGAAATACATTGTTCATGAGGTTCATGAACATTGTTGGAGCATTTGTTAACCCAGAGGATAACACTGTGAACTCGTAGTGGCCATACCGAGTTCGAAACGCCGTCTTCGGGATGTCTTTCTTGGCGATTCTCAACTGGTGATACCCAAATCGTAAGTCGATCTTCGAGAATACTGAAGCTCCCTTCAGTTGATCAAACAGATCCTCAATTCTTGGCAGAGGGTACTTATTCTTGATGGTCACTTGGTTTAACCCTCGATAATCTATACAAAGACGTAATCCTCCGTCTTTCTTCTTAACAAATAAAACCGGTGCTCCCCATGGGGAAGTGCTCGGTCTTATGTATCCTTTCTGTAGTAACTCCTCGAGTTGTTCCTTTAACTCCTTCATTTTCAGTGGTGCATCCGGTACGGAGCTTTTGAGACAGGCTCGGTTCCCGGAATGAGATCTATCGTGAATTCAAGATCTCGCTCAGGTGCATGCCCGGAATGTCTTCGGGAAACAGATCTGGGTATTCTCTTACCACTGGTATGCTGTCAACCTTGTTCTCTTCCGCCTCAAGGTTGTGCACGTAGCACGCATATAGTTCATACCCCTTACGCATCAAATTACTTAGTTTGAGGGCACTGACGATTTTGTTGCTCCTCTTAGGGGTCTGAGAGTAAAAGATAACTCTTTTTCCCCTACTTTTTGATAGGGTGATCTTTTGTTTCTGGCATTCGATCACCACTTTATACTGGGACAACCAGTCCATCCCCAGTATAATGTCAAAGTCCCTTAAGTTAAACTCTACTAAGTTTGCGAAGAATTCTACGTTCTTGATCACTATAGGAATTCCATTATATCGTTTAGAGCAAGCTACTACTTCTTCTGAAGGCAATTGAATTTCTAAGTTAATTATCTCGCACTTAGGTAGATCTAACTCAGGCACTATTCTTGATGCTATGATTGAACAACTAGCTCCAGAATCAAATAAGACTCTAAGGGGTGTATTCAAGACATGAAATGTACCTGCCATCACTTCTTCTTGTGCGGGCACGTCAGCTTGGTTAACCACGTTAAGCCTCCCCATAGGGCGTCCTGGATTGCTCCGCTGATTCTGATTCGGCAGCTGGTTTTGCTGCTGATTTTGGTTCTGAGGTGGTGTAGGACGTTGGTTCTGGTTCTGATTTGGCGGCCTATACTGATTTTGAGGGGGTCTATACCCCTGGTTATTGTCGTTCCGTCCGTTTTGGTTCTGAGGCTGTTCCGGCCCCGTAACCAAATCTTCTCTCTTTGTTATGTTCTCCATCCTCGTTCGGCACTCTCGACGTATGTGGCCTATTCGACCACACCGAAAGCAGGCGCCCTGCTGAGGGCACCCCCTCGCCAGATGGGGTCGTCCACATCTGGGGCAGGGTGGTACCGGACCCTCCTGGTTAAATCGTCTTCCATTGTTAGATTGTTGTGGTCTATTCGGCCCTCCTCGCTGCTCATTCCTTCCCGTATTGTTCTCGCCTCTCGCGTCCCGGTTCCTCTTATCTTGGGGTCCCCGGCTGGACTCCCCACTCACTCTCCTTTTCAATTGTTGTACTCGCGCCTCTACCACAGCGCGGTTGTACACGGCTTGCAGGTCGGGGTAGTGCACCCCTGCGATCACCTCGCGCACTGCCAGGTTCAGTCCCATCTCGAATTTTTGAGCTTTCTCCGCATCCGTGGGTACTAATCTTGGTGCGAACCTCACCAGCTCCTTGAACCGAGTATAGTACTCTTGTACGGTCTGGCCTCCTTGCTTCAGCGACGGAAATTCTTCGTACATCGCTGCTTTAGTACTCAGGGGATAGACTATATCCCTGAGCAACTCCATCATTTCCGCCCAAGAGTAGGGCTCGTCATCTTCAGTCAGTTTTGCTTGAGTCGCCTGCCACCAGTCATCCGCTTCGCCTCCCAAGTAGTACGAAGCGACGTGCACTCTCTCTCCTTCCGGACACTTGACCGCGCCCAACAGCTTGTCAAAGGTCCGGATCCATTCCTCCAGTTTTGCTGGATCCTCCTCACCAGCATAGTGGGGTGGCTGGTAGGGATTCACCATTGCCAGATAGTTAGGGCGAGCTTGGGGCGGAGGTACCACCGCAGCTTGACCCTGATTGACTTACGCGTTCCCTAGCGGAATCAAGACCTCCTCTATCGTCCGAAGATAATCGCCCACATTGTTCGGTGCGGGGGCATCCTGCGCACGTTGGGGTTGTTCTCCTACAGGTTGAGCAGGTTCTGTGTCATTTGGTGGCATTTCAGTAGTAGTTTGGGGAGCAGGTTGGGTTCTTGATCTACCTCTTGGTGTCATTCTGTTACAAACGGTGTAAATTAGGACGTAATATATTGTCTAGGCAAGTTACTATGAATGTGCTTGTACTTTCACACATAATGCTCGATTGGGCTTAAAAGTAACGCAAGGTTTTGTTTTATTTTGTTTAGATGAATAAATCTTGTATTTTATTCCCTTAAAAGAAGCTTTTAATACAAGTAGGAGGATGTACAAAAATAGCAATGTTTTCTTAGCAAAAATAGTATATACTAAAAATAGAATCCCTATCGTCTCTAGGCGTCTTCCGGTAGGGTAGCGGGATCCTCCTCCACGTCTTCCTCCTCCGAGCTTGGCGGCAGTAAGTCGTCAAAGATGGTGTTCAAGTCCTCTCCATGAGCATCGACGTGTTCCTTCAGTACTAGGTTTTGCGTAGTGAGGGTTTGGACTTGGCGTTCGAGTTGGTTTATGCGGTGGTGGTCTGCCTCTCTTAGGTTGCCCATGTGGTGCAGATTTGCCTCCAAGTGAGCTATACGATGTTTCATGTGTTCTATGATTTATTGGGAGTCAAAGTGAGCATTCATCATTTTGATCATCAAGTTCATCATATCTTAACTAGTCATCTAGCGCAAGCAAAAGATCTAAGTTAGAACGTATCACGCTTCTAAGTTCTTCTAAGTTTAGGCAATGCAGTATGCACATGCAAATGATGATTTCCCCCCAAAAATAATTCATGCGCTATGTATATATATTTTTTTCGAATTTCCATGGGTTTTAAAAGTAAAATTCATTTCCATGGAATGAGTGCCTTAAAAATTTTAAATAATAATTAAAATCCTTGGACCCCTATATTGGGTCAAAAGTAATTATAATTTGGGCTCCAAAAATAATTTGGGCTAGGAGATTTTAAAATAATAATTTAGAAATAATCATAGTTTAAAAAGAATAATTTAATAGCTTAAAAATAGTAATACTAATTTAAAAATAAGCCGGTCTCTGATATCAACTTGTAAAACCCTGGTTTTTTGCCATCCAGGTCGGGATATCACTGTCACACCTCCCTAGTAAGACACAGTTTCTCCGAGCTTACTAAAGAGATGCAAGGCTGGGTATTGCAGTGTTTAAAATATTTAAAACAATTAAAATAGCCCATACAATATAAATTCAAAATAAATATTATAATGCAGCGGAATAATAGTATCTAAGTATAAATATTGCAGCGGAAAATGTAAATAGGGCCAACATGGCCAAAACACGGGTTAAACAGGCCCGTTCATACTATAGTCTAATGCAAGAATTTAAAATATAAAGTTTCCCAAAAATTCCCCATCCATATACGTGCTCATGCTCATTCCACATATTCTGTAAGGAAAAAGGAAAGAAATGGTTTGGGTCAGCACAACTTGCTGAGTAACTTAACACATACATGATCGTGGGGTTTCAAAGCCATTAATTGACATTTAAATAAAAGCATGATAAGAATAGATCATGAATAATTTAATTTAATTAACTAACCAATTTGCATAACTAATTCATGGCACCAATTCATGACACATTTAGCATAATTTAAATAAAGGTCATAAATAATTTAAATAAAGCATTTAATAATTTAAATGGACAACAAATAAATATTTTAACTATCCTCATTACACCCAAGATTTAGTATTTCAAGTATTTCACGATTGCATCGCAATCTCGTCAAGTTTACCCGGTAGCCCAGCGGCCGCAGCCGTATCTGCCATACCCAGTACCACTCCGAAGCCTCGGGAAACCCAAATGGATATTCTCGAGAGTGTAGGCCATATATCTCATACCGTTTTGGCAACATATCTCAAAATTTGCGCGGGTCACCATCGTCCATAAAGGCACGAAGTGAATCGTTAGGAGGGCACCCTGCAGAGCACTCACCCCCTAATTTCAATTAATCAAGTTCGTAAGGGGATTTTCAAAAATTCTAATTTCATGTATTTATTTCAAAAGATTTTTCTACTCGTTTAAACTTTAAAGGCTAATTTCACTGTTTCAACAAGATTGCAAGATTTGACTTTGTCAAAACCACTGTTTACTCCAAAATTAACTAAAAATCAGTTTTAAGTGCAAAATTTCTGAAATTTGACCAGAGACTCGAAAACACCAAGACGAACAATTTTTGTGTTTTAAGTTTTTCGATCCGAGTTACGGAAATAAGTCAAAAACGTAAATCTTCATCAGGATAATAATCTGTCCAAATTTTCTACACAACAGTTTCAAAATTTCGATATCTACCATAGCAAACTAACTTTAAATTTGATGAAATTTTATAGAGAGATACTTAAGACATATATCTTCAACTTTCATGTTCAACTAAAGTTCTGAATCGGTCTATATCTATTGTCAAAAACGTCTACAAGTTCGGACTAAAGTTCTGTCAAGATTTCGAGATCTAAATTTAGAACAGTTCGGTTTGGGGTCGATTTCAGATACAAATCTCAATGAAAAATTATGAAATTTTTACAGGAGATAGATCTATGTCTTAGGAACGTTTTTCGTGTTTTACTTTTTCTTGTTTGAACAGGTTTATGGGTTCCAAAAAATCGTGCAAAAATGATGCGCCGTAGAGATCTTCGTGTTGACAGGTTTTAGGTTTCTTGATTAGATCGTTAAGTTAGGTGTATTTTAATTCGCCCAAAACCATAGTAAGTTCTAACTTACTGATTTTTGGTCGTCTCGGCTCGTCGATTCGGAGGCGTGGCTTCCAGTCCACCGTTTATCTCCTCGGTTCGTCGGGTTCTTCGTTCTAGATCCGGTTCGGGGTGTAGAAAAGAAAAGGATGAAGTTAGGATTTATTTTTGAATCAAGAATGGAAAGAGATCGGATCAGAACTTACCACAACGTTAGAGGCCTTCCGATTTTTGTCCAAGACAGTCCCTTTGCTCGGTCTCGTGCCTCCGACGACTCCGGAATTAGGATTTATCGTGTGGAGAGATTTCGTAGGGTTTGAAAAGTGTTTGGGGTTACTTGAGAGAGTTATTTATAGATGTGAAGGACTCAAAGGGCGTCCAAAGTCTGCCCTAGTAAGCCTTGAGCCGCAAGGTGAGCAACCGAAATCGAAAAATCCAGATTTGGGCGAGAAAATCTCGCATTGTTTGTTACAGCCACATGGCGCGGGGTTGGCGCGCCGTTTTAAGGAACCCCACGCGGCCACCGCGCGGTCTCCGCCTCGACTTCGATCCGGGCGGGTCGTGCGATCCGTCGGGCATTTCCTCCTCTCTTTCGGACTTCTATCCCTCTATGTTCTCGGATTCCGATTTCCGGGCTATTTCCGGACTCCAATTTCCTATCTAAACTTTTACTCGGGTCTAGATTTAATATTGGCCTCGAATTCTCGAGTCCATTTGTGTCGGGTTCCCTTGTACAATTTATTTGACTAAATTATCTTTGGCTTTACGGGTGTTGGAATTTTATTTCCTTCTTAAATTAAATTTCATTTCTCATTTCCTTCTCTATGTACTATGTTTATTTATTTCTTATAATTATTTATTGTTATTGATTTAGTTATTGTTCATTTATTTATTTATTTTATTTACTTATTTAGTTATTTTATGTTGCAAAATTCTCGGGTATTACAAAAGCCAAAAGAGAAGTTTATTGACGGTAGTCTCCCTTGTCCTCCTGATTCTGATATTTCGCATCAGTGTGTTCATACCGAAACTGCTTGGGATTTGTGGATTGAACTTGAGAATTGTTATGGTTAAACGTGCGGTTCTCCAGCGTTGTTACTAAAAAGGAATGAAACGATTAAGGAATTGGCTAGATCCAGAGGTGGAAGTAGTTTACTAACTCCTGTTGACTGTGATGGTGGAGCCCTTGATACGGCAGGTAGCTCTTCATCACCTATTTCCTACCAAGATTATTGGCTTCTCGACTCTGGTTCAAGCTGCCATTTATGTGCTGACAAAATCCTTACTTTTTGACCCTCAGCCCTTTACCAACTTTCACTCTATAGTTCTGCCAAATGGCAACATTAAGTGTCCTTCTCATGTTAGTTCTGTTAAGTTAACCAACAATCTTATCATACCAAATGTCTATTATGTGCCTGACATTGTACTAAATCTGCTATCAATATTTGATTCTTCATCTTGCTTGCTGCAGGACCTGAGGACTAGAAAGTGTCTTCTTAAAGCTACTTTGCTAAATCGACTTTACATCACCAATTGTAGAGCAAGTAAAAATTCATCCTTTCATTCCATTAATTCTGCAAATGCTTGTAATTCAGCCTCCATATTACATTGGCACAATAATTGGGACATCCCTCTAAGACTGTTATGGCACATTTAGATCTTTTAAATGATGCTAAGATTGATGTTCCATGTGATGTCTATTACACATATAAGATACAAAGGCTTCCCTTTTCATCTAGTAATTCTAATGCATCATGTGTGTTTGATATGATTCTGTAACACCCCGGTTTTTGGTCACCCAGGTCGGAATGTAACCGCCACACCTCCCTAGCAAGACACGGTTTCTCCGAGCTTGCTAAAGAGATGCAAGGCTATGGTTTTTCAGAATTTAAAACATTCAAACAGCCCATTCATATATAGTTTAAAAATAATATGTCAAAGTTGCAGCGGAAAGTAATAATTACATATGTATAATGCAGCGGAATTTAAAATTGGGCCAACACGGCCAAAATACGGGTTAGACAGGCCCGTTCATGCAATTTCTAGTCTAACGCAACATTTAAAAATAATGTATTTCCCAAAATCCCCATGTACGCATATGGTGATGCATATTCTTCGTCTCTAAAAGAAAAAGGGAAAAACATGGTTTGGTCAGCAAAAACTTGCTGAGTAAGTTAACACATACATGACTATGGGGTTTCAAAGCCATTAATTAGATTTAAAGAAAACATGTGTAAGAAGACATGATTTAATGTATTCATCTAATAACAATTTAACCGCATAATTTAAGAGACAGGGATTCCATAAGATCACAAATATAGCTTGCAAAATAATTAAATAAATTGCCATAAATTTAAAAGCACAATTTAATACGGATTTAATTTGGAATTCTCATAAACATCTCGTTTCACTTCTTTTAGAGATCACCATCGCTAAGGCTCTTATGTTTGCCAGCCTTACGCTTGGGCTCTTATGTCCACAAGTATCATGGTCGATCTTTTAATAGGGTTATCCCATCCGCTAGCCATACGATCAATATTTCGCTAGGGCTCTTACGTCCACTAGACATACACTTGGGCTCTTATGTCCCAAGCCGTAGAGAACATTGACAGTATCCAACTTAATCATAACCACAATGTTTTAATCTTCTCTTTGTTTAGAAAGACCAATTTTCCAGATTTAGTAAGTATCTCAAAATATACTATTTCAGGACGCTAGTCGCTCCGATATAATTTAAAATCCTTTTCAACAAGATTTTCAAGATTAGACTTGGTCAAAACCACAGTTTACTCCAAAATTAACTAAAACTTGGTTTCAAGTCCAAAAATTCTGATATTTGACCAGTGACTTGAAAACACAGAGATGAACAAGTTTCATGTTTTAAGTTTTCCGATTCGAGATACGGAATTAAGTAAAAAACGTCGATTTCTAACAGGATGATAATCTGTCCGAATTTTCTACATAGTAGTTTCCAAATTTCAAGATCTACCATAGCAAACTAACTCCAAATTTGATGAAATTTTACAGGGAGATGATTAAGACATATATCTACAAGTTTCATGTTCAACAAAAGATCCAATTAATCCTATATCTATTGTCAAAAATGCCTACAAGTTCGGACCAAGAATCTGTCAAGATTTCAAGTTCTAAATTTAGAACAGTTCGGTTTGGAGTCGATTTCCGATATCAAATCTCAATGAAAAATTCCAAAAATTTCTGGAGGTGTTCTAAACATATAGATCTACAATTCTTATGTGTAACACCAATCCTACATCGGTCTAGATCTAAGGTAGAAATCAACCGCAAGTTCGGACTAAGAATCTATCACTGTTTCAAGATCTAAGTCAAAGGCAGGTTTGTTTGTGATTGTTTTCGGATATCAAAACACAATGAAAAATTATGAACTTTTTATAGAAGATAGATCTATGTCTTAGGAACGTTTTTTATGTTTTAAGTTTTCTCGTTTGAACAGTTTTAAGGGTTCAGAAAAATTGTGCAAAAACGCTGCGCCGTAGGAATTTTAGTTGTGACAGATTTTACGTTCTTGATTCAAATCTTTAGATTAAGTGAATTTTAATTCTCCCAAACTATGTAAGCATTAACTTACAGATTCACGGTTGTCCCGGCTCATCGATTCGGAGGCGTGGCTTCCAGTCCACCGTTTATCTCCTTGATTCCGTCGGGTTCTTCGCTCTCGATCCGGATCGGGGTGTAGAATGGAAAAAGGATGAGGTTAGGATTCGTTTTCAAATCGAGAATGGAAAGAGGAATAGATCGGATCTTACCACGACGATAGAAGACCCCAAATTTCGTCCAAGACAGTCTCCTCTCTTGCCTTCGTGCCTCCGACGACTCCGGAATTAGGGTTTGATGTGTAGAGAGATTTCGTAGGGTTTTTCAAAGTGTTTGGGACTGATTAGAATGGTTATTTATAGATGTAAGGGACCTAGGGGACGTCCAAAGGCTGCCCCTAAGTGTCTTGAGCCGAAAGGAAAGCAACAGAAGTCGAAAAATCCGGATTCGGGCGAGAAAACCGCGTAATGCCGCTGTTGTCTGATCTGGCGCCGGGTTGGAGTGGGGTTAGCGGAAACCCTGCGTGGACACCGCACGGACCCGGAATGGGCTTTGTCCTGGGCCAGGCCGTGCTATCCTTTGGGCCTTTCCTCTTCCTCCTTTCTTTTGGGCCTTTGTCTTCTCTTTGGGCCTTTTCTTCTTCTATTTTCTTGGGCTTACTCCTTGGGCTATCTCTTGGACTTTAAATCCTATTTTAATTTATTTGGGATCTCAAATTAATTTCGGGTTCAAAATATTAAGTCCATCTATATTTGGTTCCCGTGCAATAATTTATTTAATTAAATTATCTTCGGCTTCCCGGGTTCTCGAAATTTTGATTCCTTTTTAATTTAAATTCTATTTCTCATCTCTTATGATTCTTTATCTATTTATCATGTTTATTTATTTATTATATTTATTTATTGTTTATTTATTTATTTATTTATGTTATGTTGCAAAATTCCCGGGTATTACAGTCTACCCTCCTTAAGAATCAACTTCGTCCTCGAAGTTGTGTTTCGGCTTTTCTCGTATTAGGAACTAATCCTTTTGTTTATTTTATTATTTTGTGACTGAACTTAGAATTAAAACTTCTAGGCTGCCTACGTACCCTGTGAAGGGATCAAGCCATAACGTAATTCAAAACAATTTGAATTTGTTTATTATATATATATATATATATTTTTCAGGATACATCTTATCGAGTCGAATTCCAAAAATAAATTATTGTGGGGTATCACATCCTCTCCCCCTTAGGACTTCAGTTATGTCCCCATAACTGCCTATAAGTTATTCTCAAGAGGGTTCGGGTTTTGGTCTTGTTCCTCGTCCCTCTCTCCTTGCTGAAGGTTCACCAAATCTATCCTCTTTTTGATCGCCTCCTCTGGCGTTCGATATCCCCTAGCCTTGTGACCACGCTTGCCGCACCTATTGCAGGTTCCAGGCTTCGGGCATTGGTGCACCAGATGTGTATGGTTGCATCATGGGCAGCGTGGTATAAACGCACCACGGCTGTCATCTCCTCCATTGTTGAGACCTTTATCTTCTTTCCTTCGAGATCCATTGTCTTTCCTAGAGTTGTTATTGTTGTCTTCCGATCCTTCTTCTCAAGTCCTTGCGAGTCCTTGCTCGCCTCACCAAATTCCTTACGCTTCAATTGCTGGATTCGAGCAATTGCTACAGCACGGTCATATATCGTCTGCAGGTTCGTGAATTGTCCTACTGCAAGTATCTCCCATATACTAAGGTTCAGACCCATCTCGAATTTCTGAGCCTTGTAGAGTCGGTTGGTACTAGCCTCGTAGCAAATCGTACTAGCTCCTTGAATTTGCTGTAGTATTCTTGCACCGTTTGTGCACCTTGCTTTAAGTTGATGAATTCCTCGTACTTTGCAGTCTTGGTGCTCAGTGGGTAGAATCTTTCCCTCAAAGCTTCCTTAAGTTCTTCCCAGGTGTGGGCTTCTTCATCCTCCTCTGAATTCCTCTGGAGGTTTTGCCACCATTCATCGGCTTCGCCTCCTAAGTAGTAGGTCGCTACGTGTATCTTCTACTCATCAGGGCATTTGATAGCGTTCAAGAGCTTATCAAAGGTACGGATCCAACCTTCCAACTTCGCCGGATCCTCTTGGCCGTCATAATGGGGTGGGTTGTAGGGGTTCACTAATGCCAAGTAGATGACTCGGGCTACTGGCGGAGGTACTGTTTGTGCCCTATGCGTCTCGGCATTTCCTAATGCTACAAGGACTTCCTCCACAGTCCTTAGACGTTCTTCCATGTTGTTGGTGTAATACCCGGGATTTTTATCGGCGTTTAAAGGAACAAAATTTATTTCTTAACCCGATCAAGGTCGAAATGTCTCCGAAAGGAAAAAATAATTTATCACAATAAATTATTGCTCGGAAATGAAACGCCGATAGATTCAAAAATTCAAAATGGAATAAAAGAGGGAAAGGAAGCCCGAACACATTCCATGAATTGAGTCAAAATGATTGGAATTAAATTCAAGAAGGAAAAGAATTTTAATTCCAAGAACCCGTGAAGTCGGAATTAATTTAATTACTCAAGTTATTGCACGGGAATCAAAAGACGACGAATTAGAAGCCGACGAGACGAATTAGAAGCCGACGAATCCAAACGCGACGGACTCAAGATTTCGAATACGGGATTAATTTGAAACGAGATAAATTTAAGATAAGAATTTATAATCCGAGAATGACCCGAAAAATCGAGCCTGAAAATGTAGGAGGATAGAAACCCGAAAGAGAGGAAAAAGGCCCGACGGGATCGCACGGCCCAGTCCGGACGCACGGCCCAGACTAGGCCGCGCGCTCTCCACGCGGGGTTTGGCCTAACCCCGCGCCACCAAGACAGCAGCTGCAACTTGACGCGTTTATGCGATTTTCTTGCCATATTTTCGACCCTCTACTATGGAAACTTGATCTATTATGGGGGAAGGGGGATATGGACGAAATTTAGAGGATTGTAACACCCTAAATTCAGATTCTTACACCCTTTACAGCCCCAAAAACCATCCACCCTCCCTCTCAATACTCACACCACTCTCAAACCCTAGTTCATGGACATTCGAAGACCACTCGACGAAGGAGGCGACGATTTGGACGAGGCCAAGCAATTTTCAGACTTCGTGTGGTGGTAAGGATAGATTTCAATCTTAAATCATGGTTCCTAATCAAATTTAGAGTCCTAACTTTTAGTTTTTCGCTCTTGTATTCACAAATCGGGACCGAAGAGAAAGAAACGAGTAGATTGGACGTGTTCACGGACTCCGGAGGCCATCCCGACGAAATCTAAGACTTTAGATCTTAGATACTGCAAGTTGATTCTTCTCATAACCGTTTTGGTGCCCTAAAATCGAATGGAATGCAAGTTTTAATCAACATACAAAAATCTGTCCCAAACACCCTCCCTATGTGCAGTTTCGGAAATCCAATTTTTAGACCCTTTTCGAGCTTTCAAAGGGAGAAACTTAAAACTACAAAATTGTTCCTAAGGACTTAAAGTATACTGTGTTAAATTTTCAGAAATTTTCGTCAAAGTTTGGTCCGTCAAATCGAATCTGGTATATTCTGCGTTTTCGTTTAAAACCCAACCTGTGACAGTTTTGCGTATTCGACTCCCTTGACGTTTTTCTAATGGATCCCATCAAAACTAAACTTTTATGTAAAAACGAAAGTTGTAGCTAACTGTCTAAATATTGTGTCCATAAAAATTCACGCGTTTTTGTTAAGTTTTGATACTCGAAATCTCACCGAGAAAATTCTGCGTTTTTAAATACTTTCGAAAATCCTGACAGCTTTCATATGTGGACTTCATGAGGATTTTTCTCTCACCTTCGGTCGAAACCAACCTTTGATGTGAACATAAAAGTTGTAGATATTTGTCTCAAGATTATGCCCGTAAAATTTCGTGAACTTTCGCTAACGTTTGAATCTTCAAATTGATCCGAACAGACTGCATTTTTGAAAAGAAAACTTGACAGATTTTTATCCGAACTTGATGCGCGGATCTGATCTGATCCAGAGTGTTTCCGGACAATATACCTCTAATAGAACTTGTTCATTTTTGTGTTGCTTACATGCCTGTAAAATTTCATAATTTTCGGAGTTCGTTTACTAGGTCGGAAACATGTTTTAAAGACAGTGCGCTGCTACCGGAAAGTGGCAGATTATACTTTTTAAGAACCTCGTAAAATTTGACTTGTTTCCTTACCCGTTTTCGAGAAACCTAAAACACAAAAGTTGTTCGTTAGGGTGTCGTTGGTACACTGAGTAAATTTCATAGTAATCGCCTTAAGAATGAATTTTTGAAACCAAAAGGCGTAATCTGCGACGTGTGCGCTTACTAAACCTTGAGATTCATGGAAAACTGTCCTTGCGACACTTTCAACAATTTTGAAAACTTTATGATTTATGATCGAATTGGGAACTATGAAATCTTGATTATGTGGCTTGTGGACATAAGAGCCCAAGCGTACGACTAGCGGACATAAGAGCCCTAGTGAAACACTAATTATGAGGCTTGTGGACATAAGAGCCCAAGCGAACGACTAGCGGACATAAGAGCCCTAGTGAAATATTTATTTGAGGCTTGTGGACATAAGAGCCCAAGCGTTCGACTAGAGGACATAAGAGCCCTAGTGAAATATCGACCATGAGGCTTGTGGACATAAGAGCCCTAGCGAATGGTGATTTGTAAGACTTGTGGACATATGTGCCCAAGTGGAAACAAAAGTAGAAGAATGAAATATTAGCTATGCGAGAACATATAATCTATTCCATGAATTATGAAACCCTTTGACTTATAGTAAATTCCTTTTGTTAAATTTCTAAAAATTTATATACTTAGAAATTGTGTACGTCTCTTTACGTTTAGAATCATGCAGTTAAATTCTTATTATTAATGTTGACAAATACATTTTTATATTATCAAATGTGCATGAGTAAAAAGGAGAAATTTTATTAAGTACATTTTAAAACTCATTATTGTTATGTTAAGAATTAACTTACTCAGTATTTTATATACTGATAAAACCGTTGTTTCATTTTTCTTTTACAGAGTATGAAGAAATGACATGAGCATGCACGCATATTGGGGGCTCGGGAATTAAATTAATAATTGTGAATGCTATATCTTGTTAGGCTTAAATTACCCACTGCGTTTTGGCCATGTCGGCCCATATTTAAATTTTCCGCTGCGACTTATTCTATTTTGTGTGGATTATACTATGTAACTTTAAAATAAATCTTTTTGGGCTTGCTTTTAATTTATTTTGAAATACCTTTAGCCTTGCATCTCTCAAGTGAGCTCGAATGAACTCGTGTCTTGCTTGGGAGGTGTGGCGGTGGAATCCCGGCCTGGGTTATCAAATCCGGGGTGTTACAAAGTGGTATCAGAGCCCGGACTATTTTTAAAGCTAGTATTATTATTATTATTTAAACTATTATTTTAAAAACTGGTATTAATTTTTTTTAAACCATTATATTTTTAAGGCTTTTCTTTTGAGCCCAAAATTTTAGACCGAAATTATTTTACTTATAAGTATTATTTTAGAGCCCAATATTTTATTTACTGAGCCCGGAAATATTTTAAAAATATTATTTTTATTTTTAGCCCAATATAGGGGCCCAAAGAAATTTTTAACTACTATTATTATTATTTTAAAATTTCAAAGTATTATTTCCATGGTTCAAGTCTTATTTTAAAAACCCATGGGAAAATATATATAAATTATTTGGACAAGTTTAGATGAACGCATAAAATAATTTTTCGGGGTTGGGATAACATTGCATTGCATTGCATACATCCACGAATATTTGCGCTATTTTTTTTTATGTGAACTATCAGTATTAAATATTACTCTTATCTTAGAATTCGACATGACCTTGACTTAGGAGCGTTTGCTTAAGACTAATTTTGCATTAGTCCTAGAACTTGATCACCTAAGCTTGGCGTGCCCATACATTATCTCCTCTTGCCAACCCTATCCTATAGGTTTCCTTGAACGCTAACTTGCCTTAGATTAGAAACTCATCTTCACGTGCGTTGATAACAGAAAATGGCACCTAAGGGAAAATCGAGGAAGGAAATCCCAAACAACGCCAACGTTGACATCCCCAACGCACCCAACAATACCGAGATTGCTCATAATGTAGGAAGGCAAGCGCCTCCTATTTCCAATAATTTGCACGAACGCCTAAGAACTATAGAAGAAGTCCTCATAGCTTTGGGAAACGCTGAGGTACGAAGGACACCAGTGGGTGTACCACCGCCGGCAGCCCGACTCAATTACCTAGCGTTAGTGAACCCTTACCAGCCAACCCACTATGATGGCCAAGAAGATCCGGCCAAACTGGAAGATTGGATCCGCACATTTGATAAGCTCCTTAGCGCTGTCAAATGTCCCGAGGACGAGAAGGTCCAAGTGGCGACCTACTATCTTGGCGGAGAGGCAGACGAATGGTGGCACAACCTCCAAGGAAATTTAACTAAAGCCTTCCTATGGGAGGAATTTAAGGAGGTCTTGAGGGAAAGGTTTTACCCAATGAGCATTAAGGCCGCAAAGTATGAAGAATTCGTCCATTTACAACAAGGTGGGCAAACGGTACAAGAGTACTATGCCAAGTTTAAGGAGCTGATTAGATTTGCTCCTGCAATGGTACCAACTGACTTCGACAAGGCGCAGAAGTTCGAGATGGGCTTGAATCTTGATATCCGAGAGATATTGGTGGGAGGACAATGCACGACTTTGCAGGCGGTATATGACCGGGCAGTAACAGTCGCTCGTGTCCAACAATTAAAGCGAAAGGACAATGACGAATCGAGCAAAAACTCGCAAGGATTTGAGAAGAAGAATCGTAATAAGTACAAGAATAATAACTTTAGGAGGGGCAATGACCAAGCTAGATTCGATGGGTCTAGAGGGAATGATAATCGTGGTGCATTCATACCAAAATGCCCGCGGTGCAATCGACCGCATCTGGTGCGCCGGTGCCCGAAACCTGGAGCCTGCTATAAGTGCGGCAAGTTTGGTCACTTGGCTAGGGGATGTAGAACGCCGGAGGAGGCGATCGAAAGGAGAATAGATCTGGTGAACCGCTAGCAGGGAGAGGCTGAAAAAGGAACAAGGTCAAAATTCGAACATCCTTGAGAATAATGCGTAGGCAGTTATGGGGACATAACTGTAACCTTAAGGGGGGGAGGATGTAACTACCCGAATGTTATGTATTCCAAATCAATAAAATAAAACAAATTCGAATTGTTTTGAACTACCTAATGACTTGATCCCTTCACAGGGTACGTAGGCAACTTGGAAATTTCAATTCTGGGTTCAGTCAAACAATAATCAAACAACAAACAATCAACAAACGAACAATAATTCAATAACACAATATCACAAAATAATAAAATAAATAAAAAGACCCTAACTCTTAGCGCGAGAAAAGCCGAAACACAACTTCGAGGACGAAGTTGATGCTTAAGGGAGGTAGACTGTAATACCCGGGATTTTTATCGGCGTTTAAAGGAACAAAATTTATTTCTTAATCCGATCAAGGTGAAATGTCTCCGAGAAGAAGAAAATAATTTATCACAATAAATTATTGCTCGGAAATGAAACGCCGATAGATTCAAAAATTCAAAATGGAATAAAAGAGGGAAAGGAAGCCGAACATATTCCATGAATTGAGTCAAAATGATTGGAATTAAATTCAAGAAGGAAAAGAATTTTAATTCCAAGAACCCGTGAAGTCGGAATTAATTTAATTACACAAGTTATTGCACGGGAATCAAAAGACGACGAATTAGAAGCCGACGAATTCAAACGCGACGGACTCAAGATTTCGAATACGGGATTAATTTGAAACGAGATAAATTTAAGATAAGAATTTATAATCCGAGAATGACCCGAAAAATCGAGCCCGAAAATGTAGGAGGATAGAAACCCGAAAGAGAGGAGAAAAGGCCCGACGGGATCGCACGGCCCAGTCCGGACGCACGGCCCAGACCAGGCCGCGCGCTCTCCGCGCGGGGTTTGGCCTAACCCCGCGCCACCAAGACAGCAGCTGCAACTTGACGCGTTTATGCGATTTTCTTGCCATATTTTCGACCATCTACTATGGAAACTTGATCTATTATGGGGGAAGGGGGATATGGACGAAATTTAGAGGATTGTAACACCCTAAATTCAGATTCTTACACCCTTTACAGCCCCAAAAACCATCCACCCTCCCTCTCAATACTCACACCACTCTCAAACCCTGGTTCATGGACATTCGAAGACCACACGACGAAGGAGGCGACGATTTGGACGAGGCCAAGCAATTTTCAGACTTCGTGTGGTGGTAAGGATAGATTTCAATCTTAAATCATGGTTCCTAATCGAATTTAGAGTCCTAACTTTTAGTTTTTCGCTCTTGTATTCACAAATCGGGACCGAAGAGAAAGAAACGAGTAGATTGGACGTGTTCACGGACTCCGGAGGCCATCCCGACGAAATCTAAGACTTTAGATCTTAGATACTGTAAGTTGATTCTTCTCATAACCGTTTTGGTGCCCTAAAATCGAATGGAATGCAAGTTTTAATCAACATACAAAAATCTGTCCCAAACACCCTCCCTATGTGCAGTTTCGGAAATCCAATTTTTAGACCCTTTTCGAGCTTTCAAACGGAGAAACTTAAAACTACAAAATTTTCAGAAATTTTCATCGAATTATGGTCCGTCAAATCGTATCTGGTATATTCTGCGTTTTCGTTTAAAACCCAACCTGTGACAGTTTTGCGTGTTCGACTCCCTTGACGTTTTTCTAATGGATCCCATCAAAACTAAACTTTTATGTAAAAACAAAAGTTGTAGCTAACTGTCTAAATATTGTGTCCGTAAAAATTCACGCGTTTTCGTTAAGTTTTGATACTCGAAATCTCACCGAGAAGATTCTGCGTTTTTAAATACTTTCGAAAATCCTGACAGCTTTCATATGCGGACTTCATGAGGATTTTTTCTCACCTTCTGTCGAAACCAATCTTTGATGTGAACATAAAAGTTGTAGATATTTGTCTCAAGATTATGCCCGTAAAATTTCGTGAACTTTCGTTAACGTTTGAATCTTCAAATTGATCCGAACAGACTGTGTTTTTGAAAAGAAAACTTGACAGATTTTTATC
Source organism: Hygrophila difformis (assembly GCA_030278955.1). Lineage (NCBI taxonomy): Eukaryota > Viridiplantae > Streptophyta > Magnoliopsida > Lamiales > Acanthaceae > Hygrophila > Hygrophila difformis. The sequence goes on from JAOANR010000004.1 coordinate 19,288,628, forward strand.
CGAAATTGATGCGCGGATCTGATCTGATCCAGAGTGTTTCCGGACAATATACCTCTAATAGAACTTGTTCACTTTTGTGTCGCTTACATGCCTGTAAAATTTCATAATTTTCGGAGTTCGTTTACTAGGTCGGAAACATGTTTTAAAGACAGTGCGCTGCTACCGGAAAGTGGCAGATTATACTTTTTAAGAACCTCGTAAAATTTGACTTGTTTCCTTACCCGTTTTCGAGAAACCTAAAACACAAAAGTTGTTCGTTAGGGTGTCGTTGGTACACTGAGTAAATTTCATAGTAATCGCCTTAAGAATGAATTTTTGAAACCAAAAGGCGTAATCTGCGACGTGTGCGCTTACTAAACCTTGAGATTCATGGAAAACTGTCCTTGCGACACTTTCAACAATTTTGAAAACTTTATGATTTATGATCGAATTGGGAACTATGAAATCTTGATTATGTGGCTTGTGGACATAAGAGCCCAAGCGTACGACTAGCGGACATAAGAGCCCTAGTGAAACACTAATTATGAGGCTTGTGGACATAAGAGCCCAAACGAACGACTAGCGGACATAAGAGCCCTAGTGAAATATTGATTTGAGGCTTGTGGACATAAGAGCCCAAGCGTTCGACTAGAGGACATAAGAGCCCTAGTGAAATATCGACCATGAGGCTTGTGGACATAAGAGCCCTAGCGAATGGTGATTTGTAAGATTTGTGGACATATGTGCCCAAGTGGAAACAAAAGTAGAAGAATGAAATATTAGCTATGCGAGAACATATAATCTATCCCATGAATTATGAAACCCTTTGACTTATAGTAAATTCCTTTTGTTAAATTTCTAAAAATTTATATACTTAGAAATTGTGTACGTCTCTTTACGTTTAGAATCATGCAGTTAAATTCTTATTATTAATGTTGACAAATACATTTTTATATTATAAAATGTGCATGAGTAAAAAGGAGAATTTTTATTAAGTACATTTTAAAACCCATTATTGTTATGTTAAGAATTAACTTACTCAGTATTTTATATACTGATAAAATCGTTGTTTCATTTTTCTTTTACAGAGTATGAAGAAATGGCATGAGCATGCACGCATATTGGGGGCTTGGGAATTAAATTAATAATTGTGAATGCTATATCTTGTTAGGCTTAAATTACCCACTGCGTTTTGGCCATGTCGGCCCATATTTAAATTTTCCGCTGCGACTTATTCTATTTTGTGTGGATTATACTATGTAACTTTAAAATAAATCTTTTTGGGCTTGCTTTTAATTTATTTTGAAATACCTTTAGCCTTGCATCTCTCAAGCGAGCTCGAATGAACTCGTGTCTTGCTTGGGAGGTGTGGCGGTGGCATCCCGGCCTGGGTTATCAAATCCGGGGTGTTACAGTTGGGTGCAGGAGGTACTCGTTCTCCTAGGTTTTGAGGGGTCTCATTGTTATTGGTCACGTTGGGGTGGTTAGCGTCAGTGCCGTTTGGACTTACCTTCCTTGGGTTTCTCCTAGGTGCCATTTTCTGTTATAACATATATAGATTAGTTTATCAGAGTTTAGATAGATCGCTTGAACAAGAAATTTGCTAAATCGTATATGAGATCAAGTGTTAAACGCGCGCCCATAAGGCCACATTTAGAGCTTTGTGAGTTTCAAATTTTGAATTTCGAATTTTCGAATTTGTTGTTTGGAAATCCAAGCAAGATTTTTGGAATAAAGAATGTTTTAATAAAAACTTGATTTTTATTGTTCCACATAAGAAAATTTTCTAATTCGTACAGGGAGAGGACTGGCTAAGGCCGAGATTTGTTATGCTTAGGTGTGCGCTTAGATGAACGCGATCTAGAACTAAGGCAAGATCAGTCTCTAGTTAGCGTCCCTAATTTGATGTCAAGCGTCTAAGTCATCTAGTGCAAGCAAAAGGTCTAAGTTAGAACATATCGCTTCTAGGTTCTCTAAGGTATAGAAAAAAAAAATGTGGTATGCACATGCAGATGATGATTCCCCCCCAAAATAATTCATGCACTATATATATATTTTTCTAATTTCCATGAGGTTTAAAATAAAAATTTATTCCATGGAAGTAATGCTTTAAAAATTTAAAATAATAGTTAAAATTCTTGCACCTCTATATTGGTCAAAAATTATCATTTGGGCTCAAAAAAATAATTTGGGCTAGGAAACTTTAATAATAATTTGGGCTTCTATAATGATGACAATAATAATGTAAAAATAATCATTGTTTGAAAAATAATAGTTTAAAAATAATAATCTAATAGTTTAAAAATAATTTGGGCTCTGATACCACTTTGTAACACCCCGGTTTTTGGTCACTCAGGTCGGGATGTCACCGCCACACCTCCCTAGCAAGACACGGTTTCTCCGAGCTTTCTAAAGAGATGCAAGGCTATGGTTTTTCAGAATTTAAAACATTCAAACATCCCATTCATATATAGTTTAAAAATAATATGTCAAAGTTGCAGCGGAAAGTAATAATTACATATGTATAATGCAGCGGAATTTAAAATTGGGCCAACACGGCCAAAATACGGGTTAGACAGGCCCGTTCATGCAATTTCTAGTCTAACGCAACATTTAAAAATAATGTATTTCCCAAAATCTCCATGTATGCATATGGTGATGCATATTCTTCGGCTCTGAAAGAAAAAGGGAAAAACATGGTTTGGTCAGCAAAAATTTGCTGAGTAAGTTATCACATACATGACTATGGGGTTTCAAAGCCATTAATTAGATTTAAAGAAAACATGTGTAAGAAGACATGATTTAATGTATTCATCTAATAACAATTTAACCGCATAATTTAAGAGACAGGGATTCCATAAGATCACAAATATAGCTTGCAAAATAATTAAATAAATTGCCATAAATTTAAAAGAACAATTTAATACGGATTTAATTTGGAATTCTCATAAACATCTCGTTTCTCTTCTTTTAGAGATCACCATCGCTAGGCCTCTTATTCCGCCAGCCTTACGCTTGGGCTCTTATGTCCACAAGTATCATGGTCGATCTTTTAATAGGGTTATCCCATCCTTTAGCCATACGATCAATATTTCGCTAGGGCTCTTACGTCCACTAGACATACACTTGGGCTCTATGTCCCAAGCCGTAGAGAACATTGACAGTATCCAGCTTAGTCAAAACCCACAATGTTTTAGTCTTCTCTTTGTTTAGAAAGACCAATTTCTCAAATTTAGTAAGTATCTCAAAATATACTATTTCAGGACGCTATTCGCTCCGATATCATTTAAAATCCTTTTCAACAGGATTTTCAAGATTAGACTTGGTCAAAACTACAGTTTACTCCAAAATAAACTAAAATTTGGTTTCAAGTCCAAAAGTTCTGAAATTTGACCAGTGACTCGAAAACACAGAGATGAACAAGTTTCATGTTTTACATTTTTCGATCCGAGATACGGAATAAAGTCAAAAACGTCGATTTCTAACAGGATGATAATCTGTCCGAATTTTCTACACAGTAGTTTCAAAATTTCAAGATCTACCATAGCAAACTAACTCCAAATTTGATGAAATTTTACAGGGAGATGCTTAAGACATATATCTACAAGTTTCATGTTCAACAAAAGATCCAATTCATCCTATATCTATTGTCAAAAACGCCTACAAGTTTGGACCAAGAATCTGTCAATATTTCAAGATCTAAATTTAGAACAGTTCGGTTTGGAGTCGATTTCCGATATCAAATCTCAACGAAAAATTCCAAAAATTTATGGTGTTCTAAACGTATAGATCTACAATTCTTATGTGTAACACCAATCCTACATCGGTCTAGATCTAAGGTAGAAATCAACCGCAAGTTCGGACTAAGAATCTATCACCATTTCAAGATCTAAGTCAAAGGCAGGTTCGTTTGCAACCTGTTTTCGGATATCAAAACACGATGAAAAATTATGAAATTTTTACAGAAGATAGATCTATGTCTTAGGAACATTTTTCATGTTTTAGGTTTTCTCGTTTGAACAGTTTAGGGGTTCGGAAAAATTGTGCAAAAACGTTGCGCCGTAGGAATTTTAGTTGTGACAGATTTTACGTTCTTGATTCAAATCTTTAGATTAAGTGAATTTTAATTCTCCCAAACCATGTAAGCATTAACTTACAGATTCACGGTTGTCCCGGCTCGTCGATTCGGAGGCGTGGCTTCCAGCCCACCGTTTATCTCCTTGATTCCGTCGGGTTCTTCGCTCTCGATCCGGATTGGGGTGTAGAATGGAAAAAGGATGAGGTTTGGATTCGTTTTCAAATCGAGAATGGAAAAAGGAATAGATCGGATCTTACCACGATGATAGAAGACCCCAAATTTCGTCCAAGACAGTCTCCTCTCTTGCCTTCGTGCCTCCAACGACTCCGGAATTAGGGTTTGATGTGTAGAGAGATTTCGTAGGGTTTTTCAAAGTGTTCGGGGCTGATTAGAATGGTTATTTATAGATGTAAGGGACCTAGGGGACGTCCAAAGGCTGCCCCTAAGTGTCTTGAGCCGAAAGGAAAGCAACCGAAGTCGAAAAATCCGGATTCGGGCGAGAAAATCGCGGAACGCCGCTGCTGTCTGATCTGGCGCGGGGATGGCGTGGGGTTAGTGGAAACCCTGCGTGGACACCGCACGGACCCGGAATGGGCTTTGTCCTGGGCCGGGCCGTGCTATCCTTTGGGCCTTTCCTCTTCCTCCTTTCTTTTGGGCCTTTGTCTTCTCTTTGGGCTTTTTCTTCTTCTATTTTCTTGGGCTTACTCCTTGGGCTATCTCTTGGACTTTAAATCCTATTTTAAATTTATTTGGGATCTCAAATTAATTTCGGGTTCGAAATATTAAGTCCATCTATATTTGGTTCCCGTGCAATAATTTATTTAATTAAATTATCTTCGGCTTCCCGGGTTCTCGAAATTTTGATTCCTTTTTAATTTAAATTCTATTTCTCATCTCTTATGATTCTTTATCTATTTATCATTTTTATTTATTTATTATATTTATTTATTTATTTATGTTATTTTGTAAAATTCCCGGGTATTACAGATTCATTGTGATCTTTGAGGTCCGTTTACTCCTTTGGATAGAAATGATGCTAGATTTATGTTGACTATAGTTGATGACGCTTCCAGAGCTACTTGGTATACTTGTTGAGTCATAAATCAGATATATCTACTTTGTTGTCTGAGTTCTTTTCCCATGTAAAAACTCAGTATAATGGTATTGTTAAGGTTCTCAGATCCGATAATGGATCTGAGTTCTGTAACAAAAAGAGTAAAGTTCTTTTTCTATCCTTAGGCATTGTCCATCAGACCTCTTGTATATATACTCCACAGCAAAATGGGAGCGTAGAACGTAAGCACCAATACATTGTCCAAGTGGCTAGAGGTCTGCTTCTTACATCAGTGGTTCCTAAACTCTACTAGGGGGATTCCATGTTGGTTTCAACCTATCTTATCAATCGCTTACCTTCAAAAATTCTTAGTTGGAAGTCACCATATCAGATCCTGTTTAGTAAAAAACCAGATCTTTCATCACTTCATACTTTTGGATGTCTTTGTTACATGAAAATTCCCTCTCCTCATTGTGGAAAGCTTGATCCCAGGGGTTTAAAAGGTGTCTACTTAGGCATGGCTTCAAACAAGAAGATTCTAGAGTTGCAAACTAAAAAAATACATTTTTCAAGAGATGTGATCTTCTTTGATGGAATCTTCCATTCAAAGATAATCATGTGCCAATCAATCCGAGTCAGTCTCCAGCCAACACTTACCACACATATGACCCTACATACTTGATCACTGAGCTGCCCACTGCATCTCAGACTTCAAAATCATTCCTGAAGAACCCGTTGTTCTTCAGAATTTAGTGCCATCACCCTTGGTTCCCACTGAACCATTGAGCAACACTTCTCCTATACACTCCTCTATCTCTCCCACTGAGAAACATAATTCAAATACTCTGGTTGAAGAGTCCAGAGACCCTTCATCATCTGTTGCACCATCTCCAATGGTGCACCCTCCTTCAATTGGATGCTACACAAATAAGCTAGTTGTACTTGAGTCAAGCAGACCAGTGAGACCAAAGAGGGTGATAAAGAGGCCTGCAAGATATGATGACTATGTATGCTTGTCTATATCAGATCCAGAGTATGTGCCTCAGTCCTTCAAGGAAGCACATGTAATTTCCTATTGGGATGCAGCAGTAAAGGCAGAATTAGATGCTTTAGAACTTAATGAGAAATGGGAGACTGTTCCTTTTCCATCAGATAAAAGACTTGTTGGATGCAAGTGGGTGCTTCGTGTGAAACATAATCCAGATGGTAGTATCAGTAAGCATAAAGCTAGACCAGTGGCAAAAGGTTTTCAACATATGTTTGGAGAGGATTACACAGATTCTTTTGCCTCTGTAGCCAAAACAGTAAGTGTGAGGCTCTCTTTGCTTTATCTGCTTCATTTGGTTGGTCTCTATCTCAGCTTGATGTGAATAATGCCTTACTACATGGAAAGCTAGAAGAGGACATCTATATGCATTGCCCTCCAGGTTCGCAAACTGTCTGGAATGGTATCTAAACTCAAGAAATCTCTTTATGGCCTGAAACAAGCACCAAGACAATGGTATGGTGCCTTGTGAGATTTCCTAAAAGAATGTGGTTATGCTCCTACTTACAATGATCAATGTGTTTTTAATAAGTTTATACAGGTTGGTTTGGTAATCCTTGTGGTTTATGTAGACGACATTTTGATCACCGGAGTAGATTCTTGTGAAATTGCTGCTGTCATTTGTCAAACACAACCTTCACCAAAAGTTCACTTAAAAAAATCTTGGTGATGCTGCTTATTTTCTTGGTCTTGAAATATCTACATCAGATGCTAGATACTCCATCACTCAAACAAAGTACACTTCTCATCTTCTCGCTAAAGTAGAAGTTCCCTTGAATCCCAGAGTTCACTGACCTTTTATCCCTCACAAAACTCTTGGAAGAGGTGGTTCTCTATTCAATGATCCTTACCTCTATCGAAGGACAGTTGCTAAACTCCTTTACCTTGGCTTCTCAAGGCCTGGCTTATGTTATAGCGTGCAACAACTTATTCAATATATGCAAGAGCCCTCAGATGAACATTTTCAGGCAGTATGTCAAGTGTTACAATATTTACAGGACACTCTTAGCATGAGATTATTTTATCCTTTTGGCTTATCCGTGGAACTTCATGGATTCCATGATTCTAATTGGGGGAATTGCCCCCTCACTCGTTGATCTCTTACCGGATTCTGCATTTTCCTAGGTGGTTCTTTAGTTGCTTGGAAGACCAAAAAGCAGGGATATGTCTCCAAAAGTTCTATAGAAGCTGAGTATAGAAGCTTGGGAGCAATTGCCTCTGAATTACTATGGATTGGTTCACTTTTAAAGGAGCTCAAGATACCTCTTCCTTCACCCTATCCTATCTACTGTGAAAATGCATCGGCTGTACAACTTGTGAAGAATCCTATGCATCACGAGCGTACAAATCATATTGATATTGGGTGTCTTTATGTCCGAGACTACTACCAGAAAAAGCTTATCGATCCTATCTTTGTCCCTTCAAACCAACAATTAGCTGACATGTTTACTAAAGGTTTAGCTTCCAAGGTGTTTCAGATGTTGCGCTCCAAGTTGAATCTCTGGAGAGCTTTATCTTGCGAGGGGTGTTAGGTTCCCAGCACAAACAAGAGATATTCTTTATGCAGTGGTTCTGTGTAACGAGTTCAATCTAACACAGTGAACACACAGATCAAACAAACCAGTGTAAACCAGATAACATGCACAGCAGAATAAACGAGTAAACAACAAGCATAAAGAATAAATGAGACACAAAGAGTTGTTGACCCAGTTCGGCCTACGGCCTACATTTGGGGGGATACCAATCTAGGAGGATATTTTATTATGTGTTTCAACCATGATACAATACCACACACATAAGCAAAATATATGAAATGCCTTCACTCCGATCTTCCAAAAGGTTGGTTGGTTGATCAGGAACCTTCCCGTTTCTGACTAGGTATCCCCACCTATGGCAACCCCTCAAAGTATCCCACTTTGAGTTCCCCTTGTTGAAGCCTGTGAAGCACTTTCCTCAATCGAGATGTAAAAGATCTTTAGGGTTCAAACTTCTCGAAAGGCCTTGGACTTTTCCCTTTAAATGAATCACCGAATCACTTAAAGGATAATGAAAACAGCTTCTCACAAACATGTCCAAGGCACTCAGATTCAGCAGCAACAAATCGATTCGATGTACAGCGGGCTGCGAATCAAAAAGAGCTTTTCTCGTGATGAACACTTGGAGCTCTTGAGAGTATTTTGAACGTTAGAAATTGATTGTTGTAACTCTGAGCTTCAATCTTCAAAAACTCTTACTTAAACCAAGGATCCCACATGTTGATTTGAATAATTTTACCAATTAGGGAAATAGCCGTTGGGACAGATGATGGTTTAGAGTAACAACTCTATTCCAGAAATGGGAGGAGTTTTCCTGCAAGAAAAATGTTAGTACACCTACTTCCATCTCAGAAAGAGCCGTTGGACTTGTTACAATATCGAACTCTTCATTCTTCTCTTCATAGCATAGGCTGTCGCAGGATACACTAGAAGATGTTCTTAGGGCTAAGTTCAATCATCGGTTTTGAACTTCCAACAGAACACATTACTCAACAATCTCCCTCTTTTTGGCAGGAAGTGAGTCAGTAATTACAAATGACAAATCGATGATGAACATACATAATAATATGTGGCAATGAAGAACATTCTAAGACATATTTCCCAGAAGATAAAAAGCTCTTTACACAAGATATACATCAGATAATCAGAGAGCTTGTACATATAAATTGCAGGGGAAATATTCATCTTAACAACTAGCCCAAAAACAACAGGTTCAACAGAGTTCATCCAATCCATAGACAAAAACAGAATAAACATCATGTCCAGATCAATAAATTACAAAGTCCACCAACAACAAAACATAATAACGCAAAATATCTAGAATGTTAGAAATTTGAAAAGGATAGAGTTAGAAGAATTTTACCAAACATCCAAGGATGAATTGTTCATCTGGGTTGAAAATTTACTACTCCCCCTCTGGATCATCTTCTTGGCAAAGGTCAGTCAGACTCCTCTCCTTCATTCGAGGCATCAGCATCTGCATCAGCATCTTCTTCTCCACCTGGATGGAGTTCTTCATCATCAGCTTCCATAAACATAGCAGATTCATCTTCATCATCATCGGAGCAAGTGTCTGGCATTAGAGCAAGGGCAACCTCAAAGTTGGTCTCTTCTTCATAAATGATTTGTCTGAGTTCCCTGAGCCTCTTTAGACCATTTAGCAGAATGTCTTTGGTCTGATCAAGAGCACTTTTGTTGCTTAGGACGCTATCTGATCTAGGGATATCTGGGATCTTCTTCTGGAGTTTTTGAGTGATAGTGAACTCATAAATGTGCTCCAGACCATCCTTTTTGCTACCAAGGATCTTTTCAGATTCCAGTAAGGCATAAATCAAGCCCGGATAGGGCAGTAGAGATTTGTGATCAGCAGTGAGGGACTCAGCAAGGTTTGCCATCTGGGTGAGAATGAGTTGACCAAAGTTGATGGGGATCATCTTGTCAATAGCATAGATCAGATGGCACATTTCTCCAGTGACAAGAGAGTGATTTCCTGTTGGCATGACATTTGAGGCTCAAAATTTGTAGAGAATATAGAATCTCTGAGTGAGAAACCTTGGATAGATCCCTTTATCCATCAGCACTCGAGCTACCTTGTTGCTATCAAATGATACACCTTTCTCCAGAATGCCATCAAAAGTAAGTTCAGGAAGTCCAAGTAATTTGTGAATCTTTGAGGCAGAGATCTTGTACAGAACACCATTTGAGTAAGTTAGGTTGAAGCACAGAGAGCTTGGAGTGACCACATCCTTCCTTAGGTTGGCATAGAAGTGAGTCACTAGATTTGGACAGATCAGAATGGGCCAGGCCTGCATCAAGCACTTCAGTGGATTTCCTTCCCGGGTCTTACTTGGCTTTCTTCCTTGACTCAGGTTCTTCTTCAGCATCACATACTCGTTTGCTCTTTTTTGAAGTATGAGCCGCTGAAACCTCGTCTTGATCATCAGCACTGTCATCATCCTGAGTAGGTCCATCCTCCTCATTGAACTCGGAGTCAGATTCCTTCTCTTTCTGGGTTTTTGGTAAGGGGATTGGAGCAACTTTTGAACCAACGACAACAGGTTGTTCAGGCTCGTCAGAACTTGATCCTACTTCATCTTCTTCTTCTTCCGAATCTTCTCCAGACTCCTCTTCACCTGAATCCTCATGTTCTTCCCCAACTGTCTCCAAAACCTTTTGAGGTTCTTCAACTTGTTTCTGTTGTTGTCCTGAAGTAGCAGAAGGTTCTTCCACGTCCATTGAACCCAGAGATGGTTCTGGCTGTCTTGTTTCACCTGTCTGAGATGGTGGGGAAGAGTCATAGTTCGACTGAGGCACTGGATCCACCACTTCCTTAGATTTGGCAGGGGATTTCTTTGGCTTCTTGGTCTTGGAGGATTCAGTAGTGGCTTTGTCAGCAGGTGGTTCAGGGGCCTTTGGTTGAGATGGTGGCTCAAATACTGGCTTGAGAATGGTCAGAGGAACAACAATAATAATATCTCCCTGAGAAGAGGATCCCTTGGCTTCTGGACCAGGCTTGGGAGCCCTTTTGGGCACCGATGCACTTGATTTGCTTTAGAGACCTCCTGGTCAGGAAATGCAAGCTTCGGAGACGCTCCTCCTTCTTCTTACTCACGGATTCTCCCTTCTTCATTAGAGACATAGTGAACGGGGCCAACTCAGATAAAGGAGTTTCCTCATCACCTTCTTTGTCGCCAGTCAGGGTTGTGTCTTGAGGAGTAGACGATCCTGAAACAGGGACATTAGTAGAAACAAATGACTTCTTGACTTTCTTAATACCCTTTTTAGAAGATTTCTTCGTGGTAGCCGAGGCAGCAGCAGCAGCAGCCAGGGTCATGAGGTTTCCAGGAGAATCCATAGCAGACGATGTCTGAGTTGATAGCTTTTCACCCGCTTTAGTACCCTTGGAGTCAGAAACTGCTGCGGAGGTAACTGTCGGAGTTATGGGGTTCGTGGACGCATTATCAGGAATGATTGACTCCTCCTGAACTACTACACTCGCACTTTGGAGTTCACTTCGAATGTCCAAGGGGTCTGTAAAAAGTTGAGTTGGGTTAGCTGGAGTGGTCAATTTTGCAACATTTGACTTCTTCTGAGTGATAGAATCCCCCCTTTTAATCTTAGGGTTCCGAGGTGCGGGAGGTTTGTTCTACCCTGAGCTCGAATCCTTTGATCCTCGAGTTTGAACCATTTTCCTACACACACGACAAACTCAAGAACGTACTAACACACTGGAATTTCACAATGAAAACCGAAAAAGAAATTAGATAGGAACGACGATTCCTCTTCACAGGGTAGCTTAAGAGAGACGAATGAAGTGAGAAGAGAAATCAACTCCCTTAAGCTGTCAAATCCTTCCCGCCCGAGGCATCTAGCCTCATCATTGCACTGATCAGGCTATTGGGCTGAGATAAAATTGTCTTGAGCATTTGGGCTATTGGGCTTCTCCATGGGCCTCGTCTGATCTCCCCCTAAAAGTTATAATCCTGCAACCCAACAATTGTTTAAAAAAATAAGCTATTGAAAAACATTGAGTTGAAGATTTAACCATGTACACCATGGGGAGATCCGAGTGACATAATTCAGACTAAGTTGCAAAGTCCAAGATCCCTTCTGAGTGATTCAAAGCGATCACTATTGAGAGCCTTGGTGAAGATATATGCATGTTGAAGGTCAGTTCCAACATGTTGAATGGACACCACCTTCTCTTCAACGAGTTCCCTGATGTAATGGTGTCTTATGTCAATATGTTTAGACCGACTATGATGCACAGGATTCTTGGCAATGTTAATGGCACTCATGTTATCACTCATCAGGATCAACTCCTTCTACTCCACACTATAAGCTTTTAGAATCTGCCTCATCCAGAGAAGTTGGGCACAACAGCTTCCAGCAGCTATGTATTCAGCCTCTGCAGTGGACAATGAGATTGAACTCTGCTTCTCGCTGTACCAGCTTACTAGATTCGTTACCACATAGAAACACCCGCCCGTAGTACTCTTACGATCATCAACACATCCAACCCAATCAGCATCGCTATAGCCAGTGAGTTGAAGACTTGAGTCCTTGGAGTACCAGATTCCCATATTGGCAGTACCAGAGACATACTTGATGATTCTTTTGGCTGCATGTAGGTGAGATTCCTTGGGATCAGCCTGGTACCTTGCACACATACCCACTGCAAAGCTGATGTCAGGTCCACTGGCTGCTAGGTAGAGTAGACTACTTATGATACTTCGATACATCTTTGAGTCAACACTCACTCCAGTGGGATCTTGGCTGATTTTATCATTAGTCCCAATAGGAGTTCTAGCAGGCTTACTTGACTCCATGCCAAATTTCTTTACCACGTCCTTGGCATACTTAGCTTGATTTAAGAATATACCTTCCTTTTTTTGAGTGATCTGGAGACCAAGGAAGTAAGTCAATTCTCCCACTAAACTCATTTCAAACTCACTACTCATAATCTTGGTGAATTCATCTTTGAGAATGTGAGAAGTGGATCCAAATACAATGTCGTCCACATAAATTTGAGCAACAATAAATCCTCTAGCTTCTCTCTTGGTAAACATTGTTTGATCAGTGCTTCCTCTGTCATACCCATGATCCAACAGAAAGCTAGAAAGCCTTTCATACCAAGCCCTAGGGGCCTGTGTGAGTCTATACAAAGCTTTATTTAGCTTGTAGACATGGTCTGGATGGTGAGGGTCTTCAAAATCCTTTGGTTGTTCCACATTTGCCTCTTCCTTCAACCATCCATTCAAAAATGCACTCTTCACATCCATCTGATAGAGTTTGAATTCAAATGAGCAGGCAACAGCTAGCAACAACCGAACAGCCTCTAGTTTGGCCACTGGTGCAAAGGTCTCATAAAATCAACTCTCTCAACTTGAGTATAGCCTTGAGCCACCAGTCTTGCCTTGTTCCGAGTGACATTGCCATCTTCATCTGTTTTATTCGTGAAGATCCACTTGGTCCCGATGACATTTACATTAGTTGGTCTTTCCACCAATTCCCATACTTCATTTATGGTAAATTGCTGGAGTTCTTCCTGCATGGCAGCTGTCCAGTGCTCATCACACAGGGCTTCTTCCACTTTGCTCGGCTCGATCCTTGAAGTGAAGCAATGAAGTCCAGCTAACTCTTTGTCGTTGATTTTCTTCTTGTTCCTGGTCTTCCTCCCTTCATTGATATCTCCTAGAAGATCATTTTCATCATGGTCTCTGTGGACCTTTCTTGAAGAAGTAGGGGTACTGGGTGTGAGGTTCGATTCACTGGATTGAACCTCATTCTGTTCTGACCTCGCAACTTCTGTTAAGGCAGGAGACGCCTTCTCGGAGCAATCATCTTTCTCAGTCTTCTCGACAGATACAGGTTCAGGAGCCCTGCTAGGTTTGTCCTCGATGATTAGAATGGCAGATTCAACTACTTTCCTGGAGGAGGGAAGATAGACACGATATGCTTTACTGGTAGATGAGTATCCTACGAATACTCCCTCTGTGCTCTTCTCTTGAAACTTCCCGGAATGATTCATGTCATTTAGGACAAAGCATTTGCAACAAAAAATATGAAAATATGAAATGGTTGTTCTTTTACCTTTCCATATTTCATATGGAGTCTTCAAGGTTTTTGATCTCATGTGGGCTTGATTGCTAACATAGCATGCAGTCTGCACTGCTTCTGCCCAGAGGAATTGAGGGACTTCCTTTGAGTTCAGCATGACTCTGGCCATTTCTAGGATTTTTCTGTTCTTTCTTTCCACTACGCCATTTTGTTGCGGGGTCCGAGAAGCAGAGAACTCATGCTTAATGCCATGCTCATAGCAAAACTCTTCAAATGGATGGCTCTCAAATTCACCACCATAATCACTCCTGATTCATTTGATTTTACATTCTTTCTCAGTAGTGATTTGATTGTGTAATTTGGTGAAGGCCTTGAGTGCCTCGCTCTTTTCCCTGAGAAAAGAAACCCAAGTATACCGATAAAAGTCATCAACACAAACTAAAACATAGTGTTTACCTCCCAGACTCCTCACCTCAGTTGGACCAAAGAGGTCCATATGGATAAGTTCAAGGCATTGGGTTGAACCAGATTGTTCAATAGTCTTGTGTGGCACTCTGTATTGCTTATTCCTTGCACAACCATCACACAGTTCAACTTCAGATTTCTTCAAGGGTGGAAGCCCTTTAGCAGCTCCTATTCTGCTGAGTTTGATCAGGTCTTTGAAGTTGAGATGACCCAATCTCTCATGCCAAATGAGTTTGCAGGAAACCTGCACTTTCACCAAGAAAATAAGATTGCGCCAACATATAACAATTGTTTTTGGACCGAATTCCTCTCATCACACAATCATATTTTGAATTAAGAACTTCACAGTGTTCACTATCAAAGGATACTTTCATTTTGCTGTCACACAGCTGGCTGATGCTAATAAGATTAGCACACAACCCTTCCACGTGGTACACAGGATTGAGAGCAGGAAGTCCCTTGTCACCAATTGAACCTTGTCCAGCCACCTTTCCTTTCCCACCATTTGTTACCGGTCATGTGCCTGGAGCAACCACTGTCAAAGTACCAACACACTTTCTGCCCAGATTTGCTCACTGACTGGAAGGCCATGTTGCACAAGAGTGCTCCTTTGATCCGCCATTCTCTTCTGGATATGCTTCTCTTTAGTTCTTCATTCGGCCTGATCATTGGTCTTCCTGAAACAGCATCTCTAGCCAGGAGGCGACAGGTATCAGCCTTGTGTCTATAGGTCTTGCAGCAAACACACTCAAGGGGCACTGCAACTGGAGCACGGTTCTTCAAGTTCTTTCCCTTAGAGTGTTTGGCTTGAGTAGTAGTCCTTTTGGGGGATTCCTCAAAGCTTTCATCTAAGATGTCCTTCTTTGACAAACACCCTCTCCATGGAGCTGCTGCAACCCTTAACAAAGCCAATTACTCTTCTGTCTCCATGGACTTTAGAGTCTAAGAGTATCTCTGAGAGGACATCCTTCCCTTTATTCAACTTGTTGGCAAGATCTTCGGATTTGGTGACCTTAGAGTTGAGTTTCTGGATCTGTGTGGACAGGCTGGTCACTTGGTCGCTTGCTGTTGCAGATCATGTCTTTGACTGGTGAGAGCCGCCACTTGTTCAATAAGTACACCATTTACTGTAGTGAGACGGAAAACTTGTTCAGTCAACCCAATCACTTCTTGTTGAAAGTTCTCTCTTTGATTTGAGAGTTCTGTGACTTGATTTCATAGGGCACAATTCGTAGGGGTTAGTTCAGTTACTTGAACTGATAGCTCATCCACCATAACAGAGTAATCCATATTGCTAGGCTCCAGTTGTGCAACCAAGTATTCCAACTCATCGCGTCTGTTTTCAGCATTACGAAGTTCCTCCCATCGAGCATAATACAGGCAACTGAGTTCTTCATGTTTCTCACTCAGATCAGAGTGCTCTTTCCTCAGATTAATCAGTTCGATCAAGGATCCCTCTAGTTCACATTCGTATTGAGCACGTTTCTCATATGTCTCTTCATATAGCTTGTTGAGAGCTTCAATACTTTGACTTTCTTCCCTGTTAGAAGAAGAGCAGGAAACTTCGTCAGTAATAAAAGGAGTAACATAGGCAGGAGGGTTACCTTCATCAAGTTCTGATTCAGATTCTGAGTCCCAAGACCCAGCAAATGCAACTCCTGTCTCATCATAACTTACACTGGAGCTGGTCTCCTCTTCATCACTGAAGGTTGCGCAAAAGGTTTTCTTGACATCGACAGATTTGTTTTTGAGGTTGCCACAGTCAGCTCTCACGTGCCCAAAGCCTTTGCACTCATAGCATTGGGGCCCTTTAGAATCAGAAGATTCTTTGGGGGATTTCCTGGAGATCTTGTTAGTCTTTCTCCTTTCAGGTTTTTTGCTGGATGAGCTATCTCCCTTTTTAGTGCCTAACTGTATGGACCTTTTGTCTCTCAGAATCCTAGCTACCTTTTTAGACAGCAGGATTAGGTCTTCCTCATCACAATCAGATTCGGATTCATCTTCATCAGCAGGGAGTTCATCTTGAGGTTTAGACTCTGACTTGAAGCAACAGATTTTCCAGTAAATTTCCTGCAGTGATCCATCTCCCATGATTGCAAGATTCCCATGAGTTCATCCACAGAGATAGTAGCGTAATCTTGGCATTGAATCTCCCATGATTGCAAGATTCCCTTTTGGAGTTCTAGAGCAGCAATCTTGGCATTGAATCTCTCAGGGAGTGTACCTACAATTTTTCTTACTATCTCATGAGGGGAGTAGATCTTACCAAGTTGCTGAGCTTGGTTGGTTAGAGTACGAATGCTACCAAAGTAACTGTTAATAGACTCATGTTCATCCATAGCAAGTTTCTGAAAGAGAGCTTCAATAGAAGTAATCTTAGAAGTTCTTAGAGAGGCTGACCCTTCGTAAGAGTTAACCAGAATCTCCCAAGCTTCATAGGCTGTGGTGCAGGTGGAAATCAGACAATATTGATAGTCAGTCACAGCACTGAAGATGGCATGAAGAGCTTTTGAGTTCATGTTGGAGGCAATTTTCTCATCTTGTGTCCACTCCTTCTTGTCCTAAGGTTTGGTAGATCCACCAGCAGTAACAGTGGGTGCCTCATACTTAGAGAGTACTGCATCCCAAGCCTGATCATCAATAGACATCAAGAAGGATCTCATCTTGTTTTTCCAGAAGGAGAAGTTAGATCCATCCAGGAGAGGAGGCTGACTAAAGTTCCACTTGTGACTCATCTTGCTTCAGGGATCTCTCAGATAGAGTGTTGCTCTGATACCACTTGTTAGGTTCCCAGCACAAGCAAGAGATATTCTTTATGCAGTGGTTCTGTGTAACGAGTTCAATCTAACACAGTGAACACACAGATCAAACAAACCAGTGTAAACCAGGTAACATGCATAGCGGAATAAACGAGTAAACAACAAGCATAAAGAATAAATGAGACACAAAGAGTTGTTGGCCCAGTTCGGCCTACGGCCTACATCTAGGGGATACCAATCCAGGAGGATATTTTACTATATGTTTCAACAATGGTACACTACCACACACACAAGTAAAAATATATGAAATGCCTTCACTCCAATCTTCCAAAAGGTTGGTTGGTTGATCAGGAACCTTCCCGTTTCTGACTAGGTATCTTCACCTATGGCAACCCCTCAAAGTATCCCACTTTGAGTTCCTCTTGTTGAAGCCAGTGAAGGACTTTCCTCAATCGAGATGTAAAAGATCTTTAGGGTTCAAACTTCTCGAAAGGCCTTGGAATTTTCCCTTTAAATGAATCACTGAATCACTTAAGGGATAATGAACACAGCTTCGCATAAACGTGTCCAAGGCACTCAGATTCAGCAGCAACAAATCGCTTCGATGTACAGAGGGTTGCGAATCAAAAGGAGCTTTTCTCGCGATGAACCTGAAGCTCTTGCGAGTATTTTGAACGATAGAAATTGATCGTCGTAACTCTGAGCTTCAATCTTCAAAAACTCTAATTTAAACCAAGGATCCCACAGGCTGATTTGAATAATTTTACCAATTAGGGAAATAGCCGTTGGGACAAATTATGGTTTAGAGTAACAACTCTATTCCAGAATTGGGAGGAGTTCTCCTGCAAGAAAAATGTTAGTACACCTGCTCCCATCTCAGAAAGAGCCGTTGGACTTGTTGCAAGGTTGAAACTCTTCATTCGTCTCTTCATAGCACAGGCTGTCGCATGATACACTAGAAGATGATCTTAGGGCTAAGTTCAATCATCGGTTTTGAACTTCCAACAAAACACGTGACTCAACAGGGGGATGTTGAGCATAGACATGGAGCTTCGAAGGTGCCTAAACCTGATGCTGGCAGTAGCAGACCTTGCGGAGTTGGCTAGGCTCAATCCTTTGACTGTCGGTAGTTAGTGTTGGTTGATTAAGGTAGTTTGGTCTTTTACTTAGTTAGTGCTAGTCTAATTATGAGAAGCATTAACACGCTTATATAAATTGGTTGTCTCTTTCGTTGTATTCTTTTAATTCTTTGCTATATTGTTCAATTGTTTTGATTATTGAATCAAATCGGCAGTTATTTCTTAAGCTTTGTCTCTCTCAATTTTCATAGTTATTTCAACATGTAACAGAGTCATGGTGCCCCTTGGGTATATTTAATTATGAATTTGAAATTTGATTTCGAGAGATGGATATCATCTCGAGGGAGGTGTTGTGGCTCTCTTACTACCTGATATGGCTGGGAGCAACTCTACCTATCACCAATTGGTTTTAGGTGTGAGCCTCACATCCATGAATTTCTACAAAAAGTTGGCAAGTTTTACAGATTATATAACAACATATGAGAAAGAGTCTTCTATTGGTAACTTTATCTATGATAGCGAGCGACATTCACCACCAAAAAAAAAAGAAAAAAATTGAAGAGAAAACATTTTCCATACCTGTTCGGCCATACACAGCTGCGCATCATGAAGTTTGTGTGGCCGCCCTTTCTGTGCGGCTTGGCCTTCATGATGCACGGCTCCCACAACTGTGCTTCACACGGTGCGTGTGGCGCCATCACCGTACGCCCTTCTCCTTGCGCCGTGTCAGCCGCACTTTATTCCCTCTGTTCGGTCAATTGAAATTTTAATTTTCAGAATTATTCGACAATTTTGAACAATTTTGCAGGCATTTTGTGGAAGAGGGAAGGGGAAAACTTGTAAAATTGATTGACGATAAAGCTAGATTGTCTAGGTAAGTGAGTTGCTCTTCTTCAATTAATATTATCATGGATGATATATAAATCATGCGTTTCTTATGTCAGAGAACACAGTTGATTTCTCCTCCTCCATCCCTTTTTGGTTGATAATCATTCATTCCGTAGCTTCATGTTGTGGTGGGAACCTGTTAACCAAGAAATTTTGATTGAAGAATATTGAGGATTGTTACAAGGTCTACTAAAGGGAATTACAATAATTTAAGCAAAACTGTAAAAGAAAGATAACATTGCAGAATGGAAGAACAAGAATTAAACTTGCAGAATGAAAAATGCAGAGAATATGAAAGTCCTCTTGGGGTGTCTGTTGATGCCCTCTGGAGTGTGTCTCTTCATCCTTTTATAGAGGGTGGGACGACACCCTCCGTTGTAATGATCCATTTGATTGCGGGATTCTCTCATTGATTAGGTGGCGGCGCTGTCCTGCATTAATGTCGCCGCTGAGATGCAATCATTCTTGACTTCTGATGACACCTATGGCGCTCGTGTAGGAGGATGGCGGCTTGAGGATTGACAGCTTGGGAGAGGGTTGATGGTTCTCATCACTTCCCTGTCGCCCCGAATTATGGTGCAACTTCTCCTTGTTCATCATCCGGATAAATCTTGAATTGGACCGGGCCTTTAAAAATAGATTGGGCCTTTGAAAGTGTGTCCTCTTTTCCGGATATATTTTCATCGACTGGGACTTTGAAGATGTTTCCCTCCTTCCGCATATATCTAAACTGACATGAAGACGCGTCCTCTCTTCCGGATATATCTCCACGGACTGGGCCGGGCAATCTGGACATCGGATGGGCCTCCAACATTGGACTAACAGATATGGGCCTCAATATTTTTATTGGGTTAACAGATGCCCCCTCGCGCATTTTGTCTGATTAGCATTTTAAGACAAACTTGCGCGCTTTAATTTTTTAGGGTTTGGAGCCCATTAAGGCCCATTAGGGATAAAACCCTAGCACTATAAAAACCCATTTTTCCTCTCATTATTGAAGAGTTTCCAACACTTCCCAAATTCTCTCCTCTTCCTCCTCTTCTTGCTCTTCTTGCTCGGCCAACGCCGTCATCCTTCGCCCGGAGGGCCGCCGCCACCGAAGGCCGCCACTGCCCCGAGGTCGCCACCTCTCGTCACGAGGCCGCCATCTTGGAGGAGGCCGCCATCTTCGCCGGAGACCGCCACCATCCAGCGCGTCGTGGCCGCCATTGCTCGGAGGAGGCCGCCACAGTTGGAGAAACCGTCACCCTTGGAGCATGAGGCCACCATCCACCTATCATTGGCCGCTGCCCTGAAGGCCGCCGCTGCTGCACAAGGCCGCCATCACCTTGGCCTTGGCCGCCACCATCATCATCCTTGGCCGCGCCGTTCTAGTCGGAGACCGCCACCCCCTTGCACGGAGGCCGCCACACCCTTGCACGGAGGCCGCCACACCCTTTGCACGGAGGCCGCCACCACCTTGGCCGCCACTCTTGCTCGATAGGCCGCCATCACCTTGGCCTTCGCCGCCACCATCATCGTCCTTGGCCACGCCGTTCTAGTCGGAGACCGCCCTTGGAGGCCGCCACCCCCTTGCAACGAGGCCGCCACACCCTTGCACGGAGGCCGCCACACCCTTTGCACGGAGGCCGCCACCCTTGAACGGAGGTTGCCATCCAAAGCCGCTACCGCCGTCTGGAAGACCGCCACCGCCTTAGCCGCCACCTTCGTCCGAGAGGCCGCCATCTCCGTCTTCCCGAGCCGCCAACCTGTTCTCCTTGGGCGTCACTTGCTTCATGGACCAGGTGAGTCAGCTATCCTTTATCTTGGTTTTTGTTATGCAAATTTTTTGGTGTGAAGGCCTATCACATGTGTTATGTGTTGAGAGAGAGGATCATGGATGGATGAATTAGGATCTTGGCGTTTCTAGATACTAGGATGGATGTTGGACTGAATTTTTGTGCTGGACTTGCTTCTCTTGATTTTGCCGAATTTATGCCTGTATATTAATTTCGATGCCCATTACATGTATGCTTGATAACATAGAATCTAGCAAGATCACTATCTTCACTTTGCTTGTCGTTGGCTATCATATCCTCTGACATAGGATTTAGAGAACATAGAAGATCACTCATCTTCACTTTGTTTGTCATTGCCTATCATATCCTCTGACATAGGACTTAGAGAACATACAAAATCATGCTTAGGTGTTAGGCTGGCTTAGAGTTGCTTCTTTAGTCATCCGACATTTTACTCATGACATAGGATCTAGTAGACGACACCACACCGGCCGCCACTCCTTCGGCTCAGGCTGCCACTCACAGTCACCCCGGGTCATCATCGGCTGCCACCCAGGGAACACCAGCCGCCACCCCATCAGTTCAGGCCGTCACCCGGAGCCACCAGCCGCCGTCCTCTTCCGGGCAGGGCGCCGCTGACTCGGCCCGGGCCCGGGTCACCCCTTTGACAGGGTTTGCTGCCTCGTTGTCCCTCGGCATGGCTTTTCAGGTTTGAACATTTCATTAGGTTCACCAAGTTTACTTCGCCCAACATCAGTAGCTCATCCTTTTAGCTTCGCGATACAGGACGTTGCCAGATCGGTTCCTCCCTCAGTCAGTCAGCCTGCCACTGTTGGCGTCCAGAACACCTTTCAGGCATCCACTCTAGCATCTCTCATGATTCAGGTTTGTCTTGCTTCATATTCTTACTTAGTGTGGCCTTTGTTTGTGTCCCTTAACCCTGTGTTGTTTGCTCCGTGCAGCGTCCGCTTATTCCGGACTCTGACGAAGAGACCATCAATTTCGACCGCCGCCGGGTGTCGGAAGAACTTTTTCTACGGCCGTTTCATAGTACGACTGCGCACGCAGATGCGGCGAAAGAATTTTGTCATGCCAGTGCCTGATTACTAAGGCTGCATTCACGAGTGCCTTTGCATCCCAGACTAAGGCTATTAGGTCTCACCAGTGTGGTATTTCTGCTTCCAGATCAAAGGCCAAAGCTCCTAGGACCGAGGTTGATGATGATAGCAATTTAGGCAATTATATTTCCTGGGTGAATAGGATGAGTGGACGCGCCTCCCAGTGGGAGCAGTGGGGGATTGGTGAGGCTATCACACTATCCACCAAACCGGTGGCGTTAGATCATCGCTTGATATACTATCTCATGGGGTTTTGGAACTCCACAGTTAATGCCTTTCAGCTCCCTTGTGGCTTCATTGGTCCTACTCTCCTTGACGTCGTGATGATCACGGGACTTCGCGTGGATGGAGCTGAGCTGACACAGTCGGGCGTTGATGATCCTGTACTTGGTGCGGCCATTTGTCCTTCGGGCAAATTGGCTAGACGATATGCGACCTATATTGAGCACAACATGACGACCGAGGCTTCTCCATCCACGCGGGACGAGCATGTTGCATTTCTTTTACTGTGGTTCAGTCGATTCATCATTTGTACTGGTGCTCGCACTGCCCTGCCCTTCGTCCTAGCTATCATGAGTCCTTCTTCCCGGGCTACAGGTTCTTATCTCCTTGGTTCCCTATTTAGTGGTATGGACAAGGTCTCTGACATGTTGGCTGAGGGGCGAGATCCTACTACTATGGCTTCCGGACAGTTCTGGTTTCTACAGCTATGGATTCAGTTGTATTTTCCCCAGCTATTTTTCGGTGTCTTTCGTCCCGGTCCGAAGGATGTTTCGGAGGGTTTTCCGTTAGGCAGGTGGTTGGCCGCTGAGTCTGTGAGGATTAGTCAGAGGGGCCTTTTGAGACGGGATAGTCTGGAGATTATCTGCTGGTTCTATCATCATCGGCCGACTTATCACGACCTGTATGTGTATGCACCCATTGGATGGTTGCTTTCTGTTCTTGTATGCAAGCCGGATAATCCATGCCGTATCCATAGGGAGGCTATTTGGAACATTAGCATGAAGCCCCACATGCTTTTGAGTGGGGTGCGAAGGAATGATCCTTCTAATCGATTCACAGTTGAGCCGTATTGTCCCCAGTTGCTTGCTCGTCAGTTCGGCTGCCATCTTGGACTTCCTCGTAGAGTAGGGTGGATGGTTCGTCTCACTCGACGTGAGAGCCTGACAGAGGCGGGTATTAGGGCTGTGGTGGCTTTTTCATCCCGTTTAACGTATTCCAGCTACCTGCTTTTACTCCGACGGGGTCACTTGCTGCCGGTTTGTGGCGTGGTGGACGCCATATATCACCTCCATTTTGTCGTCACATGATGTGATTACATCTCGTTTCGGTGGTCCGCAGCGTGGTTTGGCTTCTTCGCAGCGTTCCCGTACTCGTGGTGCCGTGTCGGCTCGCACTTCCATATCTCGCGGCGTTACCCGAAAGGCTAAGTCTGTTTCCACTTCTTCGTCTCGTAAGCGCCGAAGAGGTATGTCGAATCCCTACCATGTCAATATGATTCTTTCTACATTGCCTCAGTCTTTTAATGTTGTTTCCTTGTCTGCAGTTGACGATGAATCAAGTGATGAGGATATTCCAGTCGACGATGAGGAAGGGTCCAGTTCTGACGAGGAAGGGTCGGGCTCCGGTGATGACGAGTCTTGCCCTGATAAGGATGATGAGCAGGGCTCCGCGGGTGATGCTGGCGACAGTGATGATGATGACCAAGTAGAGGACGAGCCTATAGGTTCTCATCATGATGATAGTCGTGCGGAGATTGTGGATGACGAGGATGACGCCGATCATGGTCAGGCATTTGATCCTATTACAGATATTTCTTTGGCTGCCGACTCTCGATATTCGTACTCTCTTGGTAGATCGCCCCCTCTTGGTAGACCTTCCGGTGATCCTTCTGAGTCTATGGAAATGTTGTCAGCTCGTGCTGACTATATCATCATCCATGGTGATGATCTTAGGCACCAGACGATAGATGCCACGACGACCGGCGTGAAGATTCCTCGCCTACTACCGCTGCCACCCAGGTATGCTTTGCCACTGTTAGACTCTTTATTTGTATCACTCTTAGTATTGTAATGACATCGCGCTTGACTACTCAGGTGGACCCACACTCCTCTCGGTCCCATGACCATTCTCCTGCAATCGGCTCAGCTGACCATGAGTTGGTCTCACAGGTATTTCTTGGTTGTGGCCCCTTTCCTTTCCTGTTACTTTGTTTAAGTAAAGTGTTCTACGGGTAGTTGTCTTTCAGATCCCTGCAGATCATATAGATGACCATTCCTCTTCACAGACCGCGGGTGGTGTTCCCACGACTAGTCAGACTGGCCCCTCGGTGATCTCTCAGGTATTCCTAGATTGCACCCTCATTCTTTCTTTTTCTTTCCCGATGGTATGTTCTAAGAACTTTTTTGCTTTAGATTTCCATGGATCAGGCAGATCACTCTATGATTGATGCTTTAGCTATTTTGCCTGATTTGGTTACGCCGCCTCCTCAGGTATGCTTCATTTCGTCTTTCGTGACTGTAAGATTGCCATGGCATATACTCATGTAAAGTTGTACTCAGGTACACACGGCTCCTTTCTCAGTTCCAGTGACCTCTTTATCAGGCCCTTGGGCATCTGCACCCATTGATGAAGCCGTTATTTCGTCATGTGAGGCATTTGACCGCCTTCTGTCCACCCATACCGATCTACTTTCTACCGAGGTGGTTTCTAGTCTGGATCGCCTACTGGACGATGTTACCGCAATTCCCGCATTCACTGAGGATGTTGACTTCCTTGACTTTTCAGAGCTCATCTCTGATTTGTCTATCGCCTATCCTGCTTTTAGTAGCTCTGCGGATCAGTCTGCCCATGATCTGACGCTGCTTCATGATCTCGAGGCGCAATACCGTGATGTTTGTTCTCAGATAGAGGTCATCCACCCTCAGCGCGAGCAGTTGTCTGCTGATCGTGGAGTTAGAGAGGATCGCAGATCCCATCTTAAGGATGTTGTTACGCGGGCAGAGCGCGATATTGAGGAGGCAGAGCGTATTATTCTGGAGAGGAGGCGCGCCATCCAGGAGGCAAAGGATGAGCTTGCTACCTTGGAGCCTGCCTTAGCTGACATTTCCTCCCGAGCTGCTGAGGTTGAGACTACCTATGGTCATTTAGTTGCAGATGAGCGTGATTTATCGGCTGAGTTATCGGGAGTTTGGGCTCGTCGGCTTCGGTTATCCGTTCATGCTCGTGCTTCGGCTGCTGCACTTCACCGCCTGACGGATATTTTCGGGCGTACTCTTGATCGGTGGGCTCTCATGCATCGGCGCATATTGGGTGATGGGACGCAGCCTCCCCCTTAGTTTCTAACACTGCTTTACTTTTCAGTACGCTTTTGGGTCAGCCCATCGGCCTTGTGATGGGTAACTCTTGTTTTTAGGATACTATTGCTATTTTCTGGCCGAGCTTGTGGTTAGCCACTTTTGATGCACTTATGTTATTTATTCAGATTCCCAGACTGATGGATAGAACACTTTGAGATATTCTACATTTATACTCTGTTTGTGTTCTTGGCCATCGATGTCCATCAGCTTATATGCACCATTAAGTAGTCTCTGTGTGATAATGAATGGTCCTTCCCAATTTGGAGACCATTTGCCTGTTTCACTATCGCGCACCCCCGAGGGTAGTATCACCTTCCATACTAGGTCCCCCTCGCTAAAGGTTTTGGCTCGAACCCTCTTGTCATAATATCTCGCCATCCTCCTCTTTTGGCGGCGGATGCTTTCCAGAGCCGTAAGCTTGTCGCCATCTGCTGTCTCCAATTCTTTCAACATGGCCTCTTCATACTTAGTTAAGTCTAAGTGATGCTGCTGGGCCACTCTTAGAGAAGGGACTGTGATCTCTAAAGGCAGAACGGCGTCATGACCATATGTCAGGTAGTATGGTGTGAAGCCAATGGCTGCAGATTTAGAGTTTCTGTAAGCCCATAGGACCTCTGACAAAGCCTCATGTCATTTCCTTGGTTTCTCACCTACTGCCTTCTTGATCATACCTATCAAGATCTTATTAGTGGCCTCAGCTTGACCGTTTGCTTGGGGGTAATATGGAGTGGAATGATATATGCGAATCTCGAACTGTTTAGCAAAAGCTAAAAACTTCTCTCCAGTGAACACAGTGCCTTGATCAGCAGTGATTGTTTGGGGGATTCCAAATTGATGTATGAGCTCAGTCACGAACTTAATTACATCGTTTTGGTCAATCTTCCTCATTGGCCACGCTTCTACCCATTTGGTGAAGTAGTCAGTGGCCACTAGTATGAATGCGTGATTCTTAGATGACGGTGGATGAATTTTCCCGATGATGTCCATCCCCCAGCCACGAAATGGCCAAGGCTTAATGACTGTGTGGAACTCTTCCGCCGGTACTCTTTGAATCGGCCCATGGCCCATGTTTTTGGCAAGCCTCGCACCCTCGAGCGTAGATGATGCAGTCCTCCATGATAGTCGGCCAAAAATATCCATGGCGTTGGATACTCCACCTCATGCTAGGCCCTGCCCGATGAGAGCCGCAAATTCCCTCATGGACTTCTCCCATCACCAACTTTGCGTCTTCGGGTCCTATGCACTTGAGTAGTAATCCATCGACCGCCCTTCGGAATAATTCGCCATCAACTAGTGTGTACTGTAAAGCTTTAACCTTTAGAGAACTATCTCTTCCAGATGATGGGTTTTCAAGATATCGTTTGATCTCGGTCCTCCAATCATCATTCGAACTTTGAGGTTGGATTTCTTGTTGGTCCTCAGGCTCACTTGTGATGGTGGCAATGCGTGGTGCCCCTCTAGGGCGACCAGTCTGCCAACCCGAAGCAAGTTGAGCGACCTCGTTAGCCTCTTGATTTTGGCTCCTAGGCACATGTGTGATGGTGGCATCCGAAAACTTGCCCTGTAGTTCTAGTGCTATCTCATAACACTTAATCAATCTAGGACTCTTGCATTCATATTCTCCTGTTAACTGTTTCAGGATAACTTGGGAATCTCCAAAAATTGTAATGGATTTCGCACCCTTCAGCAATGCTGTCTTGAGGCCAAATATTAGAGCTTCATACTCCGCCTGATTGTTGGTGGTGCCAGGCTCTAACTCTCTAGCAAGCTTCCAATGTTCTCCACGAGGACTAGTAATCGTAATACCGGCTCCTGAACCGTTGCTTGCACAAGATCCATCAAAAGTTAGTTCCCAAGGTTCGAACCCTATAAAGGACGCTTGTTTGGGATCCTCTGGCAATATCAACGAAGGATGTTGAGCTAAAAAATCAGCCAAGGCTTGTCCCTTGACCGCCTTTTGGGGAATATGTACCAGGGTAAAGGGACTAATCTTCATAGCCCACTTAGCTTGACGGCCCTTCAATGCCGGCTTGTGCAAGAGTGTCCTTACCAAGTCAAAGGGAGCTACTACATGAACTGTTCTTGGCAGCATGTAGTGTTCCAACTTGTTGCAAGAGTATACTAGGGCGTAGCATAATTTTTCTAATGCGGTATATCTCACTTCTGGCCCTTGCAGAGTCTTGCTAAGGCAATAGATAGCCCTCTCCTTGCCGTCTTCATCATCTTGTGCAAGCAAGCAACCGATAGATTCTTCGTCGGCGGATACGTATAGTTTCAAAGGTACTCCAAGCCTTGGCGGTACTAATACTGGAGGGTTGACCAACGCTCTTTTTATTTCTTCAAAGGCTGCCTGATGCTCAGACGTCCACATGAACTTCTCGTTCTTTCTTCCTTTAAGTAAGGTAGTGAACGCTTTCATCTTTCCTGTGGCATTGGCAATAAACCACCTTAAGAAATTGATTTTACCAATTAGTGACTGCAACTCTTTGAGATTGGATGGTGTACGGGCTTCCAATATGGCCTTAGTTTTATTTTGGTCTACCTCAATGCCCCTCTCATGCACCAGGAAACCTAAGAAGATCCCTGCCGCCACTCCGAAGGCACACTTAGCTGGATTAATTTTCAACCCATGTTGCCTCATTCGGATGAAGGCACCTTCAAGGTGAACCAAGTGTTGATCAAATTCGCATGATTTCACAACTATGTCATCAATGTAAACTTCAAGTGTATGGCCAATGAAATCATGAAAAATCATGTTCATGGCCATTTGATATGTTGCCCCAGCATTTTTCAATCCGAAAGGCATGACTACCCATTCAAAGATGCCGACTGGCCCTGGGCAACGAAAGGCTGTTTTATGTACATCGTTTTCAGAAATGAAGATTTGGTTGTATCCAGAATAACCATCCATTAAAGATAAAAACTTGTGGCCAGCGGCCGCATCAACGAGCATATCGGCCATAGGCATCACATATTCATCCTTGGGTGTTGCCAAGTTTAAATTCCTAAAGTATATACAGACTCTTAATTGACCGTTCTTCTTTATAACAGGTACAATATTTGCAAGCCATTCCACATAACGACAAGTTCTAATGTAACATGCTCTAAGAATTTTCTCAATTTCGGCCTTTATTTTTGGGATGGTGTCTGGGTCGAACCGTCTTGGCGGCTGCTTATGAGGTCTGAATTCTGGGTGAGTTGGCAACTTATGTTCCACTAGATCTATTGATAGTCCTGGCATGTCTGTGTACTGCCATGCAAAGCAATCCTTATATTTATGAATCAGCTCCACCAGTTGGTGCCGCTTTTCATCCGGTAATGACGCACTTATCTTGGTCAACTTTGGCTCTGCCTCTGTCCGGAGGTTGATGTTTACAAGTGGTTCATTGGCTTCCGGACTAGGCAACGTCCACTTCACATGAGATGGCCGCTCAGATGGCCGAATGTCAGTTGGGTTTTTGGACTTGATTTCGGCGCCCATCATTATTTCAGTGTTGGCGAGCCGTTGCAACAAGTCTTTATAAATGTCGTAGCTGCTCGTCATGCAGAGATTGATGCTTCATGTCGGCTATCTGCAGGACGTAACTTGAAGCCGCTTGTTGTGAAGTCAATGGATTCCAAATCCATGTCCATACCAATTAAAGCTGATGCAGGTTGGATGTCTTTTAAGTAGAAGATCACCTTATCATTGGCGTCCTGTCCTGCAAAGGGTTGAGGATCCGCCTCTACCAATTCTATCTGGTCACCATCCCAAATGAGTAACTATTGGTGCAAAGTAGAGGGAACACATTGTGCCATGTGGATCCAGTCACGTCCTAATAACGCCGAGTAACAAGTCTTTGATTTCACCACAAAGAAGGCCACTTTGATGGTCTTGGAACCGATAGTGACATTTGTCGTTATGAATCCGGCAGGTTGAGTTGCTTCTCCCACGAAACTGCACATTCTGACCCTGGTGGGGATCAGATCTTTCTCACTCTTCCCAATCTTCCTCAGAGTCGACATAGGCATTACATTTGCCGCTGCCCCGTTGTCAACGAATACCCTGCGTACAGGACATCCATCAATGTGAGCCTTGACATACAAGGGTTTCAGTTGCCTTGTCTGGGCCACCTCGGGTTTGGCAAACTGTGCCGAAGCTAAATTTGAAGCATCATGCTGGCCGTCAAGTTCTTGTGTAGGAGGTACATCCCGGGCTGGATGAGACAATTCTGCTATCATTTCATCCATTTTTTCTATGAGCCTAGCGAATGATGGCTCTTCATCATCCCAAATCTCAGATTCGGCGTCGCTTATATCTTCATCAGGCGCTAACCCAATAACCTGCATGGGTACGGAGGGGTCCGCCGACTCTTCTTCCTGCTCTTTCTTATGATCTGCATCCCCAAGCTCTTTATCCAATTTTTTCCAGAATTCCGTACTATCAAAATCTTCTTCAAGATCCATGCCCTCTAAATCACCATCGTACTCTTCATTAATGTTGAGGTCAGCATCATCCCATACACCATCTTCACACCCCTCATCAATGTCAAGATGCATATCATTCAGCGTGCCATCCTCCTCAGTCATGATACCTAAGGCACCAATCCCCACCTTAGGTTCATTGAGATTGGCCTCCACAGCCACTCCCACTTCTGTAGACGTAGTGGCCCCAAAAGTCACTTGTTGTGCTTCATTGGTTAATTTTGTTTCGGATGGGACTTCTGGCTTCTTTTGGGATTCCAACGCCTTGTAGTAAGCTGTGAATCCTTTGAAACTATGTGGTTCACTCCCGAGTTCATCGGCCTCCTGGGTCGCTAAATATGTCATGTACTTCATAAGCACACTAGCCATGGCCATGTTTGAAGGAGTCAGATCCATGTTGTCTAATTTCTCAATGAAATTTTGTCCCACAGACTTAACTTTACTTTCTTGATTAGCAGACTCGGTAGCTACAACTTTACCTTTGTCTTTAGAAACTGATGGTTTAGTCTGAAGAAGATCAGCTTTGGTTACCCTGGGCCTTGGTGAAGGTATCTGAGGCTTTCGTTCTACCCACTGCAATCTCTCTCGTACTGGCCTCCTGGTAGTAGAAGGTGCTGGCGGCTGCAACCTCTCCTTCACTGGTCTCCTGGTAGAAGGTGATGGCGGTTGTAGCCCCTCCCGCATTGGCCTTCTGGTAGAAGGTGATGGCAGCTGCAGCCTTTCCTGCATTGGCCTTCTGGTAGAAGGTGGTGGTGGTTGAGGTGGTCTTCTTGAGTCCTCGTGCATTTTTCCCTGACGAGGTATTATGGGCGAGTTAGGTTCCCTAGCCGGAAACCATGCCCCCGTACCATGTACCTTCTGGTAAAGGAGTTTCCGCTGTTCGGAGGTTTCTCCCCTGAAGCAAGTCGGCTGTACTGGCTTCTGAGGCTTGGAAGACTCCAACTTATGGATCTGAGCTTCCCATTGCCGCATCTCCTCGGCATACCGTCTCTGAGCCCGCCTAAATTGACTTCTAGTCATGGATGGCGGCTTCTTTTGAGCAACTCTGCTCTGAGCCCGATTCCTCATCCACCTTTCAGCCTCAACAGGATGTTCGGGACGCCTCATCAAAGTTGGAACCACCTGTACACCATGTCTATAATCATGGGTAATAGGTTGGTGTTTCCCATTCTCATGGATCTCTACAGCATGCTTAGGGATCTCAACCCTCATAGGAGGATTCTGCTTCTTTTTATGTTCTTGTTTTTCTGATTCTAGGACTTTCTTGAAGTCTTCCTTCGACGTGCTCTTAAATCTTGGTCGTTTACTGTACAACTCTTTTCTTTTTTCATGATCAGATTCATCAGATAACAAATCTACATCATTCTCGTCGAACTCAATATGTTCTTTTCCTTTATCAGTCCGGCTATTGGAGCCGCTATCTTCTGGATTTGGTAAGAGTCCAGAAACACCAATTGGAAGTTGATGGAACAGGTCTAAATCCACCTTCATACCTGCAATTTTCAAACGTCCTTCTTTTATTTATTTTCTGTATGGCAGTCCTAAAACTCCTGCATTTTGTAATGCTGTGAGTAAACGAATTATGCCACTTACAAAAAGATCGGCCTTGAATATCCTCAGCCGTAGGTAATTTCTGCCCCTCAGGCAGCTTAATCACACCATCTTTGAGTAGGGCATCGAACACTTGATGCACCTTGCCCAAGTTAAAAAGGTCTTCCTCAGGCTTATATTTAGCCTCTCTTTGTTTTGGCGGCTTAAGAGCTTCACATGTATGTGGTTTGGCTGTCTGAACTAGTTCTGCAACAGCCACCTCTACAGCTTCGTCCTCATCATCACTGAGTTTCACTTCTTCGAAATGGACTCGACGCATAGGACGCCTCTCTTCCTGTTCCCCCAGGAATTTTTCCACGCGGGCCGCTCTCTCGGCCAGCTGGGCAAGGTCAGTTGCATCCTGCACAATTAAATGTTCATTTAATTTCGATGTTAGCCACTGCTATATTGGCTATTTCTTTATCCGGAATTGCCATAGTACATCGGCCTTTAAGGCGCTGCAATCTGTTAATAAAAGCACTTGCCGTCTCATCGGCAAATTGTTTAGCGTTAGTGAGATCTGCAAGACTAACCTGTGACAGGGGAGTGTAGAACCTGTCATGAAACGCCCGCTCAAGATCAGCCCAATTCTGAATTGAATTAGGCCGCAAGGAAGCAAACCAGGCAAAGGCGGGTCCAGTCAGAGATGAGCTGAACAGTCTTAACTTCAGCCAATCGTTGGCCGCTGCTTCGCCACATTGAGCAGTAAACCTGCCCACATGTTCTACTATGGATTTGCCGTCGTCTCCCGAAAATGTGGTGAACTCGGGCATTTTGAAGCCTTTAGGGTAGGGCTGCATAGTGTCTACCCATTCACGGTATGGTTTCCTGTATGTGGGCCGTTCCATAGGCCTCAATTGAATCCCGAAGTGTTGTTGCATCATATCTGCCAACAACTCGGGTGACACCACAGGCACCTGTATAGGAGGCATGGCGGCTGGGAAAGGGTTGGTGGCCTGATGCTGCATGGCGGCCGGGTATGGACCGGCGGCCTGATGCATGGCGGTCGGGTGTGAACTGGTGACCTGATGCTGCATGTTGGCAGGATGTGAACTAGCGGACTGATGCTGCATAGCGGCCGGATGTGGACTGGCGGTCAGGTGTGGACTGGCGGCCAGCTGTGGACCGGCGGCCTGATGTTGCATGCCCAGATGTGGACTGGCGGCCTGATGCGGTATGGCGGCCAGATGTACTGGAGGCCTGATGCTGTATGGCGGCCAGGTGTGGACTGGAAGCCTGATGTTGCATGGCGGCCAGGTGTGGACTGGCGACCTGATGCTGCATGGCGGCCGGATGTGGACTGGAGGCCTGATGCTGCATGGCGGCCAGGTATGGACTGGAGGCCTGATGCTGCATGGCGGCCAGGTGTGGACTGGAGGCCTGATGTTGCATGTGTCCTCCCCCAGAACCTAGAGTAGGGATGGCGGCCGGTGGGATGGGTGCCGCCACTCCAAATGGTTGTGTCGGCACAGCGCTAGACGCCATCAAGTATCCTGATGAAGCATACATCATGGGAGCTGGTGCTCCAAACTTAGAGAGTGATGGCTGGTCAAAAGTTGTCCCCCAAGTCTTTTGTAGACCGCCATACGGTCCTGTAACGCTTGGTGACATATTCATGCCATTTGCAGGGATAGATCCCTCTTGTGAAGTACGCAGGGATCCACATATCCTGTCAGTTTGATCGGCCATGGCAGGCCGCAATACATCCATAAGGTGCTTCATAAGTAAAGGCATGAATTCA
Source organism: Hygrophila difformis (assembly GCA_030278955.1). NCBI lineage: Eukaryota > Viridiplantae > Streptophyta > Magnoliopsida > Lamiales > Acanthaceae > Hygrophila > Hygrophila difformis. The sequence continues at coordinate 19,321,620 of JAOANR010000004.1, forward strand.
GCCATCGATTCAGTCATCGATAGCCGCATTTGTTCCGAAAGGGTTGGGACTTGCATCATCCCTTGCGGTGGTTGAGAGGTAGTCGCCGTATTATCGACGTTCTCAGATGTTCTTACTGGAGTTTCTTCATGTAGCGATATTTCTCCAAATCTTTGTGTTAAGTCCCTTACTACTCGTCCAGATCTAAGTAGCATACACTTCCAAGTGGATATGGTTTCCACTTCGTGTCCCACTGGGCGTGCCAATTTGTTAACCAAGAAATTTTGATTGAAGAATATTGAGGATTGTTACAAGGTCTACTAAAGGGAATTACAATAATTTAAGCAAAACTGTAAAAGAAAGAAAACATTGCAGAATGGAAGAACAATAATTAAACTTGCAGAATGAAAAATGCAGAGAATATGAAAGTCCTCTTGGGGTGTCTATTGATGCCCTCTGGAGTGTGTCTCTTCATCCTTTTATAGAGGGTGGGACGACACCCTCTGTTGTAATGATCCCTTTGATTGCGGGATTCTCTCATTGATTAGGTGGCGGCGCTGTCCTGCATTAATGTCGCCGCTGAGACGCAATCATCCTTGACTTCTGATGACACCTACGACGCTCGTGCAGGAGGATGGCAGCTTGAGGATTGACAGCTTGGGAGAGGGTTGATGGTTCTCATCACTTCCCTGTCGCCCCGAATTATGGTGCAACTTCTCCTTGGTCATCATCCGGATAAATCTTGAATTGGACCGGTGTAACACCCCGGATTTGATAACCCAGGCCGAGGTGTCACCGCCGCACCTCCCTAGCAAGACACGGTTTCTCCGAGCTTGCTAAAGAGATGCAAGGCTATGAGCGTTGGAAAATGTTTTAAAAGCAAGTCCGGAATTACTTAAAAATAATAATGTAATATCATCCATACATGATAAAAGTAATAAGTTGCAACGGAAATTAAAATACAGGGCCGACATGGCCAAGACTCGGGTTAACAAGCCCGTATGCACGTTATGTAAAACAAATAATTAAATGCCCAAAATAATCCCCCGATGCATGATCATGCTCCGTACTCTGTAATGGAAAAATGAACAACGGGTTTTATCAGTATATAAAATACTGAGTAAGTTAATCCCTAACTAACAATTTAAGGGGTTACATGTGTTTAATTGAAATTACACTTTTCATGCGTTACGAAATTAATTTAAAATTCATAGTTTACTTGCAGCGGAAAAGCATGATTAATTTATTCAAGACGAGAATACATAATTTAAGGACTTAATTTAAAAGCATAATTTCAGACGCTTAATTTGAATACATAATTTAAAAACATAGTAAATACGATTTAAGCGTAAATAAACACTCACACAAGTCTTTTATATTTCTTCCCGTAAACTAAGAAGAGGACACCACACAAGGGAGATCACTAACGAGGCAATCTCAAAAATCATAATCAGTTAGCCGGTGAACCGGCGGCCGCAGCCATATCAGCATTGACTGCCGTTTTGGCTAGCCATGTGTATCTACCGTCAATTTGACAGGCATGTATATCAACTGTCGTTTGACAGGCCTTTCAAACGGTTTCACTACCACTCGGGCAGGCCGTGTATTTCCCACTGCCGATTTGGCAGGCCATGTGCACAACTGCCGTTTTGGCATAGTAAGGAGACCACTAACGAGGCAGTCTCAAAGATAATGATAGTATGAAGATCGGCTCAGCCTAGTGAACGGGATTTTTCGAAAGTTCGTATTTCAAAGTTATCAAAGGATCGATATCGCGTTTTCATAGTTCGAGTTTTCTCAAGTTCGAAAAATCCTATTCGAGGCAGTTCACGCCTTTCTTAATTTAAAATTCGTTTTTCCTCCAAAAATTCTGAAACTTGGCCAGTAATTCAAAAACACACACACGAACAACTTTCATGTTTTAAGTTTTTGGAAATAAGGTTCCGAAGTGAGTTGAAATTTGAGTTGATTGCAAAGAATAATTTACGTCTTAAAAACTGTTTTCGTCACAGGTTCGTGTAACGCCGATTAAAAATTCATTTCAAAACCAATCGATGTGAAATTTTTACAGTAACTACACGACACATTAAGGAACAACTTTCATGTTTTAAGTTTTTGGAAATAATGAATTCTTGGTACTCAAAAATCGAGTGCAACTCACTGCATACTCATGGCCCTTAAAACGAATTCAAAACAGTTCTAAAAACTTGGCCGTTTGACATATCAAATGAACACCAAAATTCGTGAAATTTTGTAGGCATAATCTAGACACAATTATCTACAACTTTTGTTTAGAAATGCAAAGTTAAATCATTCGAAAAATGGGTGAAAAACATGCATCAAGTTGAGTGAAGGAATCTGTCACAGATTAAAATCGTTCGGTTTGATACAGAAAGTTCATGGCGAAAATTGGGATAGCAAAACTTAATGTAAATGGCTGAAATTTGGACACAAGATAGATAAAGGTGTTAGGAACAACTTTTATGTTGAAAAGTTTTTGGTTTGAATTCCCGAAGGTCGGGTTTTTAGCGAGTCTTTAAAATTGGACGAAAATAGGGTTTTTGAAAACTGATTTTTGTTACAAGCCTATATCTCGAGATTTAAACAACAAACAACCACGAAAATTTGTGAGTAAGGTTTTAACTTACATAGAATGAGGATGGGGTCGCTGAAAAGGGTTTCCGGAGATCCTAGGGTCGCGACGAACGACCAACTTCTCCGATCGCTTTTCGTTTGTTTTCCGGCGTGAAATCGTAGTAAAGGAAACGGGTTAGACTTTGAGTTTCTAAGTGTTATGGACGAACTAAAACATTAATCTATGGCTTACCAAAGGTCTAGGAAGCAGAGGCCTCGTCCCGTTTGCCTCGTCGTCGCCGGAATACTCGCCGGAAAGTGGTCTCGGAGGGATTTTGGCTTGGAGAGGAGAATTTGAGAGGGTGAGGCTTTTGTTTTCTGTCCAAATGAGAATGAGGGCGCCCCAATCCGCCCTTAAGCCTTCCCCAAAGGCTGTGATCCGGTTGCCCTCGATAGGGATTGGATTTTTGGCAAGAAAATCGCCATGGAAGGAAAGTTTACACCTCCTGCACCTCTGGCGCGCTGGTGACGCGCACATAGGCCTTTGTCCGCGCGGAGCACGCGTGGTCTGCCCTGGAGTCGCGACCCCTCCGTCCGCGCGGTGGCCGCGCGGCGGCGCGCGGAGGGCGCGGGCCGGCCGGACCGGCCGGTTCGGCGGTCCGCGTGGTCCGTCGGGTCTTTTCTTCTTTTCTCGATCGGGTTTCTATCGCCTACGTTTTCGGTTTGACTTTTCGGGTCATTTCTGGGGTTACGATTCCTTTCTAAATTTTATTTTGACTCCAATGAATTTCATATTCGAAACCTTGAATCCGTCGAGTTTGAATTCATCGTCTTTCGACTCCCGTGTAGTAATTTATCTGATTAAATTACTTCCGACTTCACGGGTTTTTGGAATTAAAATTCTTTTCCTTCTTGAATTTAATTCCAATTCTTTTAACTCGATTCATGGAATTTCTTCGGCTTCCTTTCCCTCTTTTATTCCATTTTGAGTTTTTTGAATCTATCGGCGTTTCATTTCCGAGCAATAATTTATTGTAATAAATTATTTTCTTTTCGGAAATAAATTTTTATTTTGCTGTAAGAATCCCGGGTATTACAACCGGGCTTTGATAAATAGATTGGGCCTTTGAAAGTGTGTCCTCTTTTCCGGATATATTTTCATCGACTGGGACTTTGAAGATGTGTCCCTCCTTTCGGATATATCTACACTGACATGAAGACGCGTCCTCTCTTCCGGATATATCTCCACGGACTGCGCCGGACAATCTGGACATCGGATGGGCCTCCAACATTGGACTAACAGATATGGGCCTCAATATTTTTATTAGGTTAACAGAACCTAAAGAACAATTTGTCATCGGGGAGTTTGTTTTAATTCATTTTATTTTATTTTTTTTTTTTTTGAAGCGGTTGAAGATGTTAGTGTAGAAGAAAATATTTTGGGTTGAAGGTTTTGGAAGAATGGGGCGTATGGACTATGGTAATGGATAAGGGAGTATGTGAATTTTATTATTATTTGTTCTTTTTGAAAAACAAAAACTTTACGTATAGGAACAATTTTGACGAGTTTGGGATTGAGGACTTACTTTAGTGGTCAAGTCATCGACTCCCAACCTATAGGTTTGGGATTCGAATCACCACCCGGGCTCTTATCCATCCTCTTTGTTACATTTGTAATTTGTGTGGCATGAGTTCTCACCACCCCTTTTCCAGGCCTTTAATGGTCAATCTAAACTTTTTAGGTTTGGGATCGATTTTTAACCTAAACTTTTGGATAGTTCGAATCTCAGTTGGGTCTCCTATCCCTTTTTTTTTTGTCTCCTTTGTTCCATTTTTAATTTGTAATTTGCGTAACGTAGGTAGGGGTGGACATCGGGTCGGCTTTGTCGGTTCGAATAATTTGGGTTCGGGATAGCCAGGTTTGGGTACGAAATCGAAATACCCGAACAAAACCCGATATTGGCGGGTTCCCGACCCGACCGGGTTGAGTACCCAACCCCATTTTTTTTTAAAAAAATTATATTAAAAATTTGAATTAAATAAATAAAATCAAATGACATTATATTTACACATATTTAACGAATAACAAATAAATATAGAATTAATTATTTAATTCATCCGTACGTAAGAAATATATATGTTGATTAACTGCACATTAAAAAAAATACAAACACGTATGAAGACGTTTTTAGCAAATACTACTAAATCTATACAAATAGAGTAATTAATAAATTCTTCTATTTTTTTTTTTTGGAATAGTTCTATTTGAGAAAGACATAGTGAAAAATGAAGAATTTAAATAAATATTTGAAAAGATAGTAAAGAATTATCAAATTTATAAATTAATTAAGTATCAAACTTGATTTTTCCCCATGGATGAGGTCTCCTGCCTCCTTGCAAGCGATGCTAGTGGCGTTGTTTATGCTTGTTTTTAGTTAGCTTGTTTATTTGTTATTTTTTTCTTTTCTCATTTGCTCCGCTTCTTAGGCTGTTTTAAAAAAAAAAAAAAAAAAAAAACTTGATTTTGTATATTTTTATTGTAGATGATAATTGTGAGAATTTGTACTAAATGATAATGACTTATGGAATTATTAGGAGTTTTAAAGACTTTAAAAAAATTATAAAAAGTGTGAAACGTTTAAAAAAAGGTCGGGTATCCGATCGGGTTATTCGGGTCCAAACTTAGGACCCGATACCCGACCCGAACTTTGGGTTCGGTTTCGAGTACCCAACCCGACTTCTCTATTAAAAAAATCCACCCGAACACCATTTTTTTCGAATTCGAGGTCGTACCCGACTAATCTGAATCAAATGCCCAGTCCTAAACATAGGCTTCCACCACTTATTTTTTAATATGCTATTTAGGAAAAAAAATAAAAAAAATAAAAAAAAAAATTGGTAGTTTTTTTTTTTGGTAAACATTGACACTCATGTGTCGGCAAAGGTGTGTGGGAGCCCAAGCCACACAAATTACAAAGGGGATAAAGGGGAGGGATAGGGGCCGTGTAGAAAAAAAATTGGTAGTTTGAAATTAGGTTGGGGTGATGCTAGTAAATCGACAAGTATAAAGTGTCATGAAAAAGACGCCCCGCCAAATCACGGTTATTAACATGAAAATTGCATCCAAAACCCTTCTTCCTCCATTGCACTTCAACGCTGCCTTCGCTTGCATTTCTTCATAATTGCATCTTGATTCCTGCGGAATTCGATGCGTTCTCGTTGCATCAGTAACAGAAATTGACATAAAATCGACGTCCAGCAAATATGGCATCCAACGACGAAGAAAGTTCCACGCTTTTGGGACTATCTCACGAAACGGGGGCTCCGGAAGTTGCTGACGTCGAGACGGGTTCCCAGCCGGCCTCTGTTGCGGCGATATGCTTGAATGATGGTGTAGCTGTTCAAATTCCTGACACTGCACATGAAATTAGCCAAGGTTTTTTTTTCGATTGATTTAATTTTCTAGGGATTTTGACCTCGTGCTATTGTTTTCGAAATTGTTTTGGGGCATTTCACCTACTAAGCTTTTAATAGAAATTGCAGTGTGGTGTCGCTACTTGTTTGAATATTCGTTGAAAGAGGTCGAAGAATTGGAATTTATGATAATTTGCTTGATGTGAATAAGCTCTACTATAGGTTTATATATTACACTCTAACCATTCAAATCGCAAAAGGTAAAAGTAGAATGTATCACAAGATCATTAATTTTGCACATACTAAACATAACACGATTTTCAATTTCACCACGGATATATATTGATGGAATCATATTCGAGATACAGGATATGCTCTAATAATATCGGTTTCTGATGTTAACAAATGGGTTTGAAGTCAATCTTTAAATGTCCTTTAGTTGAAAGAAGTGATAGTGTTCCATCTTTTCATGTTTTAATCTAGTTCTTTATCTGTTTCTGTTAGTTTGCATGATATTTGTACTCATTCTGTTAGCCCATGTTTATTATACCTCTTATATGTGTAGATTCATGGCTACAAGTTGGATTTGTCCTGACAACGGGGGTAAACAGTGCCTATGTTCTGGGATATCCTGGCACAATCATGGTTCCATTGGGTTGGATTGGTGGCGTGGTTGGATTAGCATTAGCAACAGTGCTATCCTTGTATGCAAATGCTTTAGTTGCAAAGATTCACGAATATGGGGGAAGGAGACATATTAGGTATAGAGATCTTGCTGGATTTATATACGGTGAGAACATGCTAAAGAACTATAAGTAAAGTTCTTCCATTAATGAAGAAAAATGCTATCCCCGTAGTCCATAGAAAGTTCCGAATTTTGTTTTATTGAATGGGTTTTACTGCTGTAGGTAGGGAAGCTTATAATATCACATGGGCACTACAATATGTGAACCTCTTCATGATCAATGTTGGATTTGTCATTTTAGCTGGAAACTCGCTTAAGGTAAAATAAAAAATAAAAATGAAAATTGTTCTCTCATTTCACTATTTTAAACTTCATAAGATGAATTTGTAGCTATATGCAAACCTGTATTTTTATCCTTGGTTCAGCAGTGGGTAGATGATTTCTTATTTGAATTTTAAGTCCTCCCGTATCCTTGCATCTTGGTCTGGACTAAAACTCTGGGAAGCATTGATTGAGCTCACTGGGTCCTTTAGCTGATCCCTTTGAGTTTGTCAACATTGTGTGTAGGCGATGTACGTTCTTTTCCAAGATGACAATGTCATGAAGCTTCCTCACTTTATTGGAATAGCTGGGCTTGCTTGTGGTGTTTTCGCCATTTCAATTCCCCATTTATCAGCACTGGGGGTTTGGATGTCATTTTCGATGTTGCTCAATCTTGTTTATGTTGCAATAGCATTTGCTCTTGCTCTTAAGGATGGTACTGCCTCTTCATATCCTTGCTAATGTGCCAATTCATATTCTAAAGTGTTGAATACTGATGTTTCCTTCTGGCTATCCTTTATTTTTCTTTTCTTGTACATAAAAATTTGGTTTCTTTGGGACACTACCACTGGTATTTTAACACAACCAAAGGTAAGTCCTACTTTGCTTTATACTGGGAGTTAATGTGGTAGACTTGCAGTATCTATCTATTGAAAGAACCAACGGTTTCTCATGCTTAATGAATCCTACTTGTATATGTAGTTTAAGCGGCCATGTTTGGCGATTGGATGAATTTGACATCTTAAATTAACATTTAGATTTTAGTCTCAATGATTTCACAAATTTTATCGTGCTACTTCGCACTCCGAATTAGGTGCAAGAAAGGAAGGTAAGGTATTTAGTTTAAATAATTGTAAAGTTGCTTAAAACTGCAGAAGAGCCTTTTTCCCTTACAGGTTGACTTTCACTGACTTGGGAAATCAAGGTGAAGTTTTGGTTACTTCTGTTTACTAGTTCTGGATTTTTATATTCAAAAGAATAGAAAAACAACAATAAAGACTATATGCTTCTGAGTAGGTTTAATATGTTAGATATCTTGTAATTTTGTCTAAAATTTTTTGCATCAGAACTTCACTTTTTCCTGTCTGTTGGCACTGGAACAGGCATTGAAGCTCCTCGCAGAGATTTCAGCATTCCTGGAACCGTAACAAGCAAGATTTTTACAACTGTTGGTGCATTAGCAAATCTATTTTTTGCTTTCAATACAGGAATGCTTCCCGAAATACAGGCATGATCAAAAATTGTGATTTTATATGTTAAAAAGCACTGACATGACTTCCTTCATTATAAGCATGAATCTGCATCATTACAATACTTTTGCATTGTAATTGGCATCTCACAGTTTCTTCTTCCACTTGACAGGCAACAGTGCGGCCGCCAGTCGTTGGGAACATGATGAAAGCACTCTATTTCCAGTTCACAGTCGGTGTTCTGCCATTATTTGCAGTCACCTTCATTGGTTACTGGGCGTATGGTGCCAAAGCATCAGCATACTTGCTGAACAATGTCAGCGGTCCGAGCTGGCTGAAGGCACTGGCTAATCTTTTTGCTTTCTTGCAGACTATAATTGCTTTACATGTACTAACTTTCCCCTTCATTAGTGTTGATGCTTAATTTTCTGGTTATTTTGATGGCAATTCTTAGTACCTATTCATCAACCTTTCCTTTCAGATCTTTGCAAGTCCAATGTACGAGTATCTAGACACCTGGTACGGAATCAAAGGAAGCCCTCTTGCTTTCCATAACTTGTCTTACAGAGTCATCGTGAGAGGTGGGTACATGGCAATAACCACCTTTATGTCGGCTTTGTTGCCATTCTTGGGAGATTTTATGAGCCTTACGGGAGCTATCAGCACGATTCCTCTCACATTCATTCTGGCCAACCACATGTATCTTACGACAAAGAAACCCAAGCTCTCATCTCTTTGCAAAAGTTGGCATTGGCTTAATATTTGGTTCTTCGGAGTCGTGGCTGTTGCGGCCACAGCTGCTTCTTTGAGGACGATTGCTGTAGATTCCAGTTTTTACCATTTTTTTGCAGATTTATGATCTGTTTGTGGAACTTGAATAATGTATATTGGATACCTATCTATAATTATATGTAAACTTACCTTAGATCCGAATACTGGGCATAGATAAGCACATTGAATTATATATACAGATAGCCAGATTTTGAAAATAAAACGACTGGTTAAAATTAAAGGTGATATCTATCTATTCTATCTACTATTATAAGAGGGAGAGCTCAATAGCTCCCACCTCTGTATTGCAATTTCAACCGTCCGATCAAAAAGGAAATTGAAATCGTGGCCGTTAGATGAAAGGATGGTGGAGTGAAATTTCCAATCCTTGATCGGGTTTCGCCCACTTTCTTCATCTCTTTTTTTCCACTCATCGTTCGTCTCAAGCTAGGGAGTCCCCGCAATTCCTTTTCACAATCCTCTCCATTTTGCCCTCTGAATCCCCGGAGTTTTTGGTGGCCCGGAGATCCCCCCATTCCCGCCGCTCCAGCATCGGTTCGAATTGGCGATTACAGAAGACCGCGTAGCCGGGTTGCTCTAGCAAGCGCGAACCCTTGCGGCATAGTTGCTGCCCCATCGGAAACCTTTGATGTCCCGCATCGGGTGTCCACGGCGAGCCGGTCTTGCCCATTCCGATTGAGGGCCTCGCGGTGTGCGTACTTGCTGGGGCTTGTTCGTTGTTAGATTTCAGCCACGACCGACCCCCCGCCTCACGCCATTCATCCCTCGCCTACCAGCCCTTGCCCTTCTCCGCAATCGCCATTCTACTCACAAACACCCATTAAGGTAACAAATGTTTGCTTTTGGAGTTGCAGGTCTAGGGTTTTAAGTGTCCTTTTTGGTTAACTCATAACTCATAAGTAATAATCTTATCACATTTGTGGGATTAATTATTTACATAATTCATATATGCTTATAATTTTATTGCTGGAATTTTGGTTACTAAACAACACTAATAAGATCTTAACGTTAAGAACTAAATGAGTTTACTAACATGCACTTTATATGCTAAGAATTATGGTGTAATACTAAACATTCTGCCATGTGTTAAAAAATTTCCTTAAAAACCTGGACAATGTTATACGGTGCAGTGTGACTCCATTAAATTTAACTGCACTGTGTATTTAATTTATTTACTTTTCCAAGTAACAGTTGTTATATTGGTTGGTTCTGTAACTGCACTACCGCCACTGTTATATGTCTTTTTGCCATGCTTGAGTTCCCTGAAATTTGCTCAAGAGCTGCATTTTTGCACTAAGTGTATAATTTGTTGTCTGTCTTGAGCATTTCTCACTCCATCAACTGCTAAAGCTGAGACCTCAGTCCTGATCATTATTTTTGCAGGTGATAAGAATAGAAGGGCAATTCCCTGGCCCCATTCTAAATGTAACCACAAACTGGAACGTTGTTGTCAACGTTAAAAATGATCTGGATGAACCATTCCTTTTAACATGGTATGCTCCTGAATCTTGATATGCTGGCATATAATGATGATAAGGGAGTAAATATTATTGCAGAAGTGCAGGAATGGTATTCAACAACGAAAAAATTCATGGCAGGATGGTGTTCAGGAACTAACTGTCCCATTCCTTCTGGTTGGAATTGGACATATCAGTTTCAAGTGAAAGACCAGATAGGCAGCTTCTTTTACTTCCCCTCCCTTCACTTCCAACGGTCTGCTGTGGATTTATAGTTAAGGCTTTATTGTTTGAGTACAGGAAAGATGATTTTATATTCAAAATTTGTGTTTCACAACTTGAGTCATGAGATTTCTTTTACGGTTTACAATGCACTATAGTATCTCACTAGGGTTCAAGAATGAGAGCTGAATTGAATGCAAAAAGTAATTTTAAGTATTTTGCTCTGTTTTCCTGTGTATAGTTCTGGTATATGATCGGTTACTTTCTTATTCCTTATGCTGCAGATCTGGAGTATGAACCAGGACACCTGTTTACTTCATTTTCAGGGACATACCAAGGCATGACGTCAGATTTTTTTGTGTATTTATAGGGAGTTCACAACTTGTTTTTGACATGTTTATTACATATTTCAGGAGATATACACTGTCAGATGGAGTCCAACAGGGCCTAGGACCAACAACCCCAATCTGAAACTGGTATTGGCGAGGTGATTATTTTGCAATATGATTATCAAGTTATATGGTTTTAGGTGTTTCATATTTTCATTTTTTCAATGATCCATGACTGTAGGTACAAGGACGGACTTCATCAACTTGAAAGTAATGAACTGAAAGGAAATTTTGATATGCAAGAGCTATTAATTAATAAATGTATTGTTACCTGAATCCATGGCCTGTGGTATAACTTCGAGTGTATGGTCCTTTTAGTTGCAAAAAAGGTTTCTTGTCTTCAATGCATGTTTGATCACTAATTTGGATTCAGGTGAAAAAAATTTAAAAGAAAAATGAATTTTGAAAAGTGACTTGTCTAGATTGACATACTGAGGAAAAAATGCCAAAATGGTAACATAAATTTGTTAATTTTCTAATTTGGTGCCATAATTACGAAGTTTTCTAATTTGGTGCCACAACTTTGCTAATTGTCCCCGATTTGGTCCCATCGGACCTTAATCACCGCCATTTGCTGACGTGCCATGATTTTTGTGAAATTTATTGTTTTAATTGTGCAACGTGGCTGACCCATAGGCATTGGTTGTGTTTGAACTACACATCTGGCCATTGTAGAACCCTACCCATATACGAGCATGGTACCTATCGTGATCCATTTTTGTACTGATGTAGCCCTAGAGGAATCTGTTTATATCCTCTATATCTGAGTTTTCACTTATTTGTTAGAACTCTATGGATTGCTTTACTAAATTGTTATATGCTTTAGGTCATGATATTAAAACTTAAGTTCAGTTAGGTGTGCTATGGTGTGTAAATGTTGAATTTGGGCTTTGGAACTCACTGTCTTGTTGACTTCATCACTTGCCAATACTGCAACTTTAGTGAAAACAAATTAACATAAAGCATTACAAGAGCTCTGTGACAAAATGTACAATATAGGAGGCACATCTAATGCTTTGGAAAGCATCAAAAAGTTGCTGGAACAAATTGAAGACTGATGACTCTAATATTGAACATCACAAAGCTGCCTCTGAAAAAGTTTAATACTGAGGACTTTAATATTAACAGGCAGGATAGTGATACAGGAGGTAACCTGAAATTTTAGTTCTGTCATGACTGGGTTAATGGAGAAGTTAGATATTGTTATTGGCTTGTACCTGCATAACGGTTGATGATAATTATTTTGTTTTAAGGCTTGGAAGGAAGTGTTGATTTAGTTTGAATTTTAAAATAGAAACTTTAAAAGCCGATACGATATTTAGTTACCAAGCATGTCTGACGATGAGAAATTGAAGTGATTGTGATTGTGAATCTTGTGTTTTTCTTTTACTTATAAATTCCTCTGTATTGTTTTTGAAACCTACCAATTCATTTTGTTTCCGTCGGGCATTGTGATGGCTGGTGTGTGTGAAGTTGGTCACTTGGTCAGGCATACCTGGGGGCTGGAGAAACTTTGGTTACTTGTGATAATGAATTTTGTTCTTTCAATTTGATTTTTTTCCCTTTTCTAGCCAACGAACCTCAGAACAACAAATTGAGATTTAGTTTGAATTTTAAAATAGAAACTTTAAAAGCCGATACGATATTTAGTTACCAAGCATGTCTGACGATGAGAAATTGAAGTGATTGTGATTGTGAATCTTGTGTTTTTCTTTTACTTATAAATTCCTCTGTATTGTTTTCGAAACCTACCAATTCATTTTGTTTCCGTCGGGCATTGTGATGGCTGGTGTGTGTGAAGTTGGTCACTTGGTCAGGCATACCTGGGGGCTGGAGAAACTTTGGTTACTTGTGATAATGAATTTTGTTCTTTCAATTTGATTTTTTTCCCTTTTCTAGCCAACGAACCTCAGAACAACAAATTGAGCAGAACAATGTTGCCATGGAGTTGATAAATAGCGTTACAGGTCTTGATGAGGAAGGTAGATCTCGTCAAAGGATTCTTACATTTGCTGCCAGGAGGTAGTGTCTTATCTTCTTTCTTTGGTGATTGAGATCACCATATCCTCTGATTATTTTCCTTTTATGTGATAATTAATATTTAGATATATCTAATCATGATAGAAAATGATTCATCAACATCACTGTGGAAATTTGAAATCACCAAATTGTTATGCATCATTACATTTATAATGGTAGCACACTTTGACTAAGTGTTAGTTTAATATTCTATCATTAATGTTTTATGCTTTGCTTGGTATTCCCACGAGAAAGCACTGATCTATCAGCTTGATGATTCACATTTGCTGATATAACATGGCATATATTTTTTTGGCTTTATACGTTCATGAAAATCTTTGAATTGCACTTGTAATGGGTCAGGTTCTGTTGCCAAACTCCCTTTTCCGGGGAAAGCTTATCATTCTGGTAAATTGGTTTATTGACATCTTTCCATGCTGATTTTTAGATATGCAACTGCTTTAGAGAGAAATCCAGAGGATTATGATGCAATGTATAACTGGGCACTTGTTCTTCAGGTTTGGGTCTTGCAATTTAAATTACTTGTTTTATGTAATTGTGCTTTAATAATATATATTGTTGCATTCTTTTGGCTCGGTTGTCCTTCCTGGCATCTATGAGTTTATACTTAAGGAGTATATGCTTAATTTTGAAATTGCATCCCTGTAGAGATGTTAATGCTCTAAGAATTTGCAGTCACTATTAAACTTTGTGGAATAAATTGAAGAAGAATAATTATTGTTGAATGTAAGAGATTAGAATTATGTTTTGTCTTTTCAAAGGAATATAATATTTTATATAAGTTTTTGAGAGAAATAGTGCACACAGGAATTTTTTTGGCTTGGTAATTTTCTGCATACAAGTAGTCAAGTACCATAAGGAAGACATATATTGTTCTCTTAACATATCAAAGCTATCTTTTTATCGCAGTAAACATGTGAAATATTGATAAGCACAAGAAATTTGCACCAATCATGATATTTTATCTTTAAGATATTTGGTTTGATCTGTATCTTCTCAGATTACAACTATAAATGTATTTTTATTTGATTTTCCAACTTCATTTCAGGGAAGTGCTGATAATGTAAGTCCAGAATCAAGTTCTCCTTCCAAAGATTCTTTGCTTGAAGAAGCATGTAGAAAATATGAGGAAGTTACCCGTCTTTGCCGCACATTGAATGATGTATGTGCCATCAGCATCACTATTTAAATTATTCGATATCTTTGAATTGTTCTATTTCAATTGTTCAATATTTTATACTCCCTCCGTCCCACTCCACATGTCTCACTTTCCTTCGTCCATTCCACTCCAAATGTCCCCATTCTACTTTAGGTAATAATTATATATCAATAATCTCCATACTCACTCACATCACATTACTGGGATAAATAAATTACAATTTCAAACCCACGACATCTCACAACCATAACATCACCTAATCAACGGATTCGCTTGCGCACTTAGACCGTGATTGCTATAACCTATGGGTTGCGGCTCCCCCTGCTTCCGTTCTCCACAGGTGCTCGCGGGCGTGTGCTGCAGCGCCGCTTCGCCCTTATCGGTTTGCTGTGAAGAAGTTGGCAGAACGAAATTCCAAGTCAGCATATGCTAATGCACGTTTCGTTGGGATTGTTTCGAGAATTGTACCGCTGCACCTGTTTCTAGGATTTGCCCTTGTTGTTTTTGGGGTTGGGGGAAAGGCCGGTTATACCGGCCTGAAGTTTCATTAAGTGCATTTGTCCAAGTGAAACTTCAATCACAAAAAAATAAAAATAAAAGAAATAAAAATCAACTATACAATAAATTTATTTTTTTTGGAAAAGCCGCGGCCAGGAAACAATAGGAAAATTCAAAAATAAAAAAGAAACGAATAAAAAGAAGAACTAGATCCTGGGGAACCACACATTAGCCGCATCAGCCGCCAGGTTCCCCGTAACAAAGTCGGGGGAAAAGCCCACGTAGTGAAGAAATCCTCGATCGACGCTCCATGTTTGGTGTTTGTTTTGATGGGATTATTTGGGTTCTTTTTCCCCTGTAAAAAACCCTATGTTGTAGTTCCGTATGATTTAGTTTCTATGTGATGTTATCAAGAATCCATTTTTATTTTCGTATTGCAGCCTGGTTATTCACTTCGGACCTTCACTGGACATTCTGCTGCCGTAATGTCTTTGGGCTTCCATCCCAACAAAGAGGATATAATCTTTTCCTGTGATGGCGATGGTGAGATAAGATACTGGAGTATTAACCATGGAAGCTGTGCAAAAGTTTCCAAGGTATCATTTCCTAAATTGAACTCATTCATCAACCTTTTTTGCCAATATGTAAAATATACACGCTTGTAATTTATGACATTGTGCTCAGTCATGAGAAGATTAATTTTCTTGATATTGCAATACCGTTTGGATTTAGGGTGGCACTGCTCAAGTCAGATTCCAACCCCGTCTAGGAAGATATCTTGCAGCTGCTGCTGAGAACGTCCTATCAATTCTTGATGCTGAGACATTGGCCTGTCGACATTCATTAAAGGTCTATATTCCATTTCCGGCTTCCTGAGGTGTTTGTGGTTTTTTTGTATGTTCTTTGGTTTACTGTTGGCTTATCCCCATAAAAGAATGACCGCATTCAAACTTGAAAAAACAAATGAACATGTCACTATTGACAAGATGGTAACTGATGGCCCTACAAGAACAAACGCCATCATGAAGATGAGGTTTCAATTCATGGTTGTCTAATCTTGACGTTGTCCATTTTATAATGATTCTGCAGGATCACGAAAAACCTATTATCTCCGTTAGCTGGGATTCCAATGGAGAGCTGCTGGCATCTGTGAGTGAGGATTCGGTGAAAGTTTGGACATTTAGATCTGGAAGTGAAGGGCACTTTTTACATGAGCTCAGTTGTACGGGCAACAAATTCCATTCTTGTGTTTTCCACCCTTCATATTCACCATTGTTGGTAATCGGTTACTACCAGGCAAGTTTTATCATTCTTCTTTTTTGAGTTACTGAAATCACATTGCATGCATAATCATAGCTCGTGAGAGTTAAACGTCAAATTTGTCTTAGTTTGAAAGGGCTACATTGATTCTGAAGTCTGAAGTGTATTTGCAGACGCTGGAGCTCTGGAACATGGCTGAGATCAAGAACATGTCCGTGTCTGCACATGAAGGGATGGTTGTATCATTGCCCGCATTGCCTGTCTCATGATTTCGTCAAACAAGGTAACTATTGCTGATGTGTAACTGCATTCATTTTCATCTTTGATCACAAATAAGAATGAATACTGGATGATGATGAGGAATGTGGTTCAGGTTGTTATTGGTCCAGCTACCGTTGGAGGCATCCAAGCTGGAGCATTTAAGATTGGTGATACGGCTGGAACTATTGACAACATAATTCAGTGTAAATTATACAGGCCTGGTTCTGTTGGCTTTGTTTCCAAATCTGTGAGTAACTGGTCTGAAGTCCCCTTTTTCTTTTATCTTCTTTAGTACCCCCGCTTATAGAGATTTTGCTTATTTCATTGGTATCACTTGGCTTAATGCTCAAATTCATGCATGTGGTACAATATTTTACCATTGGATACAAATTGCCACTAGATTGCTGCTATGAATGCTAACTTCAGGCCTTCTCTCTCTTTTCCTCTCTAATTTGAAGCATTGCTTCTGATTGCAAGGTGGCATGTCGAATGAAATGTACAACACAATTGCTCGTGTCACTGATGGAATTTATGAAGGTTGGATATCTGATTCATGGCACTGATATCTTATCATGCTTCTATCTGGTGTTGCTAATGTGTGGATCTTGTTTTAATTATAATCTTATGTAGGAATTGCGATTGGAGGGGATGTGTTTCCTGGGTCAACACTTTCTGATCATGTCTTGCGATTTAACAATATCCCTCAGGTATATCAATTTTGAATTTAGGTGTGATAATTTCTTGCACTATTTCAGTGTACTTTGTTCTTCAGATACATTTCTTTGAGTTAGAAATGTCCGTCTTCAGTTGTGCAAGCTCGCTTCTTGGTTTCTATACAATAAACTTTTTAAGAAGAATGGGTTAACTTGTGTAGACCTTTTCTTAGAAAATTTATTTATTTCTCACTGATAAACTTGATATCTTACATGAATGCATCTACTATTCCTTGCTTTTTGTTCATGTATTTGAGGTGGTGTGATTGTGTTTTTTTTTAATGAAAATCAGGTCAAACTGATTGTTGTTCTTGGGGAACTCGGTGGGCGTGATGAATATTCCCTTGTTGAAGCCCTTAAACAGGGAAAAATTAACAAGCCCTTGGTTGCCTGGGTTAGTGGGACTTGTGCCACGCTCTTTAAGTCAGAAGTGCAATTTGGTCATGCGGTGAGCATATGCCCTTGTTTTTCATGCTCCATTTACTCACTTTTCTGTGATGTGAGCTCTCAAGCTCAAACCTTCCGTTTCTCATTTATCATCAGGGGGCCAAGAGTGGTGGGGAAATGGAATCTGCACAGGGCAAGAATCAAGCTCTTAGAGAAGCTGGAGCGGTTGTTCCCACTTCTTATGAGGCCTTCGAAGGTGCAATTAAAGAAACTTTTGAGAAATTGGTAGGTGCTTTTAATTTCCACCACGTAGATGTTGCTGAAGTATTTTCTATTCAATTGCTTACTGCTTACTGATAGCTGAAGTGCTCTGTATTTTTCCTCTCTTAGGTTGAGGGTGGTAAAATTGCTCCAGTGAAGGAGGTGATTCCGCCTCAAATACCCGAGGATCTGAATACAGCTATCAAGAGTGGAAAAGTTCAGGCCCCAACACACATTATTTCGACAATATCTGATGACAGGGGTGAGGATTGGATATTCTTTCTTGTTTTTGAAGTTTTATTTTGGATGTATAGCTGTTTAAATGTTTAAACTCGACTGTTGCGATGTGGCAGGCGAAGAGCCTACGTATGCTGGTGTCCCGATGTCCAACATCGTTGAACAAGGATTAGGCGTTGGTGATGTCATTTCTTTACTGTGGTTCAAACGAAGCCTTCCTCAATACTGCACCCGTTTTATTGAGGTTGGTTGTTTAATCTTTTTATACCCCTTTCTTCCTACCCCTCTTGGACCTTTCCTTTGATTGCCATTTCAGTTGGTCCTGACAAGAGGCTTTCATTCCATACGGTCTCACAGCCATTTCTAAACACTTCTCTTCGCTTTCCAGATTTGCATCATGTTGTGCGCGGACCATGGTCCCTGTGTTTCGGGTGCTCACAACACCATTGTGACAGCTAGAGCTGGAAAAGATCTCGTCTCCAGTCTTGTTTCGGGTAAGTTGCAGCTTCCAAACTTATTTATCGTGATATAGAAACAAACTTGGTTGCTGAATAATGGACATCTGAGATTTCCTTGTATGATAAATTAATAATAAAATTATCTCGATGATTTGAAAAATAATGATTTGACAGATGAAACCCCAAGTCATCTTCTACAACCTCAACCTCCCGAATGTTGGTCATCGTTTCATTTCAAAGTAGATCATCTTCAACGACCATCTTATTTCATTCTTTGATCCACCACTTGAAGGGCATTGAAAATTGGTAGAGTGCTTAATCTGTTAAATCTTTAAGCTCATTTTACTTACTCTCACTTATCTCCACATTTAAAGATGGTTGAAGCAATTATAAATAATACCATTGTAAATATGCAATCACAATTGCATTCCAATAAACCAGAAGAAGAAGACGAAGAAAAAAAAACCCTACACAAACCTCAGCTTCTAATCAATTTCTGAAATCCTAGAACTACTCACACATGTCCCTTATTTATCTGAATCAAATAAGATAAATGAATAGAAGTCTACACTAATTAATTCCAACAAAGCAAATGGCCAATGACAAATAATCTACACATGCTGCAGCCCCTGATCTCTAGAAAGGAGTCTATGAATTTACAAAGTTATCAGAAACACTACTTATCCCCCCCAGTATAACATGCAACATGAATATCCAGAAATCATTCAATCAAAATATCTACCAGACAGCATATATGCAAACAAAGTATCAACGGAAACTGACTGTATGGAGATCAACGCTATAGCACATCTATAAGGAAACAAATAAACTTAAAGTGGATAAATAACATGCTTTCAGGTTAATTTGAGTGTTCAGACAATAAAGGAAAATTAGAGAAAGGAAAAAAAAAAAAAAGTGGAAGAAGAGAATAGTGATATCTTTTGCTTTCCTCCAAACATGAACGGAAAGTGAGAATGCAAGGAGAAGACACATTCCTTCCATGTCCCATGCTTTATTACTTTAGAACTCCCAAATGTAAAATCATTTTTTTTTCTCACTTTTCCTTTCATTTCCTTTTAAATCCAATCTCTCAAACTAAATGTTGCATATACATATAAGTACTATCTCCCCTGAATTGAAGGTAGGGATTTTTTTTGTTGCGTACATGATAAGGACACATACATCAAGACATTCAGTGTGTATGTTTGTGCATAGGCTATTAACTAAAGCGGAACAGTAAAAGAAACTAATCTTGTAGGATGAATATTCAGTCTTTATGTAAGGCTAATCCTTCTCCCAAATCAACAATTTTGGTTCATACAAGGTACTTGAATAAATCAATCTCAGAGTGGATTTTAAGAGAAATATTAAACAACATCAATTTAGAAAGAAAGTTGAGAACTTTCAGTTCGATCGCATCACTTCTATCCTTGAGGCTAAGGAGTTACAATGCATACAATTGATGTATGATCTCGCAGTCGCAATATTGCACCTAATGTTTCCCATGATTCATCACAAACTTCTTTTACATACCCAATATCAATATATCATGGCTGACAGAAAGTAACCTCTGCGAAAAATTATAAAAACACGAGACACAATATAATAGTACTATTATTTTTCTCAAAGCCAAAACGATACCTTCTTTTTAACCTTCCCACCTGGCAGGGCGTTTCACTTCTTCATCCTTGGGTTTTGAAGTATTATTTTTCTCAAACCCTAAACCAGCGCGCCTCCTTCCGCCTCTGCCTCTAAGTCTGCCGCCCGCGTCGCGTCCCTTGGCCGTCAAGGGCGCCGCCGGCGTTTTCCACCTTGCTTCCCCCTGCATTTTCGACAGAGTCGAAGATCCGCAGGTCAGTGTAATGCCCTAATTTATCAATAATTCACTGTGCAATCAATTCAAGAACATTTTTTTCCACTTTTTTAGCGTGAGCTTTTGGATCCTGCGATTTACAAAATGGCTCCATATAATTTTCAGTCAAGTAGAAAAAAAGAAAAAAGGAACAGAGAAATTTTCATTTTCATATTTCCTGTTTGACATACATTCATCTGTATTCACAAGTTCCATACCGACATTGTTACATGTGGTTTTCAGCTACTATACTTTGAGCAAGATGTGAATGGCGGATATGGCTTGGCATTGCAGGTAATATATAATATACGTATATGTTTTGATTCCCATATATAATATATCAAATCCTTGAAGACCTCTACAGGCCTTCCGAAGTCTCTGCATGACTGCATCTTGAAGTATTTTTTACTCTTGAACTTTGGAAATGTTTAGCATTTCATGTACTAGCACATCCTACTTACATATGCTCGTTGACAGAGTGCCTCATTGAAAATTGAGGCCAATGGGGAAATGCATAATTTTATATTAATATCAATTCCCAATGCCCATTGCTTTGATTTTGTCTTTTGTTAAGCCATTTAATCATAGAAGATTGTTACTAATTGATTCAAAAGTTGTTTAAAATAAATTTGTGTAAATTTTAGATTTCATTTTATTAGATTTGAGTATATTAAATTTGAGAGATTTGCTTTATTGTATCATGTGCCTATAGATTGATGGTTTATATTTCATTTAATATAATAAAATAGAGCAAAAATTAGTCACTGAGCTGCACTTGATATTTTATATGTTTTTGCTCCCAACTCCAATAACTTTTCCCAACAAAGATAGGGTAGACAGTCTATATCTTGGTTCATATGTATTCCAATAACACCTTTCCCATATAGCCTATGGTATTCTTCCTATATAGAGGCCTTTGAACCTTTAAAAATAGCCTTTTACTATAGTTGTTTATTGCTTAGTTAATTTTTCCTGATCAATCTGGTGCATTGCTGTCTATCTTTATCAGTACTTTCTGACACCAAAGAATTATTATGCGATTTGAAGTAGTCATAGAATGAACTGATTATAAATCACGTTGTTCAATTCTCTCTAGACTTTTGGGCCCATTTATAATTTATTATACCTTGTGTCTTTGCAGTTTGCACATCATTAAATTCATTGTTTGCCTGTAATGATGTTTAGCATCTCATCCCATCATTTTCATAACGGCTGTAACACCTTTTACCAATACCCTACTTCTTTAATTGAAATTAGTTAAAACCTTTTCAGTTCATAGCTCAGGTCCTGTGTTATGAATGCACATTGAATTCTGTATTGGGAACTACCTCATTTTGGGTGCTTGAACTCCTGTCCAAATGTACAGGAAGAAACTGAGAAAACAGGCAAAGTTACCTCTGCTGGAATGTACTTCTTGCATTTCCAATGAATGCGGTTTGTAATGTTCTGTTGCCTGTCAAAATGTAAATTCTTATGTGTAATACAAATTTTCTTAGCTTAGAAAGTACATGTGTTTATGTGTAGTTGGCAATGGCCAAGGATCCGGAATCTGCTTTCTTCAAAAGATTGAAGGCCTTCAACCTTGTGAGGTGTTGGAACTAAAAGCTGGCACTCATATATTTGCTGTTTATGGTTGGATTTGCTTATGCTCTGCATTCTTGTATTTGCTTAAATACGTGTAAAATTTCGAATAGTCGTGATTATGTTGCTGTTTATTCTTTTGGGCTGAGGCTGGCTTGATACGGTTTCTCCAGGGGATAACTTCTTCAAACCTGCCTCATATACAATCGAGGCTCTTTGTGTAGAGGCATACGAGGATACTACTGAAAAGCTTAAGGATATTGAAGCTCAGATTTTGAGGAAAAGAAATGAGTTACGCCAATTCGAGACGGAATATAGGAAGGTAATCAACGTTTCCATGCTTGTATTAATTAATGGTGGATAATGTCCTTACTATGCACTTCCATTCATTCCTCTACTACCTTAGGCATTGGCCCGATTCCAAGAAGTCACAAATAGATATACTCAAGAAAAGCAGTCTGTAAGTTTGCTTAACTAGACTCTCTCAGTTTGTTCTAATCATCGAACCGTTTTTGTATTGATGCTAAGTCCTTGATTCTGAAACTTATCCAAGACTATGTAAATGGAATTTATTTTTGAAAGTTAAGGCCAATAAAGGCCAGATTTGCTTGGTCTGATAAGTTACACTCTGGTAGAAGAGAAGTTCCAAAATCTAGATTGAAATGCACATCATCAAATCGCTTATTTGTTTATCTGAGGAATTAGTATAACTGCGGCTTAGGGGTATTTTTTTATTATCCCACTATCACTCTAGAAGGCTAGGACAGCTGGACAAGGGAGGTAATCGGGTTGGATTGATCAAATAGCCTATACTTAAGGAAACATCAATCAAGTATAATTGTAAATCAAGTCAATTTTCGGCTTACAATGTGAATTTGGGTTTTGGTGAACTCTCAAGTCAAGTTTGGGATTGCTAGGCCCTCTTAAGTGCTATTTTTTTTTAAAATTTTTTAAAATTTAAGTCATCATCACTTACTTTTTTGTTCTATCTCATAAAATTCAATTGAACTTATTGGTGTATTTGTTTTACTGAATTAATCAAACCATTTTAACAAAATTTAATGAAAGAATTCCCATCCTTTTGTTAGTGGCTTTTGATTACCAACATCATTGCTATGCTCAAACAGGTTGATGAGCTGCTAAAAGAGCGGGACACAATCCATTCTTCTTTCACAGTAGCAAGATCTCTTCGAGGTGGGAGTGCACATTTAAGCAATGGGAGCAGCAGCAAATTTCCAGGTGAAGATTACAAACCGGAGAGTCCAGGGGAAGAAGGCAGCTCAGATTCAAAGGATAAATCTTCAAAGAAGAAATGGTTCAATATTAATATCAAAGCGTTCGAAAAAAAGTGAATGGCGTAATAACTATTGCTCCCAAGGTTTGATACTTTGATGTTCATTCTCACATGCACCCTTTTGCTGTTCTTATAATGCATCAATGCTTACCTACCCGTTATCCTGTTGTTGATTTTTCGGGGAATTCTCTGGTCCTTTCCTCAGGTTTTACGATGTGGTTTGCGTAGAATATTGAAAACTTGGAGTGGTTTGTGTGATTAGAGATCAAATATTTTTGAGATAGAAAATATAAGAAATCAAAGTACAAATCTTTGATTTTACTGTACTCCAATATTGATATACTATTTGTTTGTATTTCAGATGTTACAACAGTGTCAAAGGGTATTCTTGAGGCCCTCCCTAAGTGAATCTTCTGGTATTACATTTTCCCTTTTCTTTGATTTTTTTTTTAAAAACTTTTTGGGTATATGTGCAGGCAGTGTTTTTATTTTTATTTTTATTTTTATAAAGCACTGTATATCGAAGTATTTTTTTCCATAATTAAGTGATGGTGTGATTTGGGTACTAATGTTGTAAATTATTGTTTCATATGATTAAAGTGTTGGTATTTTATCGACTTATGTTTATTTGATTTGTTGGTTGATATAGTATTTATTTAAATATAAATACTTCAATAGAGTGGAGAAATTTTAATCAAGTAATTACATAGTATAATGATAAACTTGATTTGTTGGTCCACCGGCGGCGCCACGCGACTACAGGGCATTTTAATCGACTTGTTTTGTAGTATCCAGTAACTTACCAAAATGGTTCCTATGCTGGACTTAAAAAACCCAGTACATGCTGCATCCAATTCTAACCATTAAATTTAATTTTAAGGGTTGTGATTTGATAAGGGTATTTATGTAACTTTATCAATATAGTTATTAAATATTTGTTGCAGCTTTTTAGGAAACATTAACAAATTGGTTCTTTAAGTTTCTAAATTCACCGAAATAGTCATCTTCGTTTCGATTGGAAAAATTGGTCCTCTAATTTTGATGTTTTTTTTCCAATTTGGTCCTTTGGGCATAATAAACCAAATTAATATCTAATGAAAAATAATTAAGTCATTAATATTGGTTCTACAATTCTTAATTAAATTGGTCAACCCACCAACACATTTTTCAAAATCCATTTTATTAAAAAAAATACTATTTTATTTAAATAAAATTATCTTTTATTAAAAACAAATTTTATTCAAACAAAATAATCATTTATCAAAAAACCATTTTATTCAAACAAAATTAAGCGTTATGAGTTACCCATTTAATTAAGGGTTGTTGGACTCATATTAATGGCCTAATCATCCTTTATTACATGTTAATTAAAGCTAGAGGACTAATTTTTCCAATTGAAACGAAAAAGGACTATTTTGGTGAATTTTGAAACTTAAAGGACCAATTTGTTAATTTTTCCCAGCATTTTACATGTAATAACTTTTCTACTGTTTGATTTGTCATATCAGTATAAAACACTTTTCTGAAACTGGATTTTTTTAAAAAGATCAAGAGGACATGAAAACTGTGTTCTCCATCTGCCATCTTGATCTCAATGTGAGATCTTGATTACATGCATAGGTATAATGAGTAGTGAGTAATGAGTAATGTAAAATTGAATTTTTGGTTTGGTCAATCGTCTATTTCGTTTTCGGAGAAATGTTACTTCTGTATCTGTTGTTCGATGCCAGCCACATGTGCCTTGTTGCTTCAGAGTTGAGTTTGAGAACAAAGATTGTTCCAGAATCCATTCCTGGGCTTTAAAGAAGCATTGGCTGGTAAACAATATCTTGGGCCTTGCCTTCTGCATTCAGGTTCTATAAGTAATACATGCCTTTTTATGTTGTTGATCCATTCAATTCTCCGCAAAGAAACAAGTTCTTGCCTATTCAAGCCCCCTCATCTGTAAATCTATTATTTCGAGGGGAAAGTCCTTCTATTCACTTTTCCATTGTCTATATCTCAGGGAATCGAACTGCTTTCACTTGGATCATTTAAGACTGGAGTTATTTATTCTCTTGGTATGAATTCCGATGCAATACGCTAATAATTACATTATGCAATGCTTTATAATAAACTTGCTCCACATGTATAGGATGATCCGTTGTAATTCCCTATTATAATATGCTAGGACTCCATTTATTGTACAGTTTTATTTGCATCCATGATCATTCTTAATTGACACATCCCATGTACTGTATATTGCAGAGTGGGCTCTTTATATACGACAATTTCTGGGTCTTCTTTACTCCAGTGATGGTTAGCATTGCTAAATCTTTTGATGCTCCTACAAAGGTTTGCACCTAAGTCTCAGTTGTTCAATGTTTGACTGTAATGATGTTGATGACCCTTCACTATTTCTTCTCAGCATTACCAAATCATCATCATCATCATCATCATCATCATCACTTGTATTTCTGCAGCTTTTGTTCCCAACTTCAAATTCCGCGAAGACAATTGATGCATGTGATCGGGCTCTGCCTCTAGATTCGGCGAAGAAGAAGGTTCTTGATTTTGTAGAGAGTCGAATGGGATACATTGCTCCAAATCTTTCTGCTATAGTTGGAAGTGTTGTGGATGCGAAACTTATGGGGACAGCTGGTGGTCAGTCAGCACTGGCAAAGATGCCTGCATGTAATGTTCAGCTTCTTGGTGCAAAAAAGAAAAACTTAAAGCTGGGTTTTCCACAGTAACTTCTCAATTTCGTGTTGGTTATCTTGAACTAACAGAGATATTCCAGAGTACCCCTCCTTCCTTAAGGATGTGCGCCTGCCGACTTCTGGCAGCAAAATCTACTCTTGCAGCACGTGTCGAGTCTCCTAGGGGAGATCCAACTGGAAATGCTGGGAGAACTTTTCGCGCAGAGATTCACAAGAAGATTGAGAAATTGCAGGAACCTCTTCCCACTAAGCAGCCTAAGCCTCTTCCAGTTCCTGATTCAGAGCCCAAAAAGAGGAGGGATGGTCGCCGGTTACGGAAGATGAAAGAAAGGTAATTTTGAGTCAGCCTAGCTTATTTTTAAATTAAGGAAGAAAGCACTAATTTGATCATTATTGTCTATCAGAATTTATTTTTTAATTATTTATTCATATAGAAATCTCTAAAACCAGCATCTTTTTTATTCATATAGAAATCTCTAAAACCAGCATCTTTTACATCTCTATAATTGAATAATAAGCGTAAGATAGCATCTATCTATAGCGTAAGAAGCCATCTAAACCCTGCAGAGCGTAAGATCCCAGCTAAACTCAAGAAAAGTACCATTTGGTCAGAGCCATCTAAATCCCTACAGAGCGTAAGATGGCAGCTAAACTCAAGAAAAACTGCTAATATATCTTTGGTAAAGGCCTATAAGCTCTTATATAGGCATAACTACTCGATTTCCTAAGCTGGAATATGCACTGATTATAGAACATTCCCGGCTGTGTTTGAGGGGGGACGGGGATCTTTTTTATTCATATAGAAATCTCTAAAACCAGCATCTTTTACATCTCTATAATTGAATAATAAGCGTAAGATAGCATCTATCTATAGCGTAAGAAGCCATCTAAACCCTGCAGAGCGTAAGATCCCAGCTAAACTCAAGAAAAGTACCATTTGGTCAGAGCCATCTAAATCCCTACAGAGCATAAGATGGCAGCTAAACTCAAGAAAAACTGCTAATATATCTTTGGTAAAGGCCTATAAGCTCTTATATAGGCATAACTACTCGATTTCCTAAGCTGGAATATGCACTGATTATAGAACATTCCCGGCTGTGTTTGAGGGGGGACGGGGCAATCTCAAAAAACAACTGAGATTATCAGTGCATATTCCAGCTTAGGAAATCGAGTAGTTATGCCTATATAAGAGCTTATAGGCCTTTACCAAAGATATATTAGCAGTTTTTCTTGAGTTTAGCTGCCATCTTACGCTCTGTAGGGATTTAGATGGCTCTGACCAAATGGTACTTTTCTTGAGTTTAGCTGGGATCTTACGCTCTGCAGGGTTTAGATGGCTTCTTACGCTATAGATAGATGCTATCTTACGCTTATTATTCAATTATAGAGATGTAAAAGATGCTGGTTTTAGAGATTTCTATATGAATAAAAAAGATGCTGGTTTTAGAGATTTCTATATGAATAAATAATTAAAAAATAAATTCTGAGTAAGACAGCACAACCTTCAAGAGATGGTTGATGATCTAGCATCAAAGGTTGTCAAGCTATCATTATGTGGAATGAATTGATATTATTGGATATGCTGATTTGATAAATTGTTATTGATATCTTAGTTCATTTCTGTCGTATCCCTACTACCCTGTGTATATTGTATGCTGATTACCTTTTGAAAGAATTGGTGGCCATTGGTCATGTATTTTGTGGTTGACAGTACAATTCTTCTTGTACCTTTATTTCATTCATTTTTCCCCTTGGTCTGTGTCTTTTGTGGATTTACATCCCAGAACCTCATAAGGCATGTTGCTATTTCATTTATTTTATATTTTGCAGAAGATCCCGCTAATACATATACTATGAAATGCAGCTAGCCACACCCCAACAGTTCGGCTTCTCCATGAATCCATGCATCGAATCGCCTACCGTATTCATGCTCCTGGTTCTGTACTTTGCCCTTACTATTGGTTATGTTCCTCTATTTCAAGTTAATCATGTTTGATATCCTTTTTTATGCCTCTTGCCAGATTTCGCTAGCTCCCTGTGCCCCTTCTACATATCAACGCTGTTTCATTTGCTATTACATTTTTTCTCGAGCAAAGGTAAATTGGCCATTCTTTAATATCAGTTTTGTGGAGTAAATTGTTGGTAAGGTTATTGTCATTACAAATTCTTCCATAAGAAATTGTATTACCTTTGTAAAATTCCAGCTTCGTTTCTTAACCAATGCTTTTTCCCTTTGTTTGATTATCCTCTTGTTTTCGTATTCCTAACCAATAACCCTCAAATCCATTGGCTTACAAGAGTTCCATACAGAAATTGGAAATGTATGCTTGAAAACAAATCATTTATTTGAAATTACATCATTATTGCTTTATCTATACAATAACCTTATCTTCTTAATTAGGAAACAATTCTCCGGAAACAAATTGTTGTCGATAGGAAGTTAGGAACTCACATACACTTACCTATAATTATTTTTTCTTTCTCCATAGGCAGTTGTACATCCCTTTTGCGATGTGCATCGCACAGGTCTCCAACTAGTATATATATATACTAGAACTCGTATCTCGTGCGCTACACGGCGCGGGACGGTTGGAGTGAGTGTTAGTGGATATATGTTACTTCAATTGGATTTATAGGTGAAGTCACAATGATAGTGTCTTGTTGAAAAAATTAAAATGTTTAAAATGGATATGGAGGCTGATACCACTTTACTTACTGGAAACTTTAAATCCTTGTGAAGAATATTTGCAAAGGTCTTCTGCCTTTTCCTCCCCCGAAATGGTGTATATCCATATAGCATTTTATATAAGAGAATTCCTACGGAGCAATATGGAGCAAAAGGAGTATTAATTGCATGTTAATCAATCCCTTTTTACATTATAAAGCAACCAGCAAAGCTTTTTATCACAAAGACTTGCTAGAAATTACCTAGAGCCCACCAAACGATTGCACTAGTATGGCCGGCTCCAGCAATGATTTTCTGTTTTACACAAAAGCAGCCAACAGTAAGTGGAAAATACCGAGGAACAGAATGAATATATAAGAAGACAATGCATTCTTCTTGATTTGTTTATGCAAAACTAAGAATATGCATATGGATCTTGAGCCATTCTTGATCTTTAAATTATGCACTGGAAGAGTTCAGAAGATGCTAACGTGAGCTATGTATTCCTCAGTACCAACAAAAGAATTTGATGCTCGCATTGGTTCTGCAACAAAAATTGGAGCCTGATGACTTTTTGACTATTGTGGCTCTTTTTCTTTTCATTTGTTCTGGAATCAAAAGCTGCATATGCACCAATTCGAAAGAAAAAAATGAGAAGAAACAAAGAAAGAAAAGAAAAGATTGATGTCAAGGGCCCTCTTTCGAGACCAGTCAGTAGTAGTGCATGAGACACACCTGTGGTTTGCAAGATGTCAAGCAGGACAAATCAAAGTCGGTCAGAGCAATATGACCATTGTTCTGAAGTAAAACATTTTCTGGTTCCAAATCCCTATAGATTACCCATGCAGCAAGAACATATATGGTGCCATGGAAAATAATAAGAGAACATTAAAAAACAATCAGAATGGGCAGCAAGGTATGCAGTGCAAAGTAGTTCATTCTGCAATTCATTCAAATCCCTATAGATTACCCCTGTAGCTGATACTTTTTCCATTTCTTGGCAGCAGCACCTTCTTCTTCAAACGGTGGGCCAGAAACAGTTCAGGAGCAGGACAGTGTTCAACAAAATGGACAGCAAGAAGTTTACCGAAACATGAACAGAACTACCTACATAAACAAATTAGAATGGCCTATGTCATGAGCTGTCAAATGCATTAGCAAGGTATGCATATCATCAAATATGCAAATAAAAACAAGGCCCCAAATAACACAGTTCCCAAGTTGAACTTTTAACGCAACTTAACTAAAAGCATCAATTATAAACTTTAGCAACTAAACAAAAATGTCCACAAAACAGACCAGAACTTGACTTTTAGTTCATCGTATTAGGGCATTCTGATTTTGGTACAAGCAAGATTGAGTGCACAGTGAAATATCCACAAAAAGAGTATTTCAAAAACTTCTAACTCAGAGGTTTGAACCAAATGCAGAAGCATTCATTTAAAGATGATGATTAGATGCTATTTTTCTAGTCTAATAAGTAGCTAGCTAGTAACTCAAATGATTACTCTGCATTGGCTAGAAGAAGCAATGCAAAAAATTTACAGTAGCTTAAGTTCTAACATAGTATTTCAACATCATGAACTTGGAAAACTCTCCACATTCAACACAGAACTTTATAGACATACAGTGTACAGCGAAAAGAACACATCAAATGTGAAAGTTACCTGGTGTCATATCCTCATTCCCCTCAATAACTTTATTCATCGAAAGCCTTCCATGTTGAATCAATCCCTGAAATATCTCTAGTGACATGGATTTCCGATCCATGCCATCCAGACACTATAAGAATGAAACATAAATAAACTCCAACACAATCAACCTCAAAGTTAGCCACCACATTCATATGAAAAGAAAACAAAAAAAGAAACACAAACAGAGGTAATTTCAATGGGAAAAACAAGTCCTCTCATCCTTTTCAAGGTTCTCTGACATTTGCAAAAATTTCGGAGCCCTCATTTTGTGTATCATGTTGTCCAACAGTGTCATATACTTGGTTAAGATTTTCGGTGCCTCTTGAAAGCTCCTAACAACCAGATAACATTGCCCTAAGATAAATTTGTTTTTAGTGAATAAAAAAATAATCAGGTCTCTGCACAAGCACCAATAGTTCATAGAAACTTCGAAGAATCATTGATGCATGAACATACGGCACTGAAACAATAGAAACTAAAACCCGCCAAAATGTCCTGTGGTGCCACTAAAAATGGAAATAATGGACACTCATAAGCTCATGCTTGGCAACCATAATAACAGACTTTGGTTACTGGTTATTAGAAAATATTTATCTGGAACAAAGGATATAAACGAAACATAAAAGATCTTTAAAAAATTTTAAATAGTAAATCTAACTTTAAAACAAATGTTTAATATCATCATGGGGCAATGGTTCCTACGGAGTGGGTGCAAGGGAAGGAAAGGGAACCGGAGCTACAAAAACTGAGTATATTACAACATAACTATCTGAGAACATTGGCTTAAGATTGCACAACCTCGTCAATATATGTTTTTTTTTTCTTTTTTTCTTATAATTTCCTCTTTTTACAACATAAATAAATTTCCTTTTACTCATCTAAATTTTATATCAGACATTAGTGTCGAGCTGCCCCTGCACCCACAAGTTAGCATTTTAAGAAATGGGAGATGCTTTCAAAATGTAATTTTACTCGTTTTCAGGACAGTAACATATTTAATGAATAAAGCACACCCAAACGAATATAATTGGAGTCCCTTTCAAAATCACTCAACTCCATAAAGCAAGAGATCGGACTTCACAATAATCGAATATAATTTCTAAATGCAATGTAAAACTTCCAGTAAGGCATAATATTTCACCTTCTTGCTGAATTGTGTACGCTTCTACACAATTTTGGTGTATTAGAACGCGTAAGCAATTGATGACATTGTCCCTGGACAGTTCCGTGAATCTTATTATTTGAACTAATGTTAGGTTTCCTCTGCGAAGCAAACACTCGCATACTTTCTGCAACACCAAACTTCGTATTATAGACAGTTAAACCCCGTAAAAATAGAAATTAAAAAAATACAAGAAATAAAAGGAAATCAAATAAAATAAAACTACTAATGAATTCATATAGCATAGAAATCAGAGGAGAATATCCAATGAAATAAAATTCCTTTTATGTCGGCTCTGAGAAGTGACAACCCTTCCAATCCCATCGAGCGAAACCCTACCTTCGCCGACTGTCGCCGCCGTCTCTCAGTCGAGGCAAGTGACTGGGAGATGATGGAAAGAGGCTGGATTTCACAGGCGCGCCGGGCCTGTGAGCGATGGGCGTTTAGCGGGGGTGGGAGTGTAGAAGGACGAAACCAAAGGAAGCGGATTAGGGTTTACTCGTGGCGAGCCAGGGCCGGCACAGGGACGTCGTCGCGTTGGCGCGGGACCAGCGGCGGATGGATGCCGAATCGACAGCGGCGAACGGCGTCTTGGAGAAGGGATCCCTGAACCTTGGAGCACGAGAAGAATGAACGAATGGGACGATGATGAAGAGGGAGAGGGCGCGGCGGCGGCGGCGAGTGAGTGCGGCGCTAGGGCAGTGATGGAATGGGGAAAACCAGAGAAAGCAAGGGGGAGAGTGTTCGCAGAACCGCTATCAGAAAGAAAGAACGAGACAAAAGAGGCTATTGTAGCAATGTACGGTACTGTTTATAAGAAAACAATTGTAGCTTTATACGGTCTCGCATATATATATACTAGGAATCGTCCGGTGGCGCGCACTAAGCTGCGCGCCGGTGAGAAAATCACATAATGCATGAACATACAAATTTTCTATGGTAAAAATTTTAAAATAATGGAAAAACTATGTAAAGCACGCAGTCATATCAAAGGATAATAGAATAAATGAGCAGATCTAAAATCTAAGCAGAAACAACCACTTACAGAATAGTATTACCCAGATGTCTGGGATATAATATATTTTCCAGTTAAAATTGATACAATCAAAAATTTAATTAAATAGACTATAGGCAAGGGAGGTTAAGAAATGAGATATATCAGAAAAGGAATTTATTTATTTTAATAAGAAAGAATCAGGTGATTAGGTGATTGGACAGAACATCTTGGTACTGTAGAAAACAAAGTTATTACATAAAGTCAAAATCAAACCACGGGTGCTTGATAAAGTCATCTTTATGTTAAAAATCCTCAAAGTTAAATAAAGGTGCTTGATTAAATTCTATGCAAAGACATGGCAGCTTCTTCAGGTTTCTAGATTGCAGGACTGTTCAGTCGCTTAAGCAAATGTATGTGAACAAATAATTCCTGTTGACACCCAAAAATACATGGAAAAGAGGGAAATATTCAGTAAACAAAGAAGACCGAGAGGAGTGTTAAACCTAGTGCAGAGAATGGGTGAAGCAAGCCTTGGCACTATTGGAATTGTTTCCATAGCTTGCGAAAAAGCTTCTCTAATTCAGCAAGCGGAAGAAAGAAAAGCATTTGCATCACATGGTTATTTTTTTCAGTGAAAGTAGAAAACCCATGCTATAAGATTTTAAGTGATATCCAAGAAAACAAAACTTTCCATACAAAGGAACTGTAGTAATTGTAACAAGGAACAGTAATGAATATCCCTTCTCCACAATCATGTAAAAACATTCATCTCCGAAGGGGAAGTCTAAAATATCAACTTCCAACACTTTTTAAATTTGTAATAGCAATAAATCAAACAAAAGAGAAAATGAGGATAGTTGAATCTGCTACTTGAAACGCCGTGAATTTTCAAGCAAAAGCAGTTCCATCTAAAAATCACTATCCTCTTTGAAGAATTTTAAAAGGACACACAAACACGAAAAACACATCCACAAACAGAATTAACTCACACAAAAACCACACAAAATTCCCAAACCCAAAGAACAAAAAATCCTTCATCCAGTCAAGAAACACGCATGCATTTCAAAAATAATGAAACAACCAAGAAATTTAAGCCCTAAATCCACTGAAAAATAGAGGCCAAAAAAAGCTGCCAAAGTCGTCATTAAAAAATTAGTTATCACACACCTAAAAGCTCAATCACTGCAAAATTCTTGCAACTCCTGCGTATAAAAAGGAAATGCATTCGCTCAAATTCATAGAAAGACAAATTGTTATAAGAACCAATCATACAAGACAATATTTTAAGATGCTCTCTGACCAGTTATTGCAAGCGGTAGAATAAAATTAATAGAGGCTGCATATCATAAAATTATCTGCGAGTCATTAGAAGAAACACAGAATGGCATAATGTTCACTGCAAATTTACATATTACAGTAGTGAAGCTCACTATTAACTGCATAGAATTAAATTGGCTTAAACTTGAAATTTAGTGAAAAGAACTCAATCGTATGAAAGGATAGCCAAGAGAGACATTGCACCAACGTAACTTACCAATCTGACAGTAGCTTTTTTCTCAATAGGAAGCGTTATTGAGTGACGACCAATACCATGTTCTTCTGTTATGCATGCACCAGCAATAGGTTGAAGAATAAACTTGAACCTGGAAAACAGAAGATAGCATGATATTTTAAGGGCTCATAAAGAAACGCATCAACGAATCAATATTCATCACCAGAATAACTAAGAGCGGAGACTGAAATGTTTAGTCCAAAATTTAAATAGACAGCTTAATGAATGAAATGTACTTTGCTTCTGAGACATTCTTGAGCATGACCATAGAGGTTCCTCAGTCTTTCTACCAAAAAAATTATACTGAAATCGCAGGAAAGAAGAAAGCAAATAAAAACACAAAACCGATTTCTACCAAAAAGTAATTTAAAAAAAAGGTACGCAAACTTTGAGTATAATGTCAACCTCACAAGTAAAAAATTCACACGCAATGAAAGGGAACCTGAAAGTAAATATAAAGAAGTTATTCATCAAGAGGTTGTGCTTTCAAAACAGTATCCCAATCCTATGAAATAGAATTTGGTAACTGCAGCTTGACAATATAAATAAAACTAAAAACTGGTAACTGCAGATTGACAATAAGAAAACACCTAGAGCCGCATCTTACTTGAAAACTTTTTGTTTATCAGTATCGTATGGAGCTTCTTCCACAATGTATCGGATCAGTTGTGTGACATTTGTCCTCTCTGAAACTGCAAAAATAAATATAGGTATATGACCTGGATCCGATGTGTGATATTTGTCCTCTTTGCAGAAGTACATTTAGAGATTAGAAAATTGAAAGAGAGAACAAAGTTGAGTAAACACCAACAAAACTCCCTCAATACTTTATTGTCAGAAAGATGTCTAGTTTATACCCTTCCTCCTCCCTTGCCAAACTACCCTATAAAACGTTCAGCTTTTTAACAAATTTCAGACTCATAAAAGTGTGCCCATAGTTACGGCTACAACCATAAATGATAAATAAGATAATCTTGTTGGCTAGGAAATACCTTTAGCAAGTAAACAATATGCACTACTTACAACAAGATTCTATCCCTTTCACTTTATGCAGCACAAAAACAATTCAGAGGTGAAATAGCACAACAAAATAATCAAGGCAAGTGATATGGAATCTTACAAATTAATCAGGCGTCCATTAAGCGCTTTACATTCTTGAATTATTTCATCCTCATCCAATAGCTTGTCTAGTGCGAAATTTTCTTTGCCTTGAATGTTTTCCACCTGTAATTTGCAGAATTGAAGTTGGAGCTAAAATAATACACTTCATTACTATATAAGGTATTTCAAATTATAATTGAAGAAAAATATATACAGGCCAAACTTCGCAAAGAAAAACATATGATGACAGAACTCATTCCAATGAAGATCCGCATCATAACATCAAGAACAATGGACACAATTGGAACCAAACCTACTATTTTGGGCAAAACTAAAGTCTCAGGCAACAAAATTATTATGATTCTATGATTAAGTTTAAGAATCAAAAACACAAAAACTTGTCAACAACAAACACTCTACCAAACATTGACAACAATTCAGTAGGCAAAGAATTTTTCCCAACCTGGGCTACTGGAGATTCCAAACTGTTTTTTCCTTTGGGCTTCATGTCTTCCTCGTTCTCACTCGGGAACTCCTCGTCTCCAATCATGGGGTGGATTCGCAAATGAAGGCGAAGGCGACAATCTAGCCGGAACAGCCGCACCGCAATCCCGGTGCGGTAGGACGAGGGGGTGGGGCATGCGCTGTCTGGGGAGAGAGAGAGGTAGCAGCGCGGTGCGGTGTGAGAGGAATGTATGTGTGGGGCTCGGCAAGTTCGCTGGTGGCGGCGGAGACGCGGCGACTAAGTGTTAGGGACGGCAGCGGTGTCAGTGTTCAGTGACAGTACCTGAAACAAAATATTCGGGGAAATTTTGGTGGAAATATTGGGGGACGGCACCGGCGATCTGTTTCTAGGTAAAATTGGTGGAATTTGGGGAGGAAGAAAGAAAACGAGGAGGGAGCATAAAAAGGGGGTATAGAGAGAGAGAATGGGAAGGAATTTCAAGAGAGAATAAAGGACATAAATGGAATTACACATGGGAAAGAACTGTTCATAAGCACATTAACTCGTTTCACATATACTCCCTCCGTCCCGCGAAAGTTGACGTGTTTCTTTTGGGCACGGTAATTTATGTAGTGGGGTTTAATGGTTAAAGTGTTGTGGGTATTTGTGTTTACAATTTTAATGAATTTTCACTTTACTTATTGTTTAACTTTGACTTAATATTATGGTAATGATTTAATTAGAAAAAAATATTCATGTGTGGTCTTGTTAGAATCGTCTAGATGTCTAGTTTTAGAATATATATTTTATATAATTTTTATTTGTACCTATTTTGAGATATGGAGAATTAAAGAAATGTAAGGGATTTGTATAGAAAAATAAAAGTGTATTGGGAGTTGTGCAGAATAGTTAAAGTAATTACTTTTAATGGGTCTTTAGAAACCATTAAGATTCTAATTATATTTATATTAATTTAATTTATCTAAAAAAGGAAACGTGTCAAATTTCGTGGGACAGCTAAAAAAGGAATACGCGTCAACTTTCACGGGACGGAGGGAGTATATAACTTAGAAATATTGGGGGACGGCAACGGCGATCTATTTCTAGGTAAAATTGGTGGAATTTGGGGAGGAAGAAAGAAAACGAGGAGGGAGCAGAAAAAGGGGGTATAGAGAGAGAGAATGGGAAGGAATTTCAAGAGAGAATAAAGGACATAAATGGAATTACACATGGGAAAGAACTGTTCATAAGCACATTAACTCGTTTCACATATATATAACTTAGATATAAGATATATGCAACAACACAATCTAGTAGTATGCCCAGCGTCATCATTTGATTTATTTTTAACAATTAATTATATTACTTTTGGGCCTCAAGATCTATTTGGTTCACCCAAGAAACAATAAATTGTAGTACTTCATATATAACCTTTAAGCACATGCAATGCATAAATTAAGTGATGATGTTGAATTCGGGTTGCGGGAAAAATACTGTTAAGCAACTAATCTATCTATATATGGCCTTGGCAGTATGGGAGAGAAAACATGCTGCTCATGCTGGATACTACATGCTTATTACCCATCAATGCTATTAGCTTCAAAAGACTGCCTTGATTATGAACAATAAGATTGAAATAGTAATAGTATTAATTAGTCATTAAGGTAGTACGTAGGCACATGTATCAATCACGTGGAAGGAGGATGTTGGGTAAGCTGGGAGTCGAGGGTTGCTATATCCTTTAATAACCTGAATACCTGATCACACTTGAATATGGAAATGTGTGTATATAAAGGTACAAGTGCGGCAACATAACATTAAACACTTTGCCTTCATCTGTTGCTAATTAATAAGCATTTCTACCAATGTATATATATACTAGAAATCTCTCGGAGGCTTACTGCGCCTACGCTGCGCGCGACGGTTGAGGAAGAAAAAAGAGTGTTATCTATATGTCGGGAAATTGTGTTATTTATGAATAGGAACCAACATGTTAATTTGATGAATTCATCAATTCGATTACTTAAAAATGTGAGGGAGTACACATATATATATTTACAATTGAGGGCCGGATTATCTAGTTGGGCCAATAAATAAAACTATATACTATATACAACTATTTAACACCCCCCCCCCCCCCCCTCAAACTCAAGGTGGGAAAGTAGACACCAACTTGAGTTTGTCCAGTAGTAGGCGGAAACGACCAGGAAGAAGTGACTTGGTGAAGATGTCGGCAGTTTGATCAGCAGTAGGAAGGTAGTGTAAGAGCACAGTACCACGAGCAACGTTTTCACGCACCATATGACAATCATTCTCAATATGTTTCGTGCGCTCATGAAACACATCATTGTGAGCGATCTATATAGCACTCTTGCTATCACAATGAAGAGAAGTGGAGGGCGGTTGAGGCGCAGCAAGATCAGCAAGTACCCAGCGGAGCCCCAGGAGCTCAGCAATGGAATCATCGAGGGCACGGTACTCAGATTCAGCACTGGAACATGCAACAAACGTCTGTTTCTTGCTACGTCAAAAAACAAGGGAATCACCCAGAAATGAAGCAATAGCCGGAGGTAGAGCGACGATCAGTAGGATCACCAGCCCAATCAGCATCGGAATAACCAGTAAGAATCAATGAAGACTGAGCTGAGAAATGTAAACCATGAAGAAGAGTACCCTTTACATACCGAAGAATATGCAACACAGCAGAATAATGGACAGTCCGAGGGGTGGTCATGAACTGACTGACAATGTGAACAGCATAGGCAATGTCAAGCCGAGTAACAGTCAAATAAATCAAACTCCCAACAAGCTGGCGATATAAAGTCGGATTCTCTAGTAAAGTACCATCAAGAGGAGTAAGACGACAATCATAATCAAGAGGGGTGGAAGTCGTCTTACAATCAGTGAGTCCAGCATGAGCTAAAAGGTCTGAAGCATACTTAGCCTGAGACATAAAGTATCCATCAGGCGAGTCAGAAATCTCGAGGCCTAAGAAATATCGAAGACAACCCAGACTCTTCATGTCAAAGTGCTTATGAAGATAACGCTGAAGATCAGAAATACCAGACGAATCATCACCAGTAATGACCATGTCATCAACATACAAAAGGAGAATAATAACCCCAGAAGACGAATGATGGACAAAGAGAGCATGGTCATGACTGCTACAAGTAAAACCATACTCTAATAATGTCGAACTGAACTTCTGATACCAAGCTCGAGGGGCTTGCTTCAAACCAAAAAGAGCCCGACGAAGCTTACAAACCTTTCCAGATGAATCAATTCCAGGATGAGGAGTCATATAAACATCCTCAGACAAATCCCCATGCAGGAATGCATTCTTCACATCTAACTGCTGAAGAGGCCAACGACGAGCAGCAGCAAGAGCAAGTAAACATCGGAAAGAGGTAAGACGAGCAACTGGTGAAAAACTCTCCTCATAGTCAATACCATACTCCTGAGTATAACCTTTTGCAACCAAACGAGCCTTATAACGCTCAATAGATCCATCAGAATGAGTCTTGATCTTATAGACCCATCTGCAACCAATAGTTTTCTTACCAAGGGTAAGTCCACCAAATCCCAAGTACGTGTCTTGGCCAAAGCCTTCAACTCCTCTGACATAGCTTGCTGCCACAAGGGATCAGTCTGGGCTTCACGAAAGGAACTAGGCTCATGGTGAGATAAAATAGCAGAATAACAATGATAGTCACGAAGATGAGTAGGAGGACAACTTACATGGGTGGATCGACGGGGAGCAACAAGAGGCGCAGGAAGCGGCGCAGGCTCAGGAGACATAGGCGGGTCATCTGCAGGAGGAGGTGGCAAGACAGGCGGATCATCTGCAATAGGGGGATGTGTAATACCCGGGATTTTTATCGGCGTCCAAAGGAATAAAATTTATTTCTTAATCCGATCAAGGTCAAAATATCTCCGAGAAGAAGAAAGTAATTTATTACAATAAATTATTACTCGGAAATGAGATGCCGATAAATTCAAAATTTAAAATGGAATAAACGAGGGAAAGGAAGCCCGAAGATATTCAATGGATCGAGTCTAAGGAATTGGAAATAAAAAAAATTCAAGAAAGGGAAGAATTTTGATTCCAAGAACCCGTGAAGTCGGAAATAATTTAAGTATACGGGATTCGAAAGACGACGAAATAGAAGCCGACAAATCCAAAACCGACGGACTTAAGATTTCAAACACGAAATTAATTTAAGTCGAAATAGATTTAAGATATGAATCGTAATCCGAGAACGACCGGGAAAATTGAGCCCGAAAATGTAGAAGGATAGAAACCCGAAAGAGAGAAAAAGGACCCGACGAATCGCACGACCCGGTCCGGACCGCGGTTCAGACCGGAGCCGCGCGGTCTCCACACGGTACCGCGCCACAGCGCAGGTCCAGCTGCCTTGCGCGATCATGGTGATTTTATTGCCTAAATTTTCGACCCCGACTACGGAAAGTCAATTCCAGTCGGGGGAAAGGCTATTAGGTCGAGGGAGGACTGATTTACCACCCCATAATCAGCCTCCAAACCTTTTTGTTCATCCCAAACCCTTCCAAAACCGAAAATACAAGTTCTCCACTTTCCGACGACTTTCCGACGACATTCCGGCGACTAAATCCGAGCAAGGAGGACGTGGAGAGGGATTTTGAGTCTTGAACTTTGTTTCATAGTTTTCGTCGGATTTAGATTCTAACTTATGGTTTTTATTCTCAAAAACACAAATCGGAGCCAAAGGAAGAAGAACCGTGTTGCGTAGATCCGTTCGTGGCAATTTTGAACAAGTCGGGCAACCCTAGGATGTTCAAGAACTCCATTACTGTAAGTTAATGGTTACTTGGTTTTGGGTGATTTAAAATGCAACCAAACATAGGGATCTAATAACTCTAAAATCTGTCAACACGAAAAACCCACGGCGCAACGATTTGGTATGAATTTTTCGAACCCTTAAAACTGCTCAAACGGAAAATATTAAAACACGAAAAACGTTCCTAAGACACTGATCTAGTTCGTGTTTCATAATTTTTCATCGTGTTTTGATATCCAAAAATGGCCGAGAACCAACCTGCCTTAAGAGTTGATCTTGAAACGGTGACAGATTTGATATCCGACCAAAACCCCTATTTCGAGAGTTCAAACCGAAAAACTCAAAACTAGAATTCTGATCCTAAGACCTTAAGCTATGTTGTGTAAACGTTTTAGGGATTTTCGTCGATTTTTATTACCCCAAATCGCGTCGGACATAATCTGTGATTTCAAGGAATTTTCGAAAACTGACAGTGTACTTGTTCGAACTTGATGGGCATGTTTCTATGATTTATATTCCGAACTAATATTTGTAATGTAAATAAAAGTTGTAGATAATCATGTCTAGTATGTGTCCACAAAATTTCAGAATTTTTGGAGTCCATTTGATGTGTCAAAAAGTCAAGTTTTGAAACTGTGTCAAACCTGAATCCTGGCAGCATAGTATTCATGTGGAAAACTTGATTTTTGACTTGTTTCCTTAACTTGGATCGAAAAAGTTAAAACACAAAACTTGTTCGTCTCTGTGTTTTCGAGTTACTGGTAAAATTTCAGAATTTTCGAACTTGAAATGGATTTTTAAATGATTATGGAGTAAACAGCGTCTTAAGGAAGTTATATTTTGAGAGACTTGTGAAATTTGCGAAATGTGTTCTTACCTTGCGGGTTCGATTCCCTAAGGTGTATGGTTCCCTGCGGGTTCAATTCCCCAGGATGTGTGTCAATTCCTGGGGGGTTCAATTCCCCAGGATGTGTGTCAATTCCTGCGGGTTCAATTCCCCAGGAAGTGTGTCAATTCATGCGGGTTCGATTCCCCAGGACGTGTGTTGAATCCTATGGGTTCGATTCCCTAGGATGCGTTTAAATTCTTGCGGGTTCGATTCCCCAAGAATAAATTATATTAGATCATATTGAACAATAGTGAGAGAATGAAATCCTGAAATACTTGAATATTTTTTTTTATGCCTTTAAATTATGTCTTGCAATTATTTTATCATGTGTGAAAAATTATGATCATGTAGAAATCCTTGTGTAAAATTTTGACACTTAATTATTAGTACGTGAATGAATTGAATTGTGTATTAACTGCAAGCATACTTTTATTAAATTTAATTAATGGCTTTGAAACCATTTAATCATGCTAGGTGGTAACTTACTCATCATGCTTTTGCTGACCAAACCACATTTGATCTCTTTTTCTTTCAGAGTTGAGGATTATGCATCATCATATGCATACGTGGGAATTTTGGGAAGATACATTATTTTAGAATTTTTGCATTCGACTAGAACTTGCATGAACGAGCCTGTTTAACCCGTGTTTTGGCCGTGTCGGCCGTGTTGGCCCAATGTTTAGATTTCCGATGCATTATATATATATTTATATTTTGATAATATTGCATTCCGCTGCAACATAGATAATACTATGTAATGATTTTGCTGTATATTTATAAATGGGCTGTTTGAAATGTTTTAAATTCTGAAAAACCATAGCCTTGCATCTCTCTAGTAAGCTCGGAGAAACCGTGTCTTTCTAGGGAGGAGTGGCGGTGACATCCCGACCTCAGTTATCAAAAATCGGGGTGTTACAAGTTGGTATCAGAGCCCGGAATATTTTTAAACTATTATTTTTAAGTATTATAATTTTTTTAATAGTTAATATTTCTAAACTAGTAATATATTTTAAAGAGCCCAATTATTATTTTGAAGTTAAGGCCCAATTTTTTAGTCCAAAAATTTTTAGAAGCCCAAATATTTTTTTTAAAAGAAGCCCAAGAAATTATTTTTAGCCCAATACTTTATATACTTACTGTTGTGGGCTCAATTTTTTTAAGCCCAATTGTTTTAAGGCCCAATACCTGTATTTTTAAATAAAGCCCAAATATTTATTATTTTGGCCCAATATAGAGGCCCAAGACTTTTAACTACTATTATTATTTTTAAATTTTAAAAATATTACCTCTATGGAATAAACTTATTTTTAAATCCATGGAAGATAGATATAAATAAAATATACATTAGCTTCGGGGGATTGCATTGCATTGCATATATACGTAAATATTTACACTAACTCTTTTTATGTGAATTATCAGTGATAAGAGACACTCCTACCTTAGAACTCGACATGACCTTGACTTAGGAGCACTTGCTAAAGACTAACTTTGCCTTAGTCCTAGATCTTGATCACTTAGAAACTCATTTTCGCGTGCTTAATAACAGAGAATGGCACCTAGAAGAAAACTGAGGAAGGTAAGCCCAAACGGCACTGACACCGACCTCCCAAATGCACCTAACAACAATGAGATTCCTCCGAACGTAGGAGATCGAGCGCCTCCTATTCCCAACAACATGGATGAACGTTTAAGGACGGTAGAAGAAGTACTCGTAGCATTAGGAAACGCCGAGGTGCATAGGGCACAAGCGGCAATACCTCCGCCAGTAGCTCGAAACAACTATCTAGCTTTGGTAAATCCTTATCAACCACCACACTATGATGGGGAGGAAGATCCCGCCAAACTAGAGGGGTGGATCCGTACCTTTGATAAACTTTTGGACGCTATCAAATGCCCCGACGAGGAGAAGATACGTGTAGCGACCTACTACTTAGGAGGCGAAGCCGATGAGTGGTGGCAAAACCTTCGAATGAATTCGGATGAAGACGAAGAAGCCTACACCTGGGAAGAACTTAAGAAAGCCTTGAGGGAAAGATTCTACCCAATGAGCACCAAGACTGCGAAATACGAGGAGTTCATCAACCTCAGACAAGGTGCACAAATAGTACAAGAGTACTACACCAAATTCAAGGAATTGATGCGATTTGCTACGAGGATAGTACCAACCGACTCTGACAAGGCTCAGAAATTCGAGATGGGTCTGAACCTTGGTATTCGGGAGATACTTGCAGTAGGACAATTCACAAACTTGCAGACGGTTTATGATCGAGCTGTAGCAATTGATCGAGTCCAGCAACTGAAGCGTAAAGGAAATGGGGAGTCGAGCAAGGCTTCGCAAGAATTTGAGAAAAAGAATCGAAACAATAACAATGACAATTTTAGGAAGAACAATGGTCAAGCTGGGTTCAATGAGCCAAAGGAGAATAAGAATAAAGGTTTCAATAATGGGAGAAATGTTGCCCATGGTACAGTCATACCACGTTGCCCGCAGTGTCACAAAACCCATCTGGTGCGCGAATGCCCAAGGCGTGGAACTTGCTATAGATGTGGTGGGGAAGACCACATGATTAGAGAATGCGATGTTCGTGAGGAGATGATTGAGAAGAGGCTAGATCTGGTAAACCCTCAATAAGGAAATCAAGGAAGAGCCGTAGGACGATTGAACGACATCGATCAAGCTGACTTGCCAGCTCAATGAGGAAGGATCATAGGCAACGATACCGAACCTGTTTGTGAATAATACATAAGCAGTTATGGGGACATAACTGTAATCTTAAGGAGGGGAGGATGTAACAACCCGAATATTATGTATCCCAAATCAATAAACAAACAAATTCAAATTGTTTTGAACTACGTAATGACTTGATCCCTTCACGGGGTACGTAAGAAACTTAGAAATTTCAATTCTGAGTTCAGTCACAAAATAATAAAATAAACACAAGGACCCTAACTCTTAGCGTGAGAAAAGTCGAAACACAACTTCGAGGACGAAGTTGATTCTTAAGGGGGGTAGACTGTAATACCCGGGATTTTTATCGGTGTCCAAAGGAATAAAATTTATTTCTTAATCCGATCAAGGTCAAAATATCTCCGAGAAGAAGAAAGTAATTTATTATAATAAATTATTGCTCGGAAATGAGATGCCGATAAATTCAAAATTTAAAATGGAATAAACGAGGGAAAGGAAGCCCGAAGATATTCAATGGATCGAGTCTAAGGAATTGGAAATTAAAAAGAAAATCAAGAAAGGGAAGAATGTTGATTCCAAGAACCCGTGAAGTCGGAAATAATTTAAGTAGAGAAATTATTACACGGGAGTCGAAAGACGACAAATTAGAAGCTGACGAATCCAAAACCGACGGACTTAAGATTTCAAACACGAAATCAATTTAAGTCGAAATAGATTTAAGATATGAATCTTAATCCGAGAACGACCGGGAAAATCGAGCCCGAAAATGTAGAAGGATAGAAACCCGAAAGAGAGAAGAAAGGACCCGACAAATTGCACGACCCGGTCCGGAGCCGCGCGGTCCCCACGCGGTACCGCGCCACAGCGTAGGTCCAGCTGCCTTGCGCGATCATGGCGATTTTATTGCCTAAATTTTCGACCCCGACTAAGGAAAGTCAATCCCAGTCGGGGGAAAGGCTATTAGGTCGAGGGAGGACTGATTTACCACCCCATAATCAGCCTCCAAACCTTTTTGTTCATCCCAAACTATCCCAAAACCGAAAACACAAGT
The DNA here is from genome assembly GCA_030278955.1 of Hygrophila difformis. NCBI lineage: Eukaryota > Viridiplantae > Streptophyta > Magnoliopsida > Lamiales > Acanthaceae > Hygrophila > Hygrophila difformis. The sequence goes on from JAOANR010000004.1 coordinate 19,366,405, forward strand.
TCTCCACTTTCCGACGACATTCCGGCGACTAAATCCGAGCAAGGAGGACGTGGAGATGGAGTTTCAGTCCCTAGATAGTGGAAGATAAAGTCTAGAACTTTGTTTCATAGTTTCCGTCGGATTTAGATTCAAATTTATGGTTTTTATTCTCAAAAACACAAATCGGAGCCAAACGAAGAAGAACTGTGTTGCGTAGATCCGTTCGTGGCAATTTTGGACAAGTCGGGCGACCCTAGGACGTTCAAGAACTCCATTACTGTAAGTTAATGCTTACTTGGTTTTGGGTGATTTAAAATGCAACCAAACATAGGGATCTAATAACTCTAAAATCTGTCAACACGAAAAATCCACGGTGCAACGATTTGGTATGAATTTTTCGAACCCATAAAACTACTCAAACGGAAAAATTTAAAACACAAAAAATGTTCTTAAGACACTGATCTAGTTCGTGTAAAATTTTCATAATTTTTCATCGTGTTTTGATATCCAAAAACGGCCGAGAACCAACATGCCTTAAGAGTTGATCTTGAAACGGTGACAGATTTGATATCCGACCAAAACCCCTATTTCGAGAGTTCAAACCGAAAAACTCAAAACTAGAATTTTGATCCTAAGACCTTAAGCTATGTTTATAAAAATTTCAGGGATTTTCATCGAGTTTTACTACCCCAAATCGCGTCGGACATAATCTGTGATTTCAAGAAATTTTTGAAAACTGATAGTGTACTTGTTTGAACTTGATGAGGATGTTTCTATGATTTCTAGTCCAAACTAATCTTTGTGATGTAAACAAAAGTTGTAGATAATGATTTCTAGTATATGTCAACAAAATTTCAGAATTTTTAGAGTCCATTTGATGTGTCAAAATGTCGAGTTTTGAAACTGTGTCAAACCTGAATCCTGACAGCATACTATTCATGTGGAAAACTTTATTTTTGACTTGATTCCTTAACCCGGATCGAAAAAGTTAAAACACAAAACTTGTTTGTCTCTGTGTTTTTGAGTTACTGGTAAAATTTAGAATTTTCGAACTTGAAATGGATTTTTAAATGATTATGGAGTAAACAACGTCTTAAGGAAGTTATATTTTGAGAGACTTGTGAAATTTGCGAAATGTGTTCTTACCTTGCGGGTTCGATTCCCCAAGGTGTATGGTTCCGTGCGGGTTCAATTCCCCAGGATGTGTGTCAATTCCTGCGGGTTCAATTCCCCAGGAAGTGTGTCAATTCCCCAGGATGTGTGTCAATTCCCGCGGGTTCGATTCTCCAGGACGTGTGTTGAATCCTATGGGTTCGATTCCCTAGGATGCGTTTAAATTCTTGCGGGTTTGATTCCCCAAGAACAAATTATATTAGATCATATTGAACAATAGTGAGAGAATGAAATCCTGAAATACATGAATATTTTCTTTTTATGCCTTTAAATTATGTCTTGCGATTATTTTATCATGTGCGAAAAATTATGATCATGTGGAAATCCTTGTGTAAAATTTTGACACTTAATTATTAGTGCGTGAATGAATTGAATTGTGTATTAACTGCAAGCATACTTTTATCAAATTTAATTAATGGCTTTGAAACCACTTTAATCATGCTATGTGGTAACTTACTCAGCACGTTTTTGCTGACCAATCCACATTTTTTCCTTTTCTTTCAGAGTTGAGGACTATGCATCATCATATGCATACATGGAAATTTTGGGAAGATACATTATTTTAGAATTTTTGCATTAGACTAGAACTTGCATGAACGGGCCTGTTTAACCCGTGTTTTGGCCGTGTTGGCCCAATGTTTAGATTTTCGCTGCATTACATATATTTATATTTTGATAATATTGCATTCCGCTGCAACATAGATAATACTATGTAATGATTTTGCTGTATATTTATAAATGGGCTGTTTGAAATGTTTTAAATTCTGAAAAACCATAGCCTTGCATCTCTTTAGTAAGCTCGGAGAAACCGTGTCTTGCTAGGGAGGTGTGGCGGTGACATCCCGACCAGGGTTATCAAAAACCGGGGTGTTACAGGATGTATGGTAGGAGGATCTGGGAATAGAGTAGGAGAATAGGGAGTCACTGAGATAGAGGAGGTAACATGAAACTGGGACAGGGAAGAGAACATAGTGGTCTCCGAGAACGTAACATGACGAGAAATACGGAGACGACAAGAAATAGGATCCCAACACTGATAACCCTTACGCTCTACCCCATAACCCAAGAAACAACACAGACGAGCACGAGGTTCTAGTTTATTGCGCTCATTGGGAGGAAGAAGAACAAAACTGACACAACCAAATGGTCGAAGTTGAGTATAATCAGGAAACTTACCATATAGGAGTTCATAGGTACTGACTCGATGAAGGACAGATGATGGAAGACGGTTGATGGTATAGACAGCAGTAAGGGCAGCCTCCCCCCAAAAACTATCAGGACAAGCAGTAGACAAAAGTAGAGCACGAACAGTATCTAGGATATGACGATGTTTACGCTCTGCCTACCATTTTTTTTGAGATGTATAGGGACAAGAACGCTGAACTACAGTACCCTGTTCACAAAGAAATCGAAGAAAAGAGGAATCACAATATTCAAGGGCATTATCAGTTCTTAAAGTTCGAATAGGGCAAGAAAACTGTGTACGAATCATAGTGGCAAAATTGAGCATACACAGTAGGTAGCTCAGCACGACTCTTTAAGAAATAAATCCAAGTAAAACGAGAAAAAATCATCAATAAAGATAACAAAATAGAGACAACCACTCATAGATACAACAGGAGAGGGACCCCATATATCAGAATGCACTAAATCAAATTGTTTTTCAGCAGTACAAGAGTTTTGGGAAAAAGAAAGAGCAAGTTGTTTGTCAAGTTTACAATGCAAGCATTGGAAAGACTCAAAATGACCTGGACTTAAAAGACCTTGACTATGCAAAAACTGAACTTTATTTGAAGAGGCATGACCAAGACGAAGATGCCACTGTAGACTGGTGGGCAGGGATGTAGTCACGGCAGCGATATGGTGAGAAGGAGATGGGTGGAGAAACTCAAGTTCAAATAACCGGCCCATCTTGCGGCCCTTCCCAAGAAGTTGAACCGTCTGAGAGTCCTGAACCTGCACACCAGAATAGGAAAACAAGACATTAAGACCACAATCAACAAGTTGCCCAACAGAAACAAGGTTTAAAGCCAACTGAAGTATACAATAAGTATTAGGAAGATGAATAAAAGTAGATGACACTTTGCCAGTGTGGGTGACAGTCATATGGGTACCATTGGGAGTGTGAATGGGAGGCAATGAGGAGACAACAGAGGAAGATGACAAAACACTAGGATCAGATGTCATATGATTGCAACAACCAGAATCAATGTACCGGGGAGAGTTACCTGAAGTGGCAGATAAGGCAGAAGCTCAAAACCTGTTTGATAAGGGCTTCAATATCCTGGGGAGTGGGTGGTGAGGGAAGTGACTGGGGACTGATGGCAGCAGCAGCAGCAGTGTCAGAAGAAGTCCCAGGAGGCCTAAAACCACGAGGTCTCTGAGATTTGGAAGGACAGTTTGGAGCAATATGCCCCAAACGATGACAGACATGACACTCCACCTTAGGGCATGTGGACCACAACTGCTCAGTGCTCTTGCACTTACGACAGTACAGGCGACTCTGATGAGTAGACGACAAAGAACGATGTGAAACTGCCAATGCAGTCTCAACTGGCAAGGTTTGGCCCAATTTCAGACGGGTCTCCTCAAATATGATCTCCTGAATAGCAGCATCAAGTGTAGGTAACGGATGACGATGTAAAAGAGCAGACCTGACGGATTTATACTCAGGACGAAGAGCCATCAGAATCTGGATGAGATGAAGATGATCCTAACTAATCTCTGTCGGACACAGACGACGAGAATGGGCTGAACCTGCACGAGAAAATCATTAACTGACTGCCCAGGCGCCTGCCTCAAAGAATGTAAGGTACTCCAAAGCTGATAGTAGTGAGCAAGACCAGTCGTCTGAAAACGGGCAGAAAGAAAAACCCAGGCTTCTTTTGCAGTATCAAAATCTGCAAGTTGGACCTGAATCGAAGGTACACATGTATTACGCAGCTATGTAAGAATTTGATGATTCTTACTATCCCAATCTTCCAACTTTTCACCATAAGCAGTATCATCATCATCATCATCATCATCATCGGATGGAGGAGCCGGTGGACCAATATCCCCAGTAACAATCCTCCACAATTTCCAACCAATCAAAAAACTTTTCATTGACTGTTTCCAAATATCATAATTATCAATAGAGAGAATAATTCCAATAGGCATATGGACATCCATTTTCACCATAGTAAAAGAGAAAACAAGAACACAAAATATGCAAAATGTGAGTGCAATAATCGGACAACAAAAAACAAAATGGATGAAAAATCGGACCACACCACGACGACGGAAATGGTGGCAGACCTCTACTGTCGGAAAACGACGCCGGAATAACGCCGGACGCACCCAAACTCGCCGAAAATAGAAAACGGCCGGCGAAACTTCCAGCCGCACGTGATGCCTCCACGCGCCGCTGTTCGCCGTGAGAGTCGACTCGACACGAGGAAGAAGATGGTATGGGCGGTGACGACTGGCTCTTACCGGAAAATGGCGAACAGTGGCGACGGCGCCGTTTAGGGTTTTGGAAAGGTTTTGGGATTTTTTTATCTTTTAGGGTTTGGCTCTGATACCATGTTAGAAATAAGATGGACCTAGGGCTTCAACCTAAAACCAATTGGTAGTAGGTAGAGTGACCCATGTCCATATAAACAGTGGAATTACCCAACATATAACCGATGTGGGACTTTAACACAACAGACATACATAAAAGCGAGCACCTATGGATGGAAACTTAGAAGACTTGTTTGTCTCTTCAAGAAGTGGAGGGAATAGTCCATCTACAAAAGAACATTTGGAAGCATTCAGAAAATGTTGATGTTCAGCAACAACATAAGTTTTGCTTTTATCCAAAAAGTGATCAGATAGGTACTGAACCTGGAGGGGTACAAAATAAAATGCCATATTGGTTAGATTATTTGAAACCTGAATTACATATTATTCACTTTGCAGAAAACTGAATGTTGGTTATACAATGTTCTCACATGGCATGACAAATCTTGCATCAGGATCGACATATTACACTATGTGAACACTCCGCGAAAATGACAAAAGATGACTAAAGTCGATAGTAAACCCTTCAAGGCTAGCAGTTTCCAAATAAATAAGTTTCCCAAAAGCGTTTAAAGATGCATAACATTTAAGTCAATAGTCAGTACTCAGTAGGAGCATGAATGTACATTAAAGAGAAGCATATACAAAATCGGAAGAAGAAGAAATATTGCAACAAATGAGAACTACAAAGGAATATAATGACTTTTATAATTAAAAGACAGGATCATATTGTAATACCCGAGAATTTTGCAACACATAACAAATAATTATATAAATAAACAATAAATAAAATAAATACAATAAATAAATAAATTCAGCAAATAAATGAATAAGGATAAGGAAATGAGAAATAAAATTTAACTTAAAAATGAATTAAAGGAATTTAATTAAATAAAAAGAATTAATTAAAGATAAATAAATTGTTAGTTCGATCGAGCACCACGTGGGAAATTACAAAACACATACACATTTATAGAAATTGTTTAGACTATATGCTAATTTCACAAGTCCTAATCCACCCTATTTGTACCAGAATGGCACCCAGAGGAAGAGGAAGAACTCAACCCGCTCCCCAAACCACAACTGAAACTACTACTGAAACACCTCCAAATGTCACGGAACTGGCTCAACCTGTAGAGGAACAACCCCAAGGTGCGCAGGATGCCCCCGCACCGAACAATGTAGCGCGATCGTCTTCGGACGATAGAGGAGGTCTTGATTGCGCTAGGGAACACGCAAGTCAACCAGGGCCAAGCTGCGGCGGTACCTCCGCCCCAAGCTCGCCCCAACTATCTGGCAATGGTGAATCCCTACCAGCCACCCCACTATGCTGGTGAGGAGGATCCAGCCAAACTGGAAGAATGGATCCGGACCTTCGACAAGCTGCTGGGAGCAGTCAAATGTCCGGAAGGAGAGAGAGTGCACGTCGCTTCGTACTACTTGGGAGGCGAAGAGGACGACTGGTGGCAGGCAACTCAAGCCAAGCTGACTGAGGACGACGAGCCTATTCATGGGCGGAAATGATGGAACTGCTCAGGGATCGATTCTATCCCTTGAGTACTAAATCGGCAATGTATGAGGAATTCCTGTCGCTGAAGCAAGGAGGCCATACTGTGCAGGAGTACTACACTCATTTCAAGGAACTAGTAAGGTTCGCACCAAGGCTAGTACCCACGGACGCAGAGGAAGCACAGAAGTTCGAGATGGGACTGAACCTGTCTGTTCGCGAGGTGATCGCGGGGTACACTACCCCGATTTGCAAGCTGTGTATGACCGCGTTGTGGCAGTAGCGCGTGTGCAACAACTGAAGAGAAGGGTGAGTGGGGAGTCCAGCAGGGGTCCCCAAGACAAGAGAAACCGGGATGCGAGAAGCGAGAACAACACTGGAAGGAATGAACAGCGGAGAGGGTCGAATAGGCCAAAACAAACCAACAATGGGAGGAGGTTTAACCAAGAATAACCAGTACCACCCTGCCCAAGATGTGGACGACCCCATCTGGCGAGGGGATGCCCTCAACAGGGCGCCTGCTTCCGATGTGGTCGAATGGGTCACATTCGTCGGGATTGCCGAACGAGGATGGAGAACATAACAAAGAGGGAAGATTTGGTCATGGGGCCGGAACAGCCTCAGAACCAAAATGGGCGAAACGGAAATAACCAGGGGTATAGACCCCCTCAAAACCAATTTAGGCCGCCGAATCAGAACCAGAACCAACGACCTCCGCCACCGCAGAATCAAAACCAACAGCAAAATCAGCAGCCGAATGCGAATCAGCAGGGCAACCAAGGACGCCCTATGGGGAGGCTCAACGTGGTTAACCAAGCGGACGTGCCTGCACAAGGAGAAGTTATGGCAGGTACATTTCATGTTTTGAATACACCCCTTAGAGTTCTAGTTGATTCTGGAGCTAGTTGCTCAATCATAGCATCAAGAATAGTGCCTGAGTTAGATCTACCTAAGTGCGAGAGAATTAGCTTAGGAATTCAATTGCCTTCTGGAGAAGTAGTATCTTGCTCTAAACGATATAACGGAATTCCTATAGTGATAAAGAACGTAGAATTCTTCTCGAACTTAGTAGAATTTAACTTAAGAGACTTTGACATCATACTGGGGATGGATTGGTTATCCCAGTATAAGGCGGTGATCGAATGCCAAAAGCAAAAGATCACCTTGTCAAAAAGTAGGGGAAAGAGAGTTATCTTTTACTCTCAGCCCCCTAAGAAGAGTAACAAAATTGTTAGTGCACTCAAACTAAGTAACTTGATGCGTAAGGGGTATGAGCTATATGCGTGCTACGCGCACAACCTTGAGGTGGAAGAGAACAAGGTTGACAGCATACCAGTGGTAAGAGAATACCCGGATGTGTTTCCTGAAGACATCCCGGGAATGCCACCTGAGAGAGATCTTGAGTTCACTATAGATCTCATCCCGGGTACAGAGCTTGTCTCAAAAGCTCCGTACCGGATGGCGCCATTGGAAATGAAGGAGTTAAAGGACCAACTCGAGGAGCTGTTAGGAAAAGGGTACATAAGGCCGAGTACTTCCCCCTGGGGAGCACCGGTTTTATTTGTTAAGAAGAAAGACGGAGGATTACTTCTTTGCATAGATTATCGAGGGTTGAACCAAGTGACTATCAAGAATAAATACCCTTTGCCGAGAATAGAGGATCTATTTGATCAACTGAAGGGAGCTTCAGTATTCTCGAAGATCGACTTACGATCTGGGTATCATCAGTTGAGAATTGCCGAGAAAGACATTCCGAAGACGGCGTTTCGAACTCGATATGGCCACTACGAGTTCACAGTGTTATCCATTGGGTTAACAAATGCTCCAGCAATGTTCATGAACCTCATGAACAATGTATTTCGAGAGCTGTTAGATCAGTGTGTAGTGGTGTTCATTGATGACATCCTGATCTACTCGAAAAGCGAGGAGGAGCACGCCCAGCACTTGCACCAAGTGTTAGGGACATTGCGAAAGAATCAGCTATACGGCAAGTTGTCCAAATGCGATTTTTGGTTGAGGGAGGTAGCATTTCTAGGACATATAGTATCCGCTGATGGAGTTTCAGTGGATCCGGCAAAAGTTGCTGCCATAACTGAATGAGCAACTCCCAAGAGCCAAACCGAGATAAGGAGTTTCCTTGGATTAACCAGGTATTATAGACGGTTCGTGAATGATTTTTCGAAAATCGCACGACCTTTGACCCAGCTACTGAAGAAGGGAGTAAAATACGTGTGGACAGAGGCTTGTGAGACAGCGTTTCAAGAGCTGAAGAAACGACTCACAACCACACCCGTATTGACACTACCATCAGAGAATGGTGACTTCGAAGTTTATAGCGATGCTTCGAAGGAAGGTTTAGGTTGTGTCTTGATGCAAGACTCGAGAGTCGTAGCGTATGCATCACGCCAGCTAAAACCTCACGAGGAAAATTATCCGACACACGACCTGGAGTTGGCAGCGGTCGTTTTCGCTCTAAAGATATGGAGACATTATCTTTACGGGCGGAAGTGTCGAATGTTCACCGACCACAAGAGCTTGAAGTATATATTCACTCAGAAGGAGTTGAATTTGAGACAGCGAAGGTGGTTGGAGCTTATTAACGATTTGGAGATAGCCTACCACGAGGGGAAGGCGAATGTGGTAGCCGATGCCCTAAGTCGGAAAACCCAACACGTGACAAACTCGTTGGTAATTCCGCCGGCATTGTACATGGAGTTGGCAAGATTGGAGTTGGAACTTGTGCATCCGGGCACAGTGAGTGATACGATCAATGCCATGGTCGTAGAAACTCCAATATTGGACGAGATTAGGCTCGCCCAACCAGGCGACGCGAAATTAGAAAGGATAAAGGAGTATATTGCCGAGGGGAAGGCAATAGGATTTGCTGTCCATGAGGATGGAAGCATTCGTTTCAAAGGGAGATGGTGTGTACCCCATAAGTGTGCCGAGTTGAAGCGAAAGTTGATGGAAGAAGGGCACAATACGCCATATTCAGTGCATCCCGAAGGCGACAAGCTTTACAAAGATCTAAAGAAGATCTATTGGTGGCAGGGAATGAAGAAGGAAGTGGCAGACTTCGTGGCGAAATGTCTCACCTGTCAAAAGGTTAAGGCAGTGCGACATAAACCCTTAGGACTGATGCAACCATTAGAGATTCCAAGTTGGAAGTGGGATAACATCTCAATGGATTTTGTCTCAGGATTACCCCGATCACCTAAAGGCATGAACAAGATTTGGGTGATTGTGGATAGGCTAACGAAGACAGCCATATTTATCCCGATGAAGGACACGTGGACTATGGACCAATTGACCCGAGCCTACGTTGATAATGTGGTACGACGACATGGACTACCACATGACATCATTTCCGACAGAGACAGTAGATTTGTCTCTCACTTTTGTACGGAGTTACAAAAAGCTCTCGGTACTCAAAGCAAAATGAGCACCGCATTCCACCCGATGACGGATGGTCAAACCGAGAGAACAATCCAAACACTAGAAGATATGCTGAGAGCATGCGTGTTGGAATTTAAGGGAAATTGGGAATCCCATTTACCCTCAATCGAATTTTCTTATAATAATAGCTACCATGCTAGGATTGGCATGGCACCATTCGAGGCGTTGTATGGACGAAGGTGCCGAAGCCTGTTGAGCTGGGAAGAAAACGATAAGTCGGTGGTAGTGGGACCACAACTTATCGAAGACATGGCTCAACAAATCAAAGTGATTCAAGGAAAAATGAGAGCCGCTCAAGACCGTCAGAAGAGTTACGCTGACGTGAGACGACGAGACCTAGAATTTCAAGTGGGAGATAGGGTCATGCTAAAGATATCACCCATGAATGGGATGATGCGCTTTGGCAAACGAGGAAAGTTGAGTCCTCGATACATAGGACCTTACGAAATTCTAGAACGAGTCGGGAATCTAGCCTACTGACTGGCTTTACCGCCACAACTAGATCAAGTTCATAATGTCTTCCATGTCTCACAACTAAAGAAGTATGTGCCAGACCCGACACATGTACTTCAACCGGAAGTAACCAAACTCGATGAGGACCTGACCTATGAAGAAGTCCCAGTGCGAATTCTGGACACTAAGGAGCGAGTAACGATGAACAAAACCGTCAAAATGATCAAGGTTCTTTGGTCGAACCACGAAAGTGAGACGGCAACTTGGGAGGTAGAATCCGACATGAGAGAACGCTATCCAACATTGTTCCAAACCGACACCGACACAGTTATGGGGACATAACTGCAATCTTAAGGGGGAGAGGATGTCATACCATGTATTTACCATGTATTTTTCGTGCATTTTGTAAACAAACAAACAAATTCAAATTGTTTTGAACTACGTTATGGCTTGATCCCTTCACAGGGTACGTAGGCAGCTTAGAAGTTTTAATTCTAAGTTCAGTCACAAAATAATAAAACAAACAAAAGACCTTAGCACGAGAAAAGTCGAAACACAACTTCGAGGACGAAGTTGATTCTTAAGGAGGGTAGACTGTAATACCCGAGAATTTTGCAACATAAAACAAATAATTAAATAAATAAACAATAAATAAAATAAATACAATAAATAAATAAATTCAGCAAATAAATGAATAAGGATAAGGAAATGAGAAATGAAATTTAACTTAAAAAGGAATTAAAGGAATTTAATTAAATAAAAAGAATTAATTAAAGATAAATAAATTGTTACACGTATACCCGACACCTATGGACTCTAAAACTCGAGTCCAAACATAAATTTAGATCCGAGGGAAATGACGATACGGGGTTCCTATTCCGTAAACCCGAAGATGGCCCGGAAATCGGAATACGGGAGCATAGGGGGATAGAAGTCCGAAAGAGAGGAGGAAAGGCACGACGGATCGCACGTGTAACACCCGAGGAAAAACAAATTCAAATTGTTTTGAACTACGTCATGACTTGATCCCTTCACAGGGTACGTAGGCAGCTTGGAACTAATTTCTAAGTTCAGTCACGAAATAAATCACAAAATACATCACGAATTAGACCACAAGGACGATAGGGGATGTTGAAACCAATTTAGACTAGGCTAAGTAGGATCCGGAAATGTTGCGAGCGATAAGCCGGACTCGTAACAAGATTAAGGAGAAGATTCCGCAACGAAGACGCCCCAGGGAATCGAGCTAACACGTAGAAAACCGATAGGAGAAAGCGAGGGAAGACCCGACGGAACACGCGGAGCCGAACCGGCCGGTCCGGCCGGCCCGCGCTGTCCGCGCGCCGCCGCGCGGCCACCGCGCGGCCAAGGGCGTCGCGACGCCAGGCCTGGCACGCGTGCTCCGCTCGGACAAAAGCTTAGGTGCGCGCCACCAGCGCGCCAGAGGTGCTGAAAGTGTAAACTTTCCTTCCATGACGATTTTCTTGCCAAAAACCACACCCCTAACCATGGCAATCGAATCTCAGCCTTGGGGAAGGCTTAAGAATACCCTAGGGGCGCCCCAAACCCTAGGTTTTCAGTAAACATTCAGCCTCCACCCTCAATTCCCTCTCCAAGTTCGAAACTCTTTCGACACCACTTTCCGGCAAGTATTCCGGCGACGACGGGACGACCGGGACAAGCCCCTGCCCTCTAGACTCTTGGTAAGCCATTGTGCAACGTTTCAATTCGTCCATAGATCTCAGAAACTCATATTCTAACCCTTTTTCCTTACTACGATTTCCCGTCGGAAAACGAACAAAAAGCGATCGGAGAAGTTGGCCGTTCGTCGTGACCCTAGGACGTCCGGAAACCCAATCCAGCGACCCTATCATCATTCTAAGTAAGTTAAAACCTTACTCACAAATTTTCGTGGTTGTTTGTTGTTTAAATCTCGAGATATAGGCTTGTAACAAAAATCGGTTTTCAAAAACCCTATTTTCGTCCAATTTTAAAGACTCGCCAAAAACTCGACCTTCGGGAATTCAAACCGAAAACTTTTCAACATAAAAGTTGTTCCTAACACCTTTATCTATCTTGTGTCCAAATTTCAGCCATTGACATTAAGTTTTGCTATCCCAATTTTCGCCATGAACTTTCTGTATCAGACCGAACGATTTAAATCTGTGACAGATTCCTTCATTCAACTTGATGCATGTTTTTCACCCATTTTTCGAATGATTTAAATTTGCATTTCTAAACAAAAATTGTAGATAATTGTGTCTAGATTATGCCTACAAAATTTCACGAATTTTGGTGTTCATTTGATATGTCAATCGGCCAAGTTTTTAGAACTGTTTTGAATTCGTTTTAAGGGCCATGAGTATGCAGTGAGTTGCACTCGATTTTTGCGTACCAAGAATTCATTATTTCCAAAAACTTAAAACATGAAAGTTGTTCCTTAATGTGTCGTGTAGTTACTGTAAAAATTTCACATCGATTGGTTTTGAAATGAATTTTTAATCGGCGTTACACGAACCTGTGACGAAAACAGTTTTTAAGACGTAAATTATTCTTTGCAATAAACTCAAATTTTAACTCACTTCGGAACCTTATTTCCAAAAACTTAAAACATGAAAGTTGTTCGTGTGTGTGTTTTTGAATTACTGGCCAAGTTTCAGAATTTTTGGAGGAAAAAACGAATTTTAAATTAAGAAAGGCGTGAACTGCCTCGAATAGGATTTTTCGAACTTGAGAAAACTCGAACTATGAAAACGCGATATCGATCCTTTGATAACTTTGAAATACGAACTTTCAAAAAATCCCGTTCACTAGGCTGAGCCGATCTTCATACTATCATTATCTTTGAGACTGCCTCGTTAGTGGTCTCCTTACTATCTGAGATTGCCTCGTTAGTGATCTCGCGCGCTGTATTTGTGGATCGCCTCGTTAGTGGTCCTACTATCTTTGTGGATCGCCTCGTTAGTGGTCCTACTATCTTTGAGACTGCCTCGTTAGTGGTCTCCCATTGTTTGGACTGCCTCGTTAGTGGTCCTATGTTGAGATTGCCTCGTTAGTGATCTCCCGGTATGGTGTCCTCTTCTTAGTTTACGGGATGAAAAGTAAAAGACTCGTGTGAGTGTTTCATTATGCTTAAATCGCATTTATCCTGTCTTTAATTACGTATTTAAATTTTATGCATCTTAAATTATGCTTTAGATTACGCTTTTAAAAATTTAGTTCTTTAATCATGATTTTCCCGCTGCTAATAAATCATGTATTTTTAAATTCTCGTACGATAAGCGAAATCTTTAGTTTAAACACTTGTAACCCCTTTATTTGTTAGTTAGGGATTAACTTACTCAGTATATTTTTATACTGACAACCGTTGTCATTTTTCTTTTACAGAGTATGTCGAGTGACGCATACGCATGCACTTGGGGGAATTATTATGAACATTTTAAATTTTTGCATCATACTGTTTTTACCGGGTCTGTTAAACCCGAGGATTTGGCCATGTTGGCCGTGATTTTACTTTCCGCTGCACTTACTTTATTCATTTTCCGCACGTGATAATTTCTACTATCGTACTAAGTATTATAAATTTCCGGACTAAATCTTGAAATGTTTTTAAATCTTTTCATACCCACAAGCCTTGCATTTCCTTAGCAAGCTCGGGAAGCCGTGTCTTACTAGGGAATTGCGGCGGTGACACCTCGGCCTGGGTTATCAAATCCGGGGTGTTACAAGTTGGTATCAGAGCCCGGAAAATTTTTAAAGCTACTACTATTATTTTAAACCAATATTTTTAAGCCCAAGTGTTATTTCTTTTAAAATTATTTATTTGACTACTAGTACTATTTTTTAGCCCAAAAATCTATAATCCTTTTTACATAGCCCAAATCTTAGCCCAAGAAATATTAGATTTTGGCCCACTATAGAGGCCCAACCTTTAGCAATTTATTTTAAACTAAAATTTTTATGGGGAAGGGACTTGCACTTGCATGTTGCATATAGATTTAAATTGTGCATATCTTAACCTTGCCTGAAAAACGTCTAACTCTAACCTACCTTGTTAACACTAGATGGCTTCCCCAAACGTGAACATGATCAACCTACTAATGAGGTTGATTGAAGCATACCTCGAATCTCCTCAAAACGTGAACAACTTCAGACTAAGGGTAGAGCAAATGGAAGCTAACTTGGGCCACCTAACTAATCTGAGCCAAGCAGGACACCAAGATATAACCCAACTCCAAGACCAAATCAACGAACTCCAGACCCGCGAGACTGAGCTTCGGACCCAGATTGACGACGTAGAGACCCAAGCAGGGGTCTTGGGACATCAACTGCATCACCTGAAGGATGATCTGCTTCCACCTGCCCCACTCAACCCAGGAACTCCTCCTGTCACTAGCCTCGTTATTGACCCTGTCGCTGTCCCTGCAGCCGTCCAAACCCCAGTTGCATTCGTTGATCCTGCTCCTGTTGCTGGGCCCAGTTGGCCAGCCAGCCCAGTGTTCCATGGGCCCCTTGGCACGGGCACCATCGAGGAATCAAGTGATGAGGATGACCCCATGGAGGACCCGACCACCTACCCTTCGCAGGATTAGAGATTTTTGATGCATTATTCCCATTGTTCTCCTTTTCTATTTTCCCAAAACTATTTTCAGGATCTTTGCTACTTGTCGCTTGTATCGAAACAAAAACTGCTACTGAGCAATAAAGTCACAAAAACTTATTTTATACACCCTCTTTATATATTAACAAAGCGCCGACAGACAAACAACGCATCTATTTCTGCATAACAAAACGACAAGTACCGCAGACCCTAAACCATAAACGACTGAATAAATAAATGCAAATACTGACCAACTCCTGATTAGCACCATACAATTCAGCAAGACTTTTTTTTTCCACTTTATCGAATCTCCCTGAACTTTACACCTTCCTCGGTTGTAACAGGATGGCACCTCGAGGACGACCAAGGGCCTTCCCTGCCACCCCCAACACCCACGGCACGCCGGGACAACCCAATGAGCAGGCACCTGACGCGGAGATGCCAAACCCGGCAGGAGCAATGCCTAACCCTGCGGAAGGGCGATTGAGAAATATGGAAGAGTTACTAATCGCACTGGGTAATGCTTACGTTAACCAGGGTGGAGCTGCCGCGGCGCCACCACCAGAAGCGAGGATCAACTACTTGGCTGCGGTGAACCCCTACCGACCACCTTACTACGTCGGGGAGGAAGACCCCGCTAAGCTGGAAGAATGGTTGAGAACCTTCGACAAATTGCTAAAGGCGGTAAGATGCCCGGAGGGGGAGAAGGTCCACGTGGCCTCGTACTATCTGGGTGGCGAGGCCGACGACTGGTGGCAGGCTACCCAAGGGAAGCTGGCGGAGGATGATGAACCTTACTCGTGGAACGAGTTCATGGAGTTACTCCGGGAGCGCTTCTACCCGATGAGTACTAAGGCAGCACTGTACGAGGAGTTCTCATCCCTGAAGCAGGGAGAGAAATCTGTTCAAGAATACTATGCACGGTTTAAGGAATTGGTGAGATTTGCGCCCAGGATGGTACCTACTGACGGGGAGAAGGCGCAAAAGTTCGAAATGGGTTTGAACTTGTCGATTCGGGAGGTGATCACTGGGGTTAACTACCCGGACCTGCAATCTGTCTACGATCGTGCAGTAGCAGTAGCACGAGTGCAACAGCTAAAGAGGAAGGCTGCTGGGGAATCCAGCCGAGGGGCGCAAGGCCCAGACAAGAGGAACAGGGATAACCGGACAAGCAACACTACTGGCGGGGACAACTTTCGGCGAGGGCCGAACGGGAATGCTCAGAACAACAATGGTCGGAATGTCAACCAAGGAGGGCGAGTGCCGCCGTGCCCACGATGTGGCAGGCCGCACCTGGTAAGGAGGTGTCCTCAGATGGGCGAGTGCTTCCGGTGCGGCCGAATTGGCCATCGGAGGGAGGAATGTCGAACCCGACTTGAGAACATCACGAAAAGAGAAGACTTGGTCATTGGACCTAACGAGCCGTTCAACCAGGGAGGTAGGAATGGCAACAATCAAGGATATCGGCCTCCTCCGAACCAGCAGCAAAATGCAAACCCAAATCAAAACCAGCCAGCCAATCAAGGGAGGCCGATGGGGAGGTTGAACGTGATCAACCAGGCTGACATACCCGCGCAGGGTGACGTGATGGCAGGTACTTTCCATGTCCTAAGTACTCCACTTAGAGTCTTATTTGATTCCGGAGCCAGTTGCTCGATTGTATCTTCGAGAGTCGTAACTGAACTAGATCTACCTAAGTGCGAGATAATTAGCTTAGGCATCCAACTGCCCTCTGGAGAAGTAATAGCATGCTCTAAACGCTACAATGGAATACCTATAGTGATAAAGAACGTAGAGTTTTTCGCAAACTTGGTAGAGTTCAACGTCAGGGACTTTGACGTCATACTAGGAATGGATTGGCTAACCCGGTATAAGGCCGTGATCGAATGCCAAAAGCAAAAGATCACGCTGTCAAAAAGTAGGGGGAAAAGAGTCATCTTCTACTCTCAACCCCCTAAGAAATCTAACAAGTTAATCAACGTCCTAGAGTTAGGTAGCCTAATGCGTAAGGGCCACGCGCTATACGCATGCTACGTTCACAACCTCGAGGCTGAAGGGATAAAGATAGACAACATTCCGGTGGTGAGAGAGTACCCGGATGTGTTCCCAGAGGACGTTCCTGGCATGCCCCCTGAGAGGGATCTCGAGTTCACCATAGATCTTATCCCGGGAACGGAACCTGTATCAAAGGCTCCTTACCGCATGGCACCGCCGGAGATGAAGGAGCTAAAGGAACAGCTCGAAGAATTGCTGGAAAAGGGATATATCCGACCGAGTACGTCTCCATGGGGAGCACCGGTCTTATTCGTCAAAAAGAAGGACGGGAGTCTGAGACTGTGTATTGACTATAGGGGACTTAATCAAGTCACTATCAAGAACAAGTATCCGTTGCCCAGAATCGAGGATCTGTTTGACCAGCTGAAGGGAGCTACTGTGTTCTCCAAAATCGACCTGCGATCGGGATATCATCAGCTGCGAATTGCTGAGAAGGACATCCCGAAGACAGCGTTCAGGACTCGCTACGGACACTACGAATTCACAGTCCTGTCATTCGGACTGACGAATGCCCCGGCGATGTTCATGAACCTCATGAACAACGTGTTCCGAGGACTGTTAGATCAATGCGTAGTGGTATTCATAGACGACATCTTGGTCTACTCAAGGGACGAGGAAGAACATTCCAGGCACTTACATAAAGTGCTGAGGATCCTCCGAGAAAATCAGCTATATGGGAAGTTGTCCAAATGCGACTTCTGGCTGAGGGAGGTAACATTCCTTGGGCATATCGTATCCGCCAGCGGGGTTGCGGTAGACCCGGCGAAAATCTCGGCTGTAACCGAGTGGGTACCCCCGAAGAGCCCAACGGAGATAAGAAGCTTTCTCGGACTGGCGGGCTACTACAGGCGATTTGTCCAAGATTTCTCCAAAATCGCCCGCCCATTGACCCAACTACTGAAGAAGGGGGTGAAGTATGACTGGACTGGCGAGTGCGAAGCCGCATTCCAGGAGCTGAAGAAACGACTTACCACGGCGCCGGTGTTGGCGTTACCATCAGAGGATGGAGACTTCGAGGTGTATAGCGACGCCTCGAGAGAAGGACTGGGATGCGTACTGATGCAGGATCAAAAGGTCATAGCGTACGCATCACGACAGCTGAAACCGCACGAGCAAAACTACCCGACGCACGACCTGGAACTGGCCGCGGTCGTGTTCGCCCTGAAAATCTGGAGACACTATCTCTATGGGCGGAAGTGTCGGATGTTTACCGACCATAAGAGCCTCAAGTACATATTCACGCAAAGAGAGCTGAACTTGAGGCAGAGGAGATGGTTGGAATTGATCAAAGATTACGACCTAGAAGTCGCGTATCACGAGGGCAAGGCCAACGTCGTGGCCGACGCCTTGAGTCGGAAGGCGCAACATGTCACGAACTCACTGGTGATACCGGCCGAATTGTACAGAGATTTGGCGAAACTAAGCCTGGAACTGGTGCAGCCCGGTACGGTAACCGAGGTCGTCAACGCGATGGTAGTAAGCCCTACCATATTCGAAGAAATACGACTCGCCCAGTCGGGTGACGAACAGATGGAGGAAATAAGGAGAAGCATTGCCGAAGGAAAGGCAGTAGATTTCCAGATTCACGAGGACGGGAGCATCCGCTTCAGGGGAAGATGGTGTATACCACGGGAGTCCGCAGATCTGAAAAAGAAGGTAATGGAGGAAGGCCATAGCACCCCCTACTCGGTCCACCCCAGAGGGGATAAGCTGTATAAGGACTTGAAGAAAAATTATTGGTGGCCGAACATGAAGAGAGAGGTGGCCGAATTCGTGGCAAGGTGCCTTACCTGCCAGAAGATCAAGGCAGTACGGCAAAAGCCCTTAGGATTAATGCAACCATTGGAGATCCCAAGCTGGAAGTGGGATAGCATCTCCATGGATTTTGTTTCAGGGTTGCCACGATCGCCAAAGGGAATGAATAAGATTTGGGTGATCGTGGATAGGTTAACGAAGGCCGCCATTTTCATCCCGATGAAGGACACGTGGACAATGGACCAACTAGCAAGGGCATACATAGACAATGTGGTACGCCGGCACGGGGTGCCGCATGACATCATCTCGGATAGGGATAGCAGATTCGTCTCCCAGTTTTGGACCAAGCTGCAAGAAGCTCTGGGGACGCAGATAAAGATGAGTACGGCGTTCCACCCTATGACGGATGGACAGACGGAGCGAACTATACAGACGCTGGAGGACATGTTGAGGGCTTGTGTGTTGGAATTCAAGGGAAGTTGGGAGCACCATTTACCCTTGATCGAGTTCTCCTATAACAACAGTTACCATGCGAGCATCGGCATGGCGCCCTTCGAGGCACTGTATGGACGAAGATGCCGGAGCCCATTGAGTTGGGAAGAGAACGATCGAGTAATGACAGTAGGGCCACAACTGGTGGAGGACATGGCTCAGCAAGTTAAGGTTATCCAGGGGAAGATGAGAGCCGCTCAGGACCGGCAAAAGAGTTATGCGGACGTGAGACGGCAGGACTTGGAATTCCAAGTCGGTGACAAGGTCATGCTGAAGGTCTCGCCAATGAAGGGCGTAATGCGCTTTGGCAAGCGGGGGAAACTGAGCCCACGATACATAGGGCCATATGAGATCCTAGAGAGAGTAGGGAATCTGGCGTACCGACTGGCGCTGCCGCCTCAACTAGCACGCGTCCATAACGTGTTTCACATTTCCCAGCTAAAGAAGTATGTGCCCGACACGTCGCATGTACTCCAACCGGACGTAATCGAATTGGATGATGACTTGACCTACGAAGAAACCCCGGTGCAAATACTCGACTACAAGGAAAGGGTGACAAGGAATAAAACTGTAAAGATGGTCAAGGTCCTGTGGTCCAACCACGAGACGGAGACGGCAACCTGGGAATTGGAAGCCGACATGAGGCAACGTTACCCTACCCTCTTCCAAGACGACCCGACCACAGTTATGGGGACATAACTGTATTCTTAAGGGGGGGAGGATGTAACACCCGAGGAAAAACAAATTCAAATTGTTTTGAACTACGTCATGACTTGATCCCTTCACAGGGTACGTAGGCAGCTTGGAACTAATTTCTAAGTTCAGTCACGAAATAAATCACAAAATACATCACGAATTAGACCACAAGGACGATAGGGGATGTTGAAACCAATTTAGACTAGGCTAAGTAGGATCCGGAAATGTTGCGAGCGATAAGCCGGACTCGTAACAAGATTAAGGAGAAGATTCCGCAACGAAGACGCCCCAGGGAATCGAGCTAAAACGTAGAAAACCGATAGGAGAAAGCGAGGGAAGACCCGACGGAACACGCGGAGCCGAACCGGCCGGTCCGGCCGGCCCGCGCTGTCCGCGCGCCGCCGCGCGGCCAAGGGCGTCGCGACGCCAGGCCTGGCACGCGTGCTCCGCGCGGACAAAAGCTTAGGTGCGCGCCACCAGCGCGCCAGAGGTGCTGAAAGTGTAAACTTTCCTTCCATGGCGATTTTCTTGCCAAAAACCACACCCCTAACCATGGCAATCGAATCTCAGCCTTGGGGAAGGCTTAAGAATACCCTAGGGGCGCCCCAAACCCTAGGTTTTCAGTAAACATTCAGCCTCCACCCTCAATTCCCTCTCCAAGTTCGAAACTCTTTCGACACCACTTTCCGGCAAGTATTCCGGCGACGACGGGACGACCGGGACAAGCCCCTGCCCTCTAGACTCTTGGTAAGCCATTGTGCAACGTTTCAATTCGTCCATAGATCTCAGAAACTCATATTCTAACCCTTTTTCCTTACTACGATTTCCCGTTGGAAAACGAACAAAAAGCGATCGGAGAAGTTGGCCGTTCGTCGTGACCCTAGGACGTCCGGAAACCCAATCCAGCGACCCTATCATCATTCTAAGTAAGTTAAAACCTTACTCACAAATTTTCGTGGTTGTTTGTTGTTTAAATCTCGAGATATAGGCTTGTAACAAAAATCGGTTTTCAAAAACCCTATTTTCGTCCAATTTTAAAGACTCGCCAAAAACTCGACCTTCGGGAATTCAAACCGAAAACTTTTCAACATAAAAGTTGTTCCTAACATCTTTGTCTATCTTGTGTCCAAATTTCAGCCATTGACATTAAGTTTTGCTATCCCAATTTTCACCATGAACTTTCTGTATCAGACCGAACGATTTAAATCTGTGACAGATTCCTTCATTCAACTTGATGCATGTTTTTCACCCATTTTTCGAATGATTTAAATTTGCATTTCTAAACAAAAGTTGTAGATAATTGTGTCTAGATTATGCCTACAAAATTTCACAAATTTTGGTGTTCATTTGATATGTCAATCGGCCAAGTTTTTAGAACTGTTTTGAATTCGTTTTAAGGGCCATGAGTATGCAGTGAGTTGCACTCGATTTTTGCGTACCAAGAATTCATTATTTCCAAAAACTTAAAACATGAAAGTTGTTCCTTAATGTGTCGTGTAGTTACTGTAAAAATTTCACATCGATTGGTTTTGAAATGAATTTTTAATCGGCGTTACACGAACCTGTGACGAAAACAGTTTTTAAGACGTAAATTATTCTTTGCAATAAACTCAAATTTTAACTCACTTCGGAACCTTATTTCCAAAAACTTAAAACATGAAAGTTGTTCGTGTGTGTGTTTTTGAATTACTGGCCAAGTTTCAGAATTTTTGGAGGAAAAATCGAATTTTAAATTAAGAAAGGCGTGAACTGCCTCGAATAGGATTTTTCGAACTTGAGAAAACTCGAACTATGAAAACGCGATATCGATCCTTTGATAACTTTGAAATACGAACTTTCGAAAAATCCCGTTCACTAGGCTGAGCCGATCTTCATACTATCATTATCTTTGAGACTGCCTCGTTAGTGGTCTCCTTACTATCTGAGATTGCCTCGTTAGTGATCTCGCGCGCTGTATTTGTGGATCGCCTCGTTAGTGGTCCTACTATCTTTGTGGATCGCCTCGTTAGTGGTCCTACTATCTTTGAGACTGCCTCGTTAGTGGTCTCCCATTGTTTGGACTGCCTCGTTAGTGGTCCTATGTTGAGATTGCCTCGTTAGTGATCTCCCGGTATGGTGTCCTCTTCTTAGTTTACGGGATGAAAAGTAAAAGACTCGTGTGAGTGTTTCATTATGCTTAAATCGTATTTATCCTGTCTTTAATTACGTATTTAAATTTTATGCATCTTAAATTATGCTTTAGATTACGCTTTTAAAAATTTAGTTCTTTAATCATGATTTTCCCGCTGCTAATAAATCATGTATTTTTAAATTCTCGTACGATAAGCGAAATCTTTAGTTTAAACACTTGTAACCCCTTTATTTGTTAGTTAGGGATTAACTTACTCAGTATATTTTTATACTGACAACCGTTGTCATTTTTCTTTTACAGAGTATGTCGAGTGACGCATACGCATGCACTTGGGGGAATTATTATGAACATTTTAAATTTTTGCATCGTACTGTTTTTACCGGGTCTGTTAAACCCGAGGATTTGGCCATGTTGGCCGTGATTTTACTTTCCGCTGCACTTACTTTATTCATTTTCCGCACGTGATAATTTCTACTATCGTACTAAGTATTATAAATTTCCGGACTAAATCTTGAAATGTTTTTAAATCTTTTCATACCCACAAGCCTTGCATTTCCTTAGCAAGCTCGGGAAGCCGTGTCTTACTAGGGAATTGCGGCGGTGACACCTCGGCCTGGGTTATCAAATCCGGGGTGTTACAGCACGACCCACCCGGACCAAAGTCCAGGCGAGGGCCGCACGGTGGCTGCGCGGTGAAGGGGGAAACGGCGCGCCACGACCTCGCCACGCGACAGATTCGCCGGTTGCGAGATTCACTCGCCCGAATCCGGATTTTCCGACTTCGGTTGAACACCTTTCGGCTCAAGACTTACCAAGGCCGACCTTGGACGTCCCTAGGTCATGTCTATCTATAAATAACACCTCTTGGAAGTCCCGAACACTTTTCAAAACCCTACGATACTCTCTATACACAAAACTCTAGATCCGGAAGTCATCGGAGGCACCAAAAACAAGCGGGATACTGTTTGGATGACTTCAGAAGTCTTCCAACATCGTGGTAAGTCTGATCCGTTCATCTATCTCGTTTTTAATTCAAAAACGAAACCCTAACTCTCTTCTTTTCTTCTCTACACCCCGAATCGGATCTAGAACGAAGAACCCGACGAATGGAGAGGATAAACGGTGGACTGGAAGCCATGCCTCCGAAATCGACGTTCCCGGATGACTAGAAATCTGTAAGTTGACACTTACATGGTTTTGGGAGTAATTAAGACACTTAAACCTAATAGCTTAATCAAAACTTTCGAAAATCTGTCAACATGTGATTTCTACCGGCGCAACAATTTTGTACAATTTTTCTGAACCCTTAAAAGTCTTCAAACGAGAAAACTTAAAACACAAAAAACGTTCCTAAGGCTTAGATATATCTCCTGTAAAATTTTAGAATTTTTTGTGATGATTTGTTATATGAAACCCACCCGAAACCGAACTGCTAAGATTTGGATCTTGAAATTCTTGACAGAACTTAGGTCTGAACTTGATGACATTTTTTACTAGGGTCTTAGGCCGATTTAGATCTTTAGCCGAACATGAAAGTTATAGACAAATGTCTTAAGAAGGTCTCTGTAAAATTTCGTTAAGTTTGGAGTTGATTTGCTATGGTAGATCTTGAAAATCTTGAACTGCTGTACACGAAATTCGGACAGATTAATGTTTCTACGAAAATTGATGTTTTTGACTTGTTTTGGTTTCTCGGATTGGAAAAGTTAAAACACAAAAGTTGTTCATCTCGATGTTTCCGAGTCAGTGGTAAATTTTCAGAATTTTTGGACTTAAATCTGATTTTAAATTAATTTTAGATTAAACAGCAGTTTACCGGAGTCAAATCTTGAAATCTTGTGAAACGATGGAATTAGCCTTTAGGGTTGAAACGAGTCGAAATCTTTTCTTAATAAATTAAGTGAAATCAGAATTTTTGAAATAAATCCCCTTACAAACTTGATAAATTAAAATTAGGGATGAGTGCTCTGCAGGGTGCCCCCTAACTGCTTCACTTCGTGCCTTTATGGACGATGGTGACCCCGCGCGAAAATTGAGATATGATATTGCCAAAACGGCATGAGATATATGGACTACACTCTCGTGAATATCCACATGGGTTTTCCGAGGCTCCGGAGTGGTACTGGGTATGGCAGATACGGCTGCGGCCGCCGGTTTCCGGCTAAACTTGTTGAGATCGCGATGCAATCGTGAAACACTTGAAAATACTAAATCGGTGATGTAATGGGGAACCTAAATTAAATTGGATTATTTATAGTTGTCGTTTAAATTGTTAAATGCTTTGTTTAAATTAATTATGGCTTTCATTTTAAATTGTGCTAAATGTATTGTTCACTAATGCCATGAAATGTTATGCAAATTGGTTAGATAATTAAGTGGAATTATTTATGGCTTATTATCATGTTTTTATGTAAATATTAAATTAATGGCTTTTAAACCCTACGATCATGCATGTGTTAACTTACTCAGCAAGTTGTGCTGACCAAACCGTTTATTTTTCCTTTTTCCTTACAGAGTATGTGGAACAAACATGAGTACGTTCATGCATGGGGGGAATTATATTTCGCGAAACTTTGTTTTTAAATTCTTGCAATAGACTATAGAATAAACGGGCCTGTTTAACCCGTGTTTTGACCATGTCGGTCTTATTTACATTCCCGCTGCAATATTATACTTAAATATTATTTCCGCTGCATTATGATATTATTATTTTCGAGACTATATTGTATGGGCTTTTTGCAAATGTTTTAAATGTTTTTAAATACTGAAATACCTAGCCTTGCATCTCTTTAGTAAGCCGGAGAAACCGTGTCTTACTAGGGAGGTGTGGCGGTGACATCCCGACCTGGGTGACCAAAAACCGGGGTGTTACACATATTAAAGGAAAAGGAACTAAGGGTGCGTTTGGTACAGAGAATGGAATTGCAGAGAATTGATGCCAGAGAATGGAATTGCAGAGAAAGGGAATTGAGTCAGAGAAAGAGAATTGATTCTCCTGTATGGTACAACAGAGAATGACATCGGAGAAATTGAAAAGAGAATCAATTCTCTTGTTTGGCTGATTAGAGAATTCTATATAGAAATAAAACATGTAATTAAATATATATATTATCTTGTTTGGTTTTTATTATAATGAAATGTAAGTATAATTAAAATATTTGTTTAAACTATATTTTTTCTATAATAATGGTTTATTTAAATATATAATAAAAAATATGCACAAATTAACAATAAAAATATATATATTTTAATCAATCCCAATAAAAGTTTAAAAAGATAATCAATCTTTTTACAATCACAATTTAGACCAACATAAAGTACTTTGTGCATAATTAAACTCAACCTCAAAAAATATTCAACTATCCCATAAAATCATCCACAATTGCTTTTATCATATCAATTTTTTCTTCTTGATCCAAAGTAAGAAATGTACGTGCGAGCGTCATATCCTTGCCAATCAAATGAGTTACTTTATAACGTTGTATGGCACTGATGCCTGATAACCGTCTTATCTCATCACCAACCTTCTTATACCACTCAAAAGCCTCGTCATTTTCTTTGGCAGTGGCAATCCTCAAAGATTCACCCACTTTCTCTCCAAATTTGCCCATGATCTCCTTTATGTCTTGGCATGCCTCTCTATACATTTCCCCTATGTCCGTGTTTTTGTGTCTTTTATGTTTACCCGTGACAGACTTTGATGGTTCTCCAACACCACGAGCATCTTGGCCAGCATCTTCAACAAAATCAAAGTCATCAAAATAAATCAGAGAACTCCTTTGCGTCTCTGGAATGATATCGTCCAAGATGAATTGCGTGCCTCCCCGTGGCTCTATCCTTACCAAATATCGTGCACAACTTTTCATAGAAGGGAAATGGCTTGCCTCTAAAATTTGCAGCACCTTTGTGAGACTACAAGACAATTAGGAAAATATTAGAATAAAGTTTGTCATAAAAAAACTAAGAATTTCTTTAAAAATAAAATACCTTTATATATTCATCCCAAACACTGTCCTCAGCAACAACACAATTTTTTTTCTTCATTCCACCCGAACCCGCATGCATGCACCATATCATAAACGATGCTAAAATGCATCTTCCATGTCTTCATCCTTGATTTTATATAGTTCTGCTTTGAGCCCTGAGTTAGGAAGGCTTGCATCTAGTAGTTGTTGAATGCCTTTCGAATAACCTGGCTTGAATCCATTGTCAGCGCCCGCATACTTTCCCGAGGCATGTAACTCCATCAATGCATCAATCAACCTTGAATCTTCCTTGTTCGTCCAAATGTGCTTGCTCCTCCCGGTTTCCTTTGCTATATTTGAATCCGCCATGCCTACATAACATGAAAAGGAATTAAACAAAGATTCAATTTCCAATCATACAAAGTATGAGTGAATGAATTAGATGCTAAAACATTCAGCTTGTGTTTGTGTGTGAGGAGAAAATCGGACTCAATTAAAAAAAAACAAAGGAAAAAAAAATCCTACTCCAGTTACAACCATCCATAAACCAAAAGAATTGAGCCTTACAAGAAAAATAAAATAAAAAAAAAAAGACAAAAGATTTGTGCACCCAATTGCACCATTATTTAATAAATCTGATTCAAATATCGGAACAAGTAAAAACAACTAACCATCCATAAACCAAAAGATCCCACAAGAAAAATATAATTTACAAGTTACAACCAGGAAGTGCCCATTGAAGTCATATGTCCCTTATAAAAAAAAAAGTTGCAGCAAGAGATGTGTGCATAGTAGCCTCGAGATTTAAAACAGAGTGCAAAACTGCAAATTACAATAGATACTATCCTGTTAACACCATCAACCAACTATGTGCAGATGAGTAGCATAGATCAATATAACAAAACACATTACTATTCTATGCCAATTTTACCTTCAGCTTTTCAATAGTTTGATAGGCAATTTATGAACAGAAAAAAGCCCGAACTTAACAAAGAATCTTGCAGGCTTTGATACTAGATGAAAGGATACGATAGCAATCAAGGTGTATATACATCTTTAAAATGCAACTAACATTGATGAATTTGTGAAAAGAGGATTTAAGCACTGTTTTTAGTTTTTACAAACAATTAGGAAGCAATTATTCTTGAGTGATGCAAAGATTAATAGGTCTTCCTAACAGAAGAATTATAGTATAAAGTATGGGGTGCAAGCAAATCTAGTGATTCATTTTCTAATCATGCTATAAAAAAGGAAGTAAAAACAACTAACCATCCATAAACCAAAAGATCCCACAAGAAAAATATAACTTACAAGTTACAGCAATGAAACTAATCACTGAAAGTACGGAACAAAATGAAAACCACACAACAATGAAACTAATCACTGAGCCACCAACATATACAAAGTTCAACATGTGGATAATAATTTTTTCCTTGAACCTGACAACAAAATGAAGACCAATCAATGGTGTCCTTTAGAAATAAGCCAAATCATAAAGATCAAATCATGTGAACAAAGTATGGCCTGATTGCTAAACTCAAAGTTCACTCAACAGAGTTCCACAAATCAAAAACATGATTCATCCATAAACTTGTAATTATCAAACTCAAAGTTCACTTAACAGACAAAATCATGAGTATAAAGTATGGACTGATTGCAGAAGCACACAATTTAACTATATTTATACATCCTCCAATCTATTAAACCTATAGCCAACAAGTTCAAAACTCCCAAATCCAATCAACTAAACAATCTTCCAATTTATAAATCATGAAAACACATACTGAGACCAATCAATCCCAATATTGCATTTGCATACCAACCAACAATGGTTAAAGCAATGCAAAAGCATTAGACAAATGAAAAATTCATACCAACAATCCCTATAAAAATCCCTAAACCAACGTCCATACGAAACAAAGAAAATCTGGGACTTCTATCAATCCCCAAAGTTTCAAACGCACATTCCAATCAACACAAATAGAAAAGAAATACATACAACTATGTGAAGAACTAACCAGACCACGGAGAACGCCGAATGCAATAGGGGAGGCGATATGGTTTCGAAGAGAGAAATACAGGATGAGTGATGGCAACGGAGCAAAAATAGCGATGGCGACAGAAGCAGAACCAACGATGTCGACAGAAGCAGAACCAGCAATGTCGTTTGGATTAGGGAAGAATGCAGCGGAGAGTCGAGGTAGGAATGGCGACGATTCCAGAGAAGAGGTAGAAATGGCGATGATTTCAGAGAGAAGGAGCGGAGAGTCGAGATAGGAGGCCAAGAATTGAAGTCCAAATCTCGCCAATTCTCCTAATGGGCGAGAATCAAAAGTAGAGAATGAGAATCCTTTCAAATCTCGATCTCTAAATCTCGGGCATTACCAAACAAGGGAATTGGGCTCAATTCCCATTCTCTGGGCCCAATTTCCTGTACCAAACACCCCCTAAGGAACAAGTCAATCAATATATGCATACACTACCAAGAAAAAAACTCTATAGCGACCGTAAATTTTGGTCTTTTTACTTTTTTTTTTATAATTTTTTTAAATTTGCAACCGAATTAGCGACCGAAAATATGACGCGCCACGTGTTATATATATTTTGTTCTTCCCCATTTTGTTCACATACCATTTTGCTTAGGAGAAGGCTCGAACTTAGGTCAGCTGCGTTTTCCCCTCGCGCGTGTGCAACTGTGACAAGCTACAATTCATTTCTTTCCTTGCACTATATATAATATGTAAAATATAAATTCACAATAATTAAGTGAAAAATGAAAATCAAGGAATCAAATAAAATAATAAATTATTCAAAATTTAAAATAGAATAAAATAATAAAATATTATTATTATTAATTAAATAAATAATTAAAATCAATAATTAGATAAATAATAAATTCAATAATGAGTTTAAAAATAAAAAATAATATTCAAATTAAAAAATAACCGAAAATTTTAAAAAATTATTTATGTTAATATTATTCAATAATAAATTATAAAATAAATACAAAGTAAAAAAGTAAATATTTAAACAATAAAATAAATTAATAAATTTAAAGATAATATTATTAATTTAATTTAAAATAAGTAATATAAAAGAAATATAAAAAGTTCGGCGACCGAATTTTCCAGTCGTTGTTTCGGTCACTAACATCAGCAACCAAATTTTTCGGTCGCAAACTATAATAAAATGTTTAAATATTTAAAAAAAATTGAAAAAACATTAGCGACCGAAATCGTCGGTCGCTGATTCAGTTGCTAACAAAGACCCATTTCATATTGGTCGTTAATTCGGTCGCGAGTTAGCCACCAAACCTCGTGGTCGCAATTTAGGTCGGGAATTTGAGATAGAAAAATTTCGGTTGCTAAATCGGTCGTTAAAATAGCGGCAGAACATTCCGATCGCTATTTCGGTCGCTAACAAACGACTGCATTTATTCGGTCGCGAATTTCGGTCGCTATATTGACATTTTCTTGTAGTGCCATTTTTCGCCTAGTTTTTTTTCCGGATGTTTTTCGTATAGTTTAAGAATACATATTTTATAGAATTTTTTGTTGGGAACAAGTTTTGAGCAAATGTGTTCACAACCGATGTCTGCACTACTTTGTTGGACCAACCACGACAGTAGTTGACAAAATATTTAAAGGAAGAGATGCTGGCGAATCTGCCTAAGTATTTTCTTCAACGGCCAACTGATCTCCTGCCCGGATCATGCACAAGAAGTATGGAAACAAGGATCTCCGAATCCGGGCAACTCCATTCTAAGGATCCGCGCAATTATGGAAAGAAGATCTTACCTTAGAATGGAGGAGTGGTGGTTCTCTACAAATAGGACGGCCAAGGGATGAAATGGACACGACAAAAATTATACACTTACTCCCTTGTGCGATTGAAAGCATTGTGAAGAGAGAATCACATTCCTTCAGTGTTCTTGAATTCATCATTTCGAAGGAAGACATACGATCAACAATTCCTCGAGTGGATTGATCGAAAGTGCTACTGTGTGCTTGATTGAAGTCGACGGATTCAATCAAGGCTTTCGAGGAGTCGTCAAACCCAAGAGCTTAAACGAAATATTCAAGAAGGAGGATCGCCAACAGGTTTCGACCAAGGGTAACTTGGAGGGGGAGCCTTCAAGGAATTGGAGCAAGGTCGGGGAGATCTTCACCAAAACAAGGGAGTGTTTTGGTTCTACAATTCAACCGCTTGGAGATTGGAGTTGGGCGAATTATTTCACAATTGTTTAGATCGAGGATCAAGTTGAAACAATTAGTGAACCTCCTGGATTGGTATCCCCCAGATGTAGGCTTGTGCCGAACTGGGTCAACAAACCTTGAGTTCGTTTCTTTTACAATTTATTTATTTTCCGCTGCATAATATCTTAAAACTGTTTAACGTGTCCACGAAAGGTGTTTGAACTAGTTTTCAGGACAAGTTAATTGGTTATCTACGCAAACGGACCTAACAATTGGTATCAGAGCCACACGCTCTGCAAGCGAGATCCAGACATAAAAGTATGGATAGCCAAGGTGGTTCCGTGACCAGACCCCCATTGCTCGATGGATCAAACTATGCATACTGGAAAGATCAAATGGAGGCATTTCTCATCGCTCTGGATGAAGGAGCTTGGGATGCAGTTGAAAATCAATACCATCCTCCAGTAGAAGAAAAAGATGGTGTCAAAACCATCAAACCAAGGAGTGAATGGACTGCAACCAAGAAACTTGTTGCATCGAAGAACTCCAAAGCCCAAAATGCGTTTCACAATGCTCTTACAAAGGATCAATACAGACTTATTGCTGGATGCAAAATTGCATACGACGTCTGGACCACTTTAGCCAATACCTACGAGGGTATGGCCCTGGTAAAGAAATCTAGAATCATTACACTTGATGCTAAATTTCATAAGATTACTATGGATGATAATGAAACTATTGGCCAATATATTGGTTGCATTCGTGATCTAACCAACCAAGCTCTTCAGCTTGGCAAAGTATATTCTCAGCAGGATATTGTAGGAAAAATCATTGGAACGCTTCCGGAAAGGTTCAATGCAAAAGTAGCTGCACTTGAACTATACAAAGACTTTGATAAATTGCAGGTCGATGAACTGATGAGAATCCTACAATCATGGGAAATGGATCACTTTCCTAGGGGCAAAAGCAAACCAGTAGCATTCAAATCCGTGACCAAGGATGTGGATGACTCTACCATAGAAGATCTTGATGACTACAGTGATGAAGAAGAATTGGCCATGCTGTCCAAAAGACTAAATCAGATCATCAAGAACTGTAGATCTAGATTCAACTCCTCTATGAAGAAGGATGCCGGGACATCAAATTCCAAACCCACTCAGAAAGGATTAAAGTCGTTCAACAGAAACAGATCCAAACCTTCTAAAACTGAGGATGGCAAGGAGATCATCTGTTTTGAGTGTGGGGGAAGAGGCCATATCAAGAAGGACTGTGCCAATCTTCGACCAAAGGAGTCAAGCAAATCCTACCAAGTAACATTCATTGACTCTGAAGATGAGAAGGAGTCCAATGAACATGGTCCAGACTAGGGAGTAGCATTCATCGGGACATAGGATTCAGACAGCGATGATGAAAACGATGCAGGTACGAGTACAAACTCAGTCAATATGGTTTCCTCTAACATGGTACGTTCTTTTGTCAGGGAACAGGATGAAAGTATCAGCAAACTTAACGATCTCTATGAAGAAACGTTCGAGAAACTGGAAACTTCTATTGCTGAGTCAGTAGAATTGCATGTCGAGAATGGAAACTTAAGGGAGCAAATCCAGGGTCTCGAAAGCAGAAATCAGGAACTTGAAAAGATGCTCAAAGAACTGTCTGAACAGGGTAACGAACTACGTGAGAAAAATACAGAACTCCAGAAAGATAATAAGGATCTGGAGGTTGAAAAGGTTGACTATAAACTATG
This sequence comes from Hygrophila difformis, assembly GCA_030278955.1. Lineage (NCBI taxonomy): Eukaryota > Viridiplantae > Streptophyta > Magnoliopsida > Lamiales > Acanthaceae > Hygrophila > Hygrophila difformis. The sequence goes on from JAOANR010000004.1 coordinate 19,398,153, forward strand.
GTACTATAGTATGCTTGGGAAGAAAGATGCTCTCCACACCGAACTCACCGAAGTTGAAGACAAACTTACCAAATCTGAAAGCACTCTAGCAGCACTAAACAAGGGAAAAGCCAAGTTAGACGATGTAATTGCTATGGGGAGACCTAGCAGCAACAAACAAGGCTTAGGATATCACGCCTCAACCTCGAGAGGAGAAAAGAAAAGCAAGTTTGTAACAGGAGGAGTGCTGAGTGAACATCGAACTACCAAGAAACCTTTCCACCATGAAGGAAGAAGCAAATGGACAAGAAGACCACCTCCTCTAATTCCACTCAGATGTGACTACTGCAAACTTGAAGGTCACAAAACTAAGAACTGTGGAATCTTAGTAAGAGACCTACAAGCAGGAAGACCTATCACCTGGCCAAACGATAAAATCAAGATGAAGCTGATCTCCATCAAATGCGAATGGGTTCCTAAAGTTCAGAACAGATGTCATGCTGCCTTTCTATCACAAAAGAAGAATACTAAGGACACAGTATGGTACTTTGTAGTGGGTGCTCCAAACACATGACTGGTGAACGAAGCCTGCTCAAACATTACAAGGAGATTGATGGAGGATTCGTTGTATTTGGAGATGGAAAAAGGGGGGCCTTAGTTGGTCAAGGAACCATTGAGAACAACGGCTCACGAGAACTGTCTCCAGTATTCCCAGTTGATGGACTCCAAGCAAACTTGATTAGCATCAGCCAATTGTGTGATGAGGATCTTGTGGTGCAGTTCACCAAGAAAGATTGTCAAGTGCTCAACCAAAATCAAGAATGCATCATGTGAGGTTTGCGCTCTAAAAATAATTGTTATCATCTTGTTCAAACATGCAATTTTGGTTCAGTTGCAGGCAAAAATCACATCATGCTATGGCATGAAAAGCTTGGACATCTCAACTTCAAAGATCTTATCAGACTCAGCAGAACCGAGGCAGTCAAAGGTCTTCCTCACTTCAAAAACTCCAACGTGGAATTTTGCGACGAATGTGCCAAGAAAAAACAGCATAGGGGTTCACACAAGTTGTCAGAACACCTTGGATCGACCAAGTGTCTTGACCTACTGCACATGGATCTTATTGGTCCAACTGAGGTTGAAAGCTTGGGAGGTAAAAGTATATTTTTGTATGCATCGACGATTATTCTAGATATACTTGGGTGGACTTTCTCAGGGAAACAGGTGACGCTTTCAAAGCTTTTGAAAAATTATGCAACCGCCTCATGACTGAGAAAGATACCAAAGTAAAGAGGATTCGAAGTGATCACGGACGAGAATTTGAAAACCAGTCCTTTGAAGAATATTGTACTACTCATGGAATCAAGCATGAATTTTCCGCACCAAAAACTCCTCAACAAAACGGTGTGGTGGAAAGAAGAAATCACACCTTGCAAGAGATGTCAAGGGTCATGCTGAACGCGAAGAATGTTGCTGAGTTCTTGTGGGCTGAGGCTGTTAATACTGCATGCTATACCATACATCGAGTTTACTTAAGACCAAATTCTCTCATGACTCCATATGAAATATGGAACGGTAAAAAGACATCTATCACTTACTTTCATATATTTGGTAGCAAATGCTTTGTGTTAAATGACAGGGAACATATGGGAAAATTTCAAGAAAAGAGTCATGAAGGAGTGTTCGTAGGATACTCTATCACCAGCAGAGCATACAGGATATACATTCCAAAGACAAGGAAAGTTCTTGAATCCACAAATGTTGCCATAGAAGATGTCTCATGCAAGGATCCTGCTCAACTTAATGAAGATCAAGCACCTTCTACACTACCCAGCAACCAGAACCAAATCAATGCTGAACAAATCAACACCAGCAATGAATCCACGGAAGTCGTTCAAACGCCCTCTCTGGACACATCGTCACATAACTCTGAGCCCGAGAAAGACCTCAATGGACGTATTCACAAGCATCATGATCCAGATGATGTCATAGGCGATGTGAATGAGAAAAGAAAAACCAAGGGAAGGAAGATCAACTTCAAGGAACTAGCTGGCCTACACTGCTATACATCTAAGATCGAACCAACCAAAGTGGAAGAGGCTCTCCTGGATGAGCATTGGATAAACGCCATGCAGGATGAACTACTTCAGTTCAAGAGAAATGAAGTGTGGACCCTTGTCGAAAGACCCAAAGATAAGAATGTAATCGGTACCAAGTGGATCTTTCGCAACAAAAGTGATGAAAATGGGAACATTATAAGGAACAAGGCACGACTAGTTGCTCAAGGATACACACAGGTTGAAGGAGTGGACTTCAGTGAGACATTTGCTCCCGTAGCCAGACTTGAAGCACTTCGACTCTTATTATCCATTGCATGCTCTTTAGGGTTCAAGCTCTATCAAATGGATGTCAAAAGTGCCTTCCTAAATGGGTGGCTCAATGAAGAAGTATACGTGCAGCAGCCCAAAGGATTCGAGGACCCTCATCATCCACACCATGTCTACAAGCTCAACAAAGCTCTATATGGCCTAAAACAAGCTTCCAGGGCCTGGTACGAGAGGCTGTCCAAGTACCTGCTTGAACATGGATTTGAAAGAGGAAGTCTTGACAAGACTTTGTTCATCAAAAGGGAAAGCAAAGGAATACTAATTGCTCAAGTCTATGTGGATGACAGTCTTTGGATCAACACATCATGTGCTCAAAGACCACTTCATCGAAATCATGGGTAAGGAATTCGAAATGAGCATGGTTGGGGAACTAACCTATTTCCTTGGCTTGCAGGTAGCACAAAAGAAAGATGGCATATTTCTCAGCCAAACCAAATATGCTCGAAACATTGTCAAAAAGTTTGGTATGGAGTCCAGCAAACCAGTCCGGACACCTATAGGGACTAATGACAAATTAAGCAAAGATCCCATTGGTCAAAGTGTAGATCAGAAGCTCTATCGAAGCATCATTGGGAGCTTACTATACTTAGCTGCAAGTCGACCTGACATAAGCTATGCAGTGGGAGTATGTGCTCGCTACCAAGCCGATGCCAAGGAATCTCACTTAAAGGCAGCCAAAAGAGTGATCAAATATGTTTCAGGGACAAGTGAACTTGGTATATGGTATTCTAAAGAATCTAATCTTTCACTACTTGGCTATAGTGATGCAGATTGGGCAGGTGATGCGGACGATAGAAAAAGCACAACCGGAGGATGCTTCTACATTGGGACTAACTTAGTTAGTTGGTATAGCAAGAAACAAAGTTCCATCTCTCTCTCAACTGCCGAAGCTGAATATATTGCAGCTGGAAGTTGTTGTGCACAATTGCTATGGATGAAGCAAATGATGCTAGACTATGGTATTGATCAAGAAGTCCTCACTATACTATGTGACAACATGAATGCAATCAACATCTCAAAGAATCCAGTTCAACACGGGAGAACTAAGCACATTGAGCTCAGACACCACTTTATTAGAGATCTTGTTGAAGAAGGAATAGTGTTCATCCAACATGTCGGAACTACTGAGCAACATGCGGATATTTTTACTAAGGCACTCGGTCGAGAGAGATTCGAAAAATTAAGGAGAGATCTCGGATTATGCACAATCTCCTAAAATCCCAAAAATTCCGGAATAAGTTTTATATTTTTTCCAATTTCCATATTTAATTAGTCATATATATATTTTATTGCCTTATTGTCTGATTCGATAGTATACTAACTTGTTTGGAAGTTAATCCCTCCAGGATCCAGTAAGTAACCACGGTTACAATTCAAAAGGAAGGAGTTATTTTTGAAATTGATTTGACAGGCCATCGTTGCACGACCAGAGAAGGAATCAGCGGGAACGGTTATCCACACACAACAATTCAAAAACGTGATCATTACCGTTTTGGGAAGTTGTGATTCACATTCCATATTTGAATTAAGGAAAGCTTCTCTCACAGCTCTACACCTTGATCTTATTTCCTTTCTCTTCTCTCTCCCGAACTTGCATATCTCTTCATATCTCCCTCAAAATTTGGTGAATCTTCACTTGTTCTTGCCCAAAAGTTCTTTCTTTCAGTAACAATGGTAAAGACACGAGGAAGCCAAGGTTCCAAATCACAAGACCCAAATCCCTCTTCAACCGCTGGGAGCAAGAAGGTGATTTCTCCCGAGGAGTCCAGCGCAAAGGGACGCGCCAAGGCTGTCCAAAAGGCGATCATGGAGCAGATTATTTCAGAAACTCCCTCACTTGTTGCTGTTCCATTCCACTCCTCTTCTCCATCCACTGCCGAAGAAAAGGGAGCCACCAGAGCCGTTCAAGATCCGCTCGACATTCGAGCCGAAGTAGCCGGAACCAAAGTCTTGAAACAAAAAGATGCTGAGGCCCAAAAGACAAAGGGAAAAACAGTTTCCACCTCAAAAACTCGAGAGAAGGCGGTGGCAAGGAAGAATGCTTCAATAAGTCAGCGTGTTGAAGCGGACATCGCCAAGGCCTTGCAACCTATTGAGGCGATTCTGGCCGACCTTCCCTCAATGGGTACAAGCAAAGAAATCGAAGCTGTCGTGCCTACCAAAGACACAAATCCTCTGCCCAAGGATGCACAGAAGGTGTCCACTACAAAGACCAAGAAGAAAACTCCTACGAAGAAGGTTGTGGTAGAACCAAGTGTCGTGACCAACCCTGCACCTGTCACCACCACTGAAGTAACTCCTGAAGAACCCCTACAGATCACTACCACAGTGACCCAAACTGGTTCACTGAAGGAATCGGAACCTGTGACTGAACCCCTTGATGAGGAAGAACTCGACTCTGACTATGTGCAAGAGGCTGATGATGAAAGCTCAGGAGATGAATCCATTATCGACATCAGCGATGACGAACGAAATGATGCTGTAAATGAGATCACCGAAGAGATTGCCTGGACCGCTAGTCAGAAAAGGAAACATGCCCTGAGGAAGGAACCTGAACAAGTTGCTCCTGCCAAAGAACCTGTTCACACTGAAATTGAGCCGGAAGAAGAAGAAGAGGCCGAGGAATCCTCTAGCTCTGAGGACAACCAGAACAAAGAATCGGAAGGTGACACTGAACACCCTCAAGATGCTACCCCTGAACCCACTGAGGGGGAGAATCCCACTGAAGATAAGTCCGAGGAATTGGGGTCACAAGATACCCAAAGTGATGCAGATGGATCCGACCATGAAAATGAAGAAGAGGGATCTGATGAGGAATCTGGAGAAGAAGAGGAGTCCGAGCATGTAGAAGAAGAAGTACCCCAGACTGAAGCACGCGAACCAACTCCCCCAGCAAGGAGTTCTCCAAAGGAGTCAGAACCGAAGAAACAGACTCGTTCTGAACCAGAAGGGTCTTCGAAAGATACTGCATCCAAGAAGAGGAAGATTGTCCTATCTTCCTCTAAGGAACATGAACCGGAGATCATAGATGCTGGGAACGCCATAACCTCTGACTTCTACTATGAAGTGTCCAAGCAATATTTCACAACTGTTCTGGAGAAGATGAAGGTCCATCCAGAGATTCGATTCGCTGCTGCAAGATACGAGGAAATGGGCTGGCACAAGTATCTGGAGGAAAGGTCTCTACTATTCTGGGGAACGGAGATCAAGCATTTCAAAGGACAGATAGTGAGGCATTTCTATGCAAACCTGAGCTCTGACGTCCTCAACACCAAAAGCCCCTGGTTTGAACTAAGCTACACACATGGAGAGCTGTTCGAACTCAAAGCCAGAGCCCTAAACCGATTCCTCCAGGTACCCCGAACTTCTCTGAAATCTATTTACTCTCGAAGTGCCAAATTCACTATGAACACCATTGCTGAAACACTCACTGGAGTAGAAGGGAAAAGGTTCCAAGGAAAGGGGTTAAGTGCAGGCGTTCTGACTAAAAAATTTTCATTGCTTTACAAATTATGTGCTCACAACATAATGCCCACTGCTACCATTCTGTTGTGTCAAAAAGCATGTGTAAGTTGTTGTTTGCTATAAATCAAAAGTATGAGATCAACTATGGAGCACTTGTGCTCGAACAAATGCTGAGCTTTGCTGGAAAAATCAAGAGGAAGTATAACACCACTCTTCCCTTCCCTGGCCTCATATCTGAGTATCTGAAGCATCTCCACATCCTTGGAAGCAAGCATGATCGACCAGAGGACATTGCCGACTTCAAACTCTCCTCAAATCTTGCTAAGAAGAAGCTAGACTTGGCTGGACCAGGAGAAAGGATCCCTGCGAAAGATGCCTTCTCCATGCTCCGTGATGATCTCACCGACCACATCAATCATCTCAAAGTTTTGGAAGCCCAATTGCACAGTCATTTTCAATCTGCAGAAAAGATGTTCAGGCAGCTTCCTGATGTTTGGTCGGATGAAGACAAGCCATTGGATACCAATCCAGAAGAGGAGTCCAGCGATTCTGATGCGGATTCCTCTGATGAATCAGAGTGACAGGCCCTTTTTGGGCAAAGTGTGAGCCAGAGGGGGAGTTAAGTTGACATAACCGATCATCGGTTCCTCTGGCAAGCACAAGAAGAAGGGGACACGGAGAGAGTTCGCACTGCTACACCACCACTGCTAATGGGTAACATTTTTTTTGCTTAAACTACTTAAGTGAACTGTTTATGACTGTTTTTGGACATTTGCACCATGGCCTGTAATAATTAAATTGTGATCTTTCATGCCTTGTTTGATTTTATTGCCATGTGCCTGTTTTTGATGTAATTGCTCCTAGATTAAATGGATAGGATTATGTGTACGGAGCAATAGAATAGTTTGTCTTGGGAAATTGTAATCGGTGGTTGGGACTAAATGGGAATTATTTCTTCATTTCTGTACTTGTGTAATTGTTTGGACATCGGTATGATCAACTCATATACTGGCCCACATTCTGCCAAAAAGGGGGAGATTGTTGGGAACCCGTTTTGAGCAAATGTGTTCACAACCGATGTCTGAACTACTTTGTTGGACCAACCACGACAGCAGTTGACAAACTATTTAAAGGAAGAGATGCTGGCGAATCTGCCTAAGTATTTTCTTCAACGGCCAGCTGATCTCCTGCCCGGATCATGCACAAGAAGTATGGAAACAAGGATCTCCTAATCCGGGAAACTCCATTCTAAGGATCCGCGCAATTATGGAAAGAAGATCTTATCTTAGAATGGAGGAGTGGTGGTTCTCTTCAAATAGCACGGCCAAGGGATGAAATGGACACGACAAAAATTATACACTTACTCCATTGTGCGATTGAAAGCATTGTGAAGAGAGAATCACATTCCTTCAGTGTTCTTGAATTCATCATTTCGAAGGAAGACATACGATCAACACTTCCTCGAGTGGATTGATCGAAAGTGCTACTGTGTGCTTGATTGAAGTCGACGGATTCAATCAAGGCTTTCGAGGAGTCGTCAAACTCAAGAGCTTAAACGAAATATTCAAGAAGGAGGATCGCCAACAGGTTTCGACCAAGGGTAACTTGGAGGGGGAGCCTTCAAGGAATTGGAGCAAGGTCGGGGAGATCTTCACCAAAACAAGGGAGTGTTTTGGTTCTACAATTCAACCGCTTGGAGATTGGAGTTGGGCGAATTATTTCACAATTGTTTAGATCGAGGATCAAGTTGAAACAATTAGTGAACCTCCTGGATTGGTATCCCCCAGATGTAGGCTTGTGCCGAACTGGGTCAACAAACCTTGAGTTCGTTTCTTTTACAGTTTATTTATTTTCCGCTGCATAATATCTTAAAACTGTTTAACGTGTCCACGAAAGGTGTTTGAACTAGTTTTCAGTACAAGTTCATTGGTTATCTACGCAAACGGACCTAACATTTTTATTTCTACATATTTTAAGATATTATCTAAGAAATAAATGTATTGAATTGTGTGTCCAAAATTTTTGAGATAGAATTAATAGAATTGAGGGAGTAAGATATAAAATGAATTCATTACTAAAAGGTTAAGTGAATAAACTATTCTCCAATAAGGCAATACTCTTTAACTCTTATTAAAATGAGCCAACCAACTCTGAATTAAATGTCACACGTACCCCATAAACTTATGCTTCCTGCTTTGGATTCGAACGCCAATTACACGCGTTTTCCCGGAATGGAATAAATTTTCTTTTTCTTTTAAATAATAAAGGCAACTCTATATCATCTGATTTACGACGAAAATATTAAATAATTCAGACAAGATGACTATTAACACACTAATGGTCACCAACTCCAAGAATTTCTTCACGTTCACATTCTCAAGTACTCCCTCCGTTACTTTTTAGTTATCTCTTTCAGTTCAATTTTAATAATTAATGTTTGCATTAATTAACTGATAAATTTATATTTTTACCCTTCAACTAAATTCATTCTTAATAAATATCAACAAATAGCATTTATATAAAGTGAAGGGTAATATAGTAAAAACATAGCATAACTACCTATAACTAACAAAAAATGACAACTATTTTAGAACACATTTTACTCTCTAAAAAGACAACCAAAAAGGAATGGAGGGAGTACTAAGAAATTTTAGGACAATGCACACCATGTAGCTAGTGCCAAAATTTTTAAAATACACATAAAGTCAAAGGCTCATAATTATTTGAGTTACAGGGATGCAGATCTCATCAAACTTCAAACACACAACAAGAAGAGTTCTCTGAATTTCTTGGAAGTCTTATTGGTGGCCACCACCATGAAAGCAGTAGTAGTATTCTTGGTTACTGCAGTCTTCATAATGTATAGCTTCACCGTTTCTACCCAAACACCATATTTAAGCAATCTCAGACACAATCGTCAGCTCAGGCGTAGGCCGCCGTCCCCGCCACCGCCGGTCACTGATAGATTGCACAACCAGTTTAAACCACGGGCCTCTCCGCCACCGCCGCCGCCGCATCGGCCTCCTCCACCACCGTGCGGTGGGTTACCATTGTATTAGTGCTTTGATACTTTCGATGTGTATAGGCAATAAGAAGGGTTTTGTTTGATGCTTTGACCTTGAGATTACTTTTACTTGGTTTACTGTATATCGGTATATGTAGTGATCTTATAAGTTATAATGACATTATTATTTCTATCTCCGAACTCCTTTTAGTTTTGTTTGTGGTTATGTGTTTGATAACTATTTAGGTCCCAGATTTTCTATGAACCTAAATAATACTACCTCCGTCTCAATAGAATTGTTACGTTTGACTTTTGGATACTATTCACTGTTCAACTTTGACTTAAATTTTTATCATAGTTATGCAAGAAAAAACATAGTCAAGTGAGATCTTGTTAGATTCGTCAAATCTTATAGTTTTAGAATATCAACTTTTATAATTTTTTATTGTATACAATTTAAGTTATTAACAGTTAAAAATGTATCTTGGCATACGTGCTGGAGGGAAATGTAACAATTATACTGAGACAGAGGAAGTACTAGTACTCCGTATTATTTATGCTCAATAAAAATAATTATAGTAGTAGTATTATTTATGCGCAATAAAATCTATTCAACTATTGGGCGAATGAGTTAAACAAGCGGGACTCAAAATCCAAAACACATTAATTAATTAATTAATTAATTAATTACCCAGAGAATAATGGAGGAGCTGCAGTATTGTAAATCTCAGCCATTTCAAAACTTAAAAGTATGTTGGTCAAACTCCCTTAGAGGATGAGAAATGATAATTTGAAAAAGTTTTGTTGGATGGTTTTCTCCAATTTTTTAAATCTGAAGTTTAGTTTTTATCAAATTAAAAAGTTCAGGTAGAAGATTTTAGTATAGTTGGGGACATATGTTTCGAGATTTGCTCTAGAAATTATGACAACAATATCAAATCCCTCAAATGGCTTCTCCTTAGTCCACTATTATCCTATTTCTATTTTGCTTCATCCCTGTTGCTATAAATTAAGTCATACAATAAATATGTATATTTACCTACACGTACTCATATATACACATACTATTATATTTTATACTCCCCCCTTTCTTTTTAAACCTTACCCATTGTATAATTAATACTCCATCTCCATCCGTTTCAAAACAAGTGTAACTTTTTGATTTTTTTACTGTTTATTGTAACACTTTGTTTTCTATTTTGTTATAGTTATTCAAGAAAAAATATAGTCGAGTAGGATCTTGTTGGATTCGTCTCATCTTGCAGGTTTTAAATATCAAATTTATAGAATTTTTACTTGTACAGAATTTGAATTGTTAATAGTTTAAAATGTGCATTGGCATATGTGCAGAGGAGAAACGTCACAGTTAAAAAGAAACGGAGGAAATACTATTGATCAAGTAACTTTGATTCACTTTTTTAGTAATAGTCAAGTGAAATCTTGTTGGATTCAATTTTAAAATATACTTATTCTATTTTGTTTGTAATTGTAAAATTTGAATAATTTTTATTTTTTAATTGAGTAATTTTATTTTTATTTTTAATCCCGTAATATAAAATAATATATACTACCTCCGTCTCAATATATTTGTTACGAATGGTTTTTTGGCACCATTCACTGTTTAACTTTGATTCGAATTTTTATCATAGTTATATAAGAAAAAACATAGTCAAGTGAGATTTTGTTAGATTCGTCTAATCTTGTAGTTTTAGACAATTAACTTTTTATAACTTTTTGATGTATACAATTTAAGTTATTAACCGTTAAAAATGTGTATCGGCATACGTGCTGTGTGGGTCCGTAACAAAAATACTGAGATGGAGGAAGTACATATTTATAGTCAAGGGAGATAAGCTATATCTGTAAATACAGAAGTAAAGCAATAATTATTTCGAAACGAAGAAAGCATATTTATATACATTTGTAATATTAATAGTGAAATAAATATACTGACTTTGTATTCAAATACTTCCTTCATTTTTTTAAAATTAAAACAGATCCATTATACATGCAGTTCAATATATATTTTTAACCATTAATAATTCAAATTCGGTATAAGTAAAAGTTCTAAAAGTTCGATATTTAAAAATTACTCGACGAGACGAATCTAACAAAGATTCAATTGACTATATTTTAACTTGTATAACTATGATAAAATTTTAATTTAAAATTTTCATGTGAACAGTATCCAATTTTCAATGTTTTAACATTTCAAAAACAATGAGTATTTTGGAATGAAAATAATAGGAAGGAGGACAAATAATGGGCCAGGAGTACTATTTTCTTGTTCATTTGTAGTATTTTTTCTTGAGAAGCCGAATTATTCCTTTGTAGTACCACACAATCTAAGATTAATCCCCTCAAAAATCTGATGGACATTGAAGATTTGCTTTTTTCAAAACAAAAACAGAATTCTGCATGCATACAAAATCCGAAATTTTTACGAAGTCTCATCCCACTCAAACCAACTCATCAATGCTAAAATTAATAATTGTACAACTTTTTTTTATAAAAAGTGATGTGTCGGCAAAAGTGTGTCGACAAATTAATAATTGTATAACTTTTTAATTAATCAATATCTCAAAATTACAGTTAAATTTATATATTATGCTTCTCGAAATTGTGTTGGAATTTAAATAACTGGAGAAATAAAATGTAGCTGATAAAATGAACACTTAATTCCCTTCCTACTTTCTAGATATTACAACTGAAGAAATTTTACAGAAAAGGTAGCTAGTCCTCCACTATCGTTCTGTTCCGTTCCCATTACAATTTCAGCAAAATCTCGCGGAGACATTTTGAGTCATGTAGTCGGCTTGCAATGAAAGAAGAAATGAAACGAAAAAAGAATCGAATAATAGCAATGCAAACGAAACGCAATGTGAAGATTGTTCAAAGGAAGTGCGAAGATTCACACTAACAGAGCATGCATCACATATTTATAAATTAAACGTCTATAAATAAACGTCTGATATATTCACGGAAAAGAGGGACAAGACCAATAATATATAGCTCATATATGAGACTGAAGCTATATATAACCTAACCCCCCTCACAAAATTCCATGTTCACCAACAAACTAGCTAGTAATGAACTCTACAAACCACAACATACACCACTACTACTACTACTACTACCTCATACTACATGCATGATAAGTCCATACATAAAGTCAACTACCCACAAGCCAGAACTCGTAGTAGTAAGACTACTAGTATTATTTATTCCATATACTATGTAGTAGTAGTACATGGTAGTACTTAATTGCTAATCTACTGAACAGACCCTAATATATATTACTAAGACTCCAAAGTAGGTCGATGATCAGGTGTTCTTGGTGGTGGTCCTGAACTTGGACTCATCGATAGGAATTCCCTCCTCCTCGGCACGCTCCCCACCGGACTTGTCATTGGTGCTCAGCCCACCTTTCTTCCCCATCTCCTCGTACCCTTCTGTCCCCAACTGTTCCTTCCGAGTCTGCCCTCCTTTGCTCCTCCCTATATCATTAGTAGTAGTAGTAGTAGTATTTATATCATTACACATTTACTTGCACATCCCACGTTAACACTACACCTTCCATTCATCATCAGTAAACTAAATCATGTATAAATACGTGGGCAGGCACTCACTGTACGTTTTTGATTTTATACTGCTATATATATTGTTACCTTCTGCTAGATGTTCTTGGGCCTCGAGGCTTTTGCCGCCTGTCCCGCCTGGAACCACCGTCTCCCCCTTCTTTGCCCTTTCGTCCAGCTCCTTCCTCTCCTTTGCCGATGCCATTATTTTGTTTAGTTTCTGGAAATTCAAAACTTTACGTACTAACTACTGCAAGATTGATGATCTCTCTCTCTCTCTCTCTTTTTCTTCCTCTGTTTTGATTAATGACGAGTTGAGTGTATAACCTGGAGTTTAGGAATGGCCGCGTATATATAGGGGAAGAGGAGGGGCAGCGCGCGGTGCTGGGATAACGACAGGTGGCGGAAAGGGGACACGTCGGAGGAAGAGCGGAATGACACGTGTCTTTGGCGAATGGAGTCTCCAACACTTGTACCGCACTGTGAATTCTGATGAGTTTATCTTCTACACCTCAATTTTAAACGTTATCATTTGGTAAAAGTGACCTTTGTCAGAAACCCACCCCAATTAAAAAGTCCTAAAATCCAAATGTTACAACATTTAAAAAAGAAGTAATAGTGTCTGTTACCCTTCTGGAATTGTACTCACTGTATAAAAAATAACTTTTCTATCCAAAATTACAAAAAACCCTTCGATCGATGTTTCGATCGGTCCGAACCATATATAACCGATCGAAATGAGTATTTCTTAAGCATGATTAGTTGAGCTTTGATCGGAAGAAAAATTTTCGATCGGCCAATGTGATGGCTTCGATCAAATCGATCGATACTCTAAGAATTATAATTTTTATTGAAAAGTTATTTTATTTTTATTTTCATTACTATATATTATATTATTTAAAATTTTAAATATTATATTTAAATTATATTATATTATTTGAAATTGTATATATTATTATTTAATTTTTATATGATATTTATTATATTTTTGGTAAATTTATTTAAAGTAGTAATTATATTTATTATTAAAATTATTATTTCTTATTATTATATTTACTATATTATTTTATTTGAAATTGTATATATTATTATTTATCACATTAATTAGTATTATGAAAATCATTATTATTATTTTTGATGTATATATTATATAATTATTATTATTTAAATTATATATTACATTTATTATATTTTTGGTATATTTGGACATTTTAAAGTATTAATTATATTTATTATACCAATAATTATATTATTGGTATTATTATAATTATTATTAAAATTCTTATTTTTTATTATTATATTTACTATATATTATATTATTTGAAATTGTATATATTATTATTTCTAATATTAATTAGTATTATCAATATCATTATTAATATTTGTGATATATTATTATATAATTATTATTAGTTAAATTATATATTCTATTTATTATATTTTTTGTATATTTGGACATTTTAAAGTATTAATTATATTTATTATACCAATAATTATATTATTGGTATTATTATGATTATTATTAAAATTCTTATTTTTTATTATTATATTTACTATATATTATATTATTTGAAATTGTATATATTATTATTTCTAATATTAATTAGTATTATCAATATCATTATTAATATTTGTGATATATTATTATATAATTATAATTATTTAAATTATATATTCTATTTATTATATTTTTTGTATAATTGGACATTTTAAAGTATTAATTATATTTATTATACCAATAATTATATTATTGGTATTATTATGATTATTATTTAAATTATTATTTTAGTATTATTATATTTACTATATATTATTGACAGGCCCAAGCTAATAAGTAAAACCCTGTATGCGTTGTTTGAGCGTAGTCTCAACAACCTGCAAATCACAATCAGAGGCAGACACAAACAGAGTACGGAAATAAACATAAGAACACCAAGAATTTGGTTACCCAGTTCGATCCACTGATCTACGTCTGGGGGCTCCAAGCCAGGTTTTCACTAGATTCACACAAACGATTGAATCACACATCAATACACCTTACACATCATTCCATTCCGATGAAATTCTCTATCTAATCAACCTAGACTACAGAAAACACATGGGAGCATCAACTATCTACCCAAATGCAAGCAATTCACTAGCAGATGCTAAGGTGGTGTTTGTAGAATCCTAGTTACTCAACAAATCAAGCGCGATGGTGATAAAAACACCCAAACTAAGCACAAGTTGTGTTTACTAGAGATATGCCAAGAAATGCATAAACACAAACTCAAATCCCCATAAGAATGCAGCAGTCAGAACAAGAAAGAAATACCCAGCTGTAGAATGGTTGTTTCTGCCTACTGTCAACAACGAACTGGGGGGATTATGGCTCCAGCTTCCCTTAGATCACCATGGCAGAGAAGGACCTCTTCAATATGCTCTATTTTCTATCCTTTGTGGCTGGAATAAGTCTTAAGAAGAATGGATGTCGAAAACAGGTATTTATAGATGTGCAAGGCCCATTAAAAAACCCTAAAAGCCTGCTAAGGGAAGTGGCCACGTCACTGTCCTTTCTGTACTTTCCAGTTGTGCAGAGTACTCGTTGTTGGAGGGTTGTCTCAACATCGGCGTAACAACGAACATCTTCACAACACACAGGATATTTCCTTAACAATCTCCCCCTTTGTGGAGATGATCGGGTCAAGCATCAAACAGATGTAAAGTACATGACATAACACCAAATATCAAAAAAAATGATATGAACATAATAGGACCATGATATCACCAGAAAACATGCATCAAGATATATGAATATATCAGAATATGCATACCACAGTCTCAGAATGCCATAAGAGATATATCAAGAAGATTAGGCATATATCAAGAAGTTGTTCCTGAGTTGTTAAGACAACGAATCCTTTCCACTGTACTCCCCCTTGCTTGGCAGATCATTATGTCTCCTCAAAATCGTTCTCCCCCTCAGATTCATCATCAAAAGAATTCGGGAGCAACATATTGGCTTGATGGAACTTACTTTACTAGATCATTATCTCTTGATTCATCTCGGTCAACACAGCCATTGTTGTGTGGATGTTCCAACAATGCAATAACAACTTGAAAATGGCGACGAGTAGACTAAAAGGAAAACCAATATCCACTATTCTCCCCCTTAATCAATCAGAGAAGTGTGCCAAATAAAATCGATGAAAACTGAGAACCACACTAAGTTGGGCAAATAGATAATCATGAAAACCATGCCCAACAAACTTCTCATCCATTCAGCAAGATGAATTACCCTTGTTTGTTCCTCCAGGGTCTGGATCACCAATAAACGTTTGTTTGCTTTTAGCAAAATTTCCAGTACATCGTTGTTTCAACATCATTCGAACAACTCCAGAAGCAGTGCCATCTTGAGTCAATAAAGCTTCTTCCACAAATTTCTCCAAGATATAATAATTGTTAGAAGAACGAATACCCTTCATCATACAATTCTGAGATGCATTAACAACATCCTTCAATTGACCATGATTTGTGCCTTTCTGAGCAGTATTTTCAACCAAGCATTATTTTACTATCTTGTTCTTTGGAATCCACATCATCTTGATTTTAACTTGTCTCTGTAGTTCGAGGGATGGCCAAAGAACTGGTCGACCACCAAGAATTTCTCTAGAAAGCTTCATACAGATATCAGACGAATGACCTTGAAATTTGCAATATGCACAATCTTTGCTTTTCTTTGGAGATTTCACTCATTCTTTGGTTCTTTTGAAGTGCCTTCAGCAAGTGTACCTGCACTCTCAAAAGTGGTTACAGCTTTCTGTGTTGATGGTGTGTTGTGCTGATAACCAATTCCAGTTAAGTCAAGGATATGCTTTCCTTTAGAATAAATTTCATCAAGTTTCTCCTTCCCTCTGATCATTCCTTCAAGTCTTTGAATCTTGGAGATAAGTTGAGCATTTTCTTCCTTCAGATTATCCCTCTCAACAAATATAGTAGCAATAGATCTCTTCAGCTCAAGAATTTCAGCATCTTTCTCATCAATGGTAATCAATAGATCTCCTTTCTGATTAAGTAGCTTCTTTTTCTCCGCAACAGAACATGCATGATCCTCTTTCACAGTTTCAAAACCTGCAAGAAGTTCTTCATAATCATATTCACTTCCTTCACTATCAGATTCATGAGATTCTGTGTCAGATAGATGTTCAGACTGGGATTCAGTGGTTGTTTGAACAACATCCTGAATAGTGAAGGCCACAACTCCTCCTTGAGCAGCTTCCAAAGCATGCCAAGCTTCATGAGCTGTAGTGCAGTTAGAGATCATGTGGTATTAAGATTCATTGACTGCACTAAACAGACAATTCAGGGCAATGGCATTTCCTTTTTGTCGACTCTTTTCTGATGCAGTCATTTCTGCCAGAGTAGATGGGACATGAGTAGCCGTAGCAGCAGTTGTTTCAGTGGCGGGTATGCGAATCTCCTTCATTGGTTGTTCCCAGGGTGTCAGAACAACATTCCAAGCCTCTTTGCTTACTGACTAAATGAATATCCTCATGCGATTCTTCCAATAAGAGTAATTTGAACCATCAAAGTAAGGAGGCCTTGAGATTACCACCTTCTCGATTCATTTTGGACCGAACTCAGATAAATTTTAGAGCCCCGCTCTGATACCAATTGACAGGCCCAAGCTAATAAATAAAACCTTGTATGCGTTGTTTGAGCGTAGTCTCAACAACCTGCAAACCACAACCAGAGGCAGACACAAACAGAGTGCAGAAATAAACATAAGAACACCAAGAATTTGGTTACCCAGTTCGATCCACTGATCTACGTCTGGGGGCTCCAAGCCAGGTTTTCACTAGATTCACACAAACGATTGAATGACACATCAATACACCTTACACATCCTTCCATTCCGATGAACTTCTCTATCTAATCGACCTAGACTAGAGAAACACATGGGAGCATCAACTATCTACCCAAATTTAAGCAATTCACTAGCAGATGCTGAGGTGGTGTTTGTAGAATCCTAGCTACTCAACAAATCAAGTGCGATGGTGATAAAAAAACACCCAAACTAAGCACAAGTTGTGTTTACTAGAGATATGCCAAGAAATGCATAAACACAAACTCAAATCCCCATAAGAATGCAGCAGTCAGAACAACAAAGAAATACCCAGCTGTAGAATGGTTGTTTCTGCGTACTGTCAACAACGAACTAGGGGGATTATGGCTCCAGCTTCCCTTAGATCACCATCGCAGAGAAGGACCTCTTCAATATGCTCTATTTTCTATCCTTTGTGGCTGGAATAAGTCTTAAGAAGAATGGAGGACGAAAACAAGTATTTATAGATGTGCAAGGACGAAAACAGCTTCCCGGCTGGATCGTGGGCACGAATGGATAATGGAATTGTTCGTTATAATTTGTAGACGGTTGTGGAACGTCTGTACCTAAAAAAATTATTTAACATATAACGACGACACGTATTAATATTCATTAACATGTAATGGCACCTCCCAAATAATCAAAATTAAGACATATAGAAAAGCTTACGGTTCATGTCTTCCGGATCTCTATTACCAGTGGTGGAATCGCCCTCAAACCAATTGGAACCGAACCAAGACATTGTTCTGTCTAAAATAATACACATGTCATCAATTTGATTCACAAAACTAATTTTAATAACAATAATATAACAATAACTGTATACATTTGTTATTTTTTTATACCCAAAATTTTTAATATAACGAAATATGCTTATAATTACTTTAACATTTCTAAGTATAAATAACAACAATTTCAAATTAATTACAAACTAAATTAATCACCGTTTAATTTACTAAATTTAAAATTAATTAACCTACAAATTAAATTTAAATGCAAACAGAAAACTTTACTAACATTAGTGGTAAATCTATCATCGCATCTACACTTCTTAAAACAAAATCTTTAGAGTATATTTCAAAACATAAACAAAAATAAACATTTCTTAATTATAAAAATAATTCGACCATAACTTACACAATAGAAACTTAGAAACTTACGAGTTATCCAAAATGACACAGGATCCAGGACTTTAAAGAACCACAGTAGCAATTTCAAGAAGCATAAAATATATTATCTAAATGCAACTTGAAGAAGTAGTGGAGCAAAGAAGAGATGAAGTTTCGTTTGTGAATCTAGATCTGAGATGCAAAATATATTATTTGAGCTGTCCACCAATAATTGAGCTGTCCCCAGCTGTCCACCAATAATTGAGCTTCGATCGGCTATTTAACAGTTCGATCGGCCCGATCTATATAAAATGGATGATCGAAGTTCAAATCTCACTTCCAACTTCGATCGGCAATTTTTGCTTCGGTCGGCTATTTTAAAGACCGATCGAACCTCCAATAGAGCCGACCGAAGTCTCTTAATTATGTTTAATTATGTTAATCAGCTACGCAGTTCGATCGGCTTTTTATTGTTCGATCGGTCCGATCGATGTCTTCGATCGAAGGATTTTTTTGACATTTCGGGTAGAAAAGTTATCTTTTAAGCGGTGGGTGTATAAAAGTTTTTTACTATCCCTGACATGGTACTGCGGTTTGCGCCCCTTTAAAGAAAGGGAGTAGCAAGTTTCTTTGCTTCGTGTCTAGTGTCAATTATGCAGCAACATTAAATATCTTGAGGCAGAAAAAGGTGATTTATTCACTGCAAGATTTGCAGACTGTCATTTTGATGAAACTCAATTCCCGAGATTATGGGGAGGAAAATATCAACTGAAAAAGGCAATATCTTGGCAAAGTCTATTTGATTTCCTTGATCCCCGTACAAGGCAATGTGAACATGAAGTTCAAAGAATTGTACATTTATATGGAAATGCAAATCAATTACCCAATGTTTTTAATGATGCTGCTAAAGTCACAAAATCATATATTGTAGCATCAAATGCACCGTCTAATATAAATGTCTCGGAAGGGCAAATTCCGAGTGTAAATGAACCTACTTCACGCCTGAAGCGTGGTAGGCTTCGCTTTGGGTTCCAATGATAAAATTCCAGTAAGAAGAAAATTATCCATGTGGGTGATATCAATCACTGATTATACTTTTGATGGAGCAATTGATTCAATGCCTGAAGAAGTTGAACCTGAAAATATTCAACCAAATGAAAATGAAGTTATTGAAACTTAATTCATTTATATCAACTCTGGGAAATGTTGGAACCGAATAGAAACAAACGTTATAATGCTTTTGCATACAACGTTGCACTCGATGCAATGAAAAATTACGAGGATCCTGAATCAAGATCAGTTGAAGAATGTTGGAAAAGAAATGATGGGCCAAAATGGAAAGATACGATTTAGTCTGAACTAGATCACCGAATAAACGATAAGTATTCGACCATATTGTCCCACACCAGAAAATGTGAAACCTGTTGGCTACAGACGGGTGTTTGTTAGAAAAAGAAATGAAAATAATGAAATTGCCAAATATAAGGCAAGGCTTGTAGCCCAAGGTTTTTCCCAAAGACCGGGAATTGATTTTGAAGAAACATATCCCCCAGTTATGGATAGAATAACATTCAGGGTACCTCATGAGCCTGGCAGTACGAGAAAATCTTGACATGAGACTGGTGGATGTTGTTACTTCATATTTATAAGGCTCATTGAAAAATGATATTTATATGAAAATACCTTAAGGGTTTAAGTTACCTAGGTCTTATAACTCAAAACCCAGATAAACTTATTCCATCATATTGCAAAAATCCTTATATGTGCTCAAGCAATCTGGCCGAATATGCTATAACCGCCTCAGTGAAAGTTTGATAAAGGAAGGTTATACAAATGACCCTATCAGTCCTTGTGTATTTATAAAGAAAAATAGGTCAGAATTTGTGATCGTCGTAGTCTATGTTGACGATTTAAATTTAATTGGAACTCCTGAAGAGTTGAAAAAGGTAGTTGAATATCTGAAAAAGGAGTTCGAAATCAAGAATTTCGGGAAAATGAAATTTTGCTTGGCCTACAAATTTAGCATTTGGAAAATGGCATATTTGTTCATCATTCAGCTTATGCCCAAAGGCACTAAATCAATTTCAAATGTATTATGCTCATCCGCTAAGTAATCCAATGGTCGTTCGGGCACTTAATCCTGCAAATGATGCATTTAGGCTGAAAGAAGATACTGAAGAGCAACTTGGCCCAGAAATGCTATATTTAAACGCAATTGGCGCGTTAATGTATATTGCAAATAGCACGCGACCTGATATGGCGTTTGCATTTAATTTACACGCAAGATTTAGTGCTTGCCCTACTCAACGACATTGGAAAGGCATAAAACACATTTTTCGCTATCTTCGATGAACAATTTATCTTGGGTTATTTTACCTAAAAACTCACGACATGAGTTAATCGGCTATGCCGATACAGGTTAGTTGTCACACACACACAGAGCCAAATCTCAAACTGGCTGTATCTTTACTTTTGGCGAAACTGTCATCTCTTGGACGTCAATGAAGCAGACTTTAACTTATAGTATTTTTTCTAATCATGCCGAAATATTAGAAATCCATGAGGCAAGTCGAGAATGTGTTTGGTTGAAGTCAACGACTCAACATACATTGAAAAATTGCGGTTTAATCATTGAACCAGAAATCCCTCCAACAAGTTTATTTAAAAATAATTCAGCTTCTGTAGACCAATTGAAAGGATGATATATCAAAAGAGATAGAACGAAGCATATTTCACCAAAATTCTTCTATGCTCGCGATTTTCAAAAGAATGGTGAAATTGATGTGCAACAAATTCGTTCAGAGAATAATTTAGCGGATCTATATACTAAGGCATTGCCAACAGCGACATTCGAGATCCAAAGCTCGTGAAGAAAATTGGAATGCGGCGGCTTCGAGATTTAAAATGATATCAAAATCAAGGGGAGCAATGAATACAATAATATTGTACTATTTTTCCTTCATTAGGATTTTTTCCACTAGGTTTTCTTCCTAGTAAGATTTTAACGAGACATGTTCTTTGTATTTGAGACATTTAAGATGGAGTGTTTAAAAGTATTACTATTTTTATAAAACAAGTGACGTGAATGTCTCTAGAAAAACTCATTTTTTAAAATTCTAATAAAGCGGCTATTATACACACGTGGGTGTTTTGGGAATAAATTATATGTTATATATACATATATTTGCAGTCTCAAAGATATGAACAATTGATTACTTCCTCTTATGTTGTCTCTTTATATCTATCTTATTCTCCTTTGTCATTTCTGTGCATTGTTACTTCCTTATATTTACTCAATATACAATCATATATAAATAAAGTATAATTGAGCTAATAGGCATATCTATTAATACTATATAAATGGGAGAGACGTTAAGTGTCCACATGAATTGCAATCTGGGCCGTTGGATTCAGTTTTCAATTTTTGTTTATCACCGTTGGATCTGACCCGAATTTGGCCGTGCGGGTCGGGTATGTGATATTCTTCACTGGCTTCCACTCAGGTGTCTCGTTGTCGTTGTGTTCGAGGCATTTGTGTCCAATTTGCCACGCCTGAATTTCTATGTTGCCTTACTGCAGCTCGAGCTTTGAAGCTTCGTGCCTGGCTTGGACGCCGTGTCTTCGCAGCCGCTGGGTTCCAGTTTCTTTTCCGTGTGTTGTTCTCTTTGAAGGAGACTTCCTCCGCGGCTTTGAACGGTCGTCCGGGTTACGAATTGCGTAAGGTATGTTTCAAATTTCCGCTTTGTTTTTGCAAAGGGTTGCATTTTTTGTTTGGGTTTTGTGGAAATTGCATGTAATTTGCAATCACGAACTGGGTTCTGTCTTTCTATTGAGATTTATTGTAGTTGCATGTCATTTGGTGTAGTGCACATTCTTGGGTTCACGGGTATTGCTCCGGTTTATCTTCGATCTGTCTAATTTGCTTCGGAATTCGGTCCATTTTGCAGGTGCAATTGGCGGGGGTTTGGCCTGTCTGTGTGTTCCGCTCGTTTTTGCTATTTTTTTTTTGGTTGTTTCAGATTCTGTCCTTGTTTGTTTTCGCCTGCTTTCATATTGGTTATGAATTTTGGGATTAATGATGTCTATTACCTTTATGAGTGTTTGCAATGCAGAGTCATAGCTATTTTTTATGTAAGAAGAAACGTTTGGTGGTGTATTACTTTAACTGTTCCTTTCGCAGATGCTATTTTCTTACGACTGTAAACATTGCCTTAAGCATAATTCGGTTTCTTGCCGGCCTGGTGATAAAGAATGGGGGCTTTCTGGTTCGTTGTGCAACAAACTCTCAAAATATCACATGCCTAAAATAATCTGTGCTTTGATTCCACACACCTGTCAGCAAAATGATTTTTATGTTATGAGTTGTTGTTATGCAATATGTTATGAGGCTGTCATGTTGAAATCTCATGATTACGTTTCCCATTATTTTGCAGATGAAGAGGGAGATTAACTATTTCAGTGTCTGAACAACTCATTCAAAGTGTTATATCTCACACTTTTTGATTCTGAATTGGATATTACATCTATCGGCTGTTGAAGGCAAGTCACTTTTTCTATCTGCAATCCCATAGGCGGTGCATTATCTTTTTTGGTTTTTATTTCTCTGAACTTGTTTCTCTAATGAATTGGCCTTCGTTCAGTGTGTGTTCGTTTCAATGACTCTTTATTTGGGTGCTATAACTTGAAAGATACTTATGTGCGCGAATAACAGGCATTTATACATATATTTCTACGCAGTTGGATCAGTGTGTTAAGTAGTCATTGTTTTGCTTTGGATATGTATATATTGGTTTTCCTTCTGAGTAGCTAATATCTGCCATTTATGGTTTGATTAATTATTTATTCACATCATACAGGTGATACAAGTGTTGGGGTGGATAGTGTGAAGCGTTTGTTTGATTAACTATATTATGGAATTAATTGTCTCTTTTGTTGTGCACAGCTGTTGTTCGTTGTGTTTACCTGTGTTTCTTATGGATTCTTCATCATCTATCCTCTTTGAAGATGTGTTGGTTGATTGCTTTCTCGAATCTGCACCATCCATCGTTGCTTCTGCTTCGTGTGACCTTTCTGCTGGTCTCACTCCAGGTGGTTTTCTTGTTGGTTTTTTTTTTTCCATCTTTTGTTTCCAATATCCCTTTTTCACTGCTGTCTCCTGACTTTTTAACAAAGGTGTTGTTTCGCCAATTGACCTGACAACAACTGTCCCTGTTATTGTCACGGAACTTCACTCTCGTGCTTCCATAGGTTTGTTGAGTTATTTTCTGTTCTCAGATGGTTTTCTCGGTTGCTTCGTTATTACCTATGGTTTCTATGACTTTGTTTGATTTATGTCGTTGTCCCACTTTTGGAGACAGACCTGCACGGCGCAAAAGGAGCGGTCAGTCTTTTGCTGTTGTATTTGTTTTGATTTTCCAGTTTTCACTTTGGCTATCTTTCATACTGATCCAGCGTTCTTTATTGTAGTCCGGACGGGCTCCCCTGCTCAGGGCTTGAATTCACGCCAGAAACTTCCTCGGTGTAAAACTTTATTTTTTATTGTTTCACTTTGGCTGTCTTCTGACTTGTGTCTTCACTTTTGGAGTGGGTTTTCGTGTTCATTTAAGTCTCAATGTCTCTTGTTCTTTTTTGTTTGTTGTTTTGACCTTCTCTGATACCATGATTTTACAAATGTGGCCTTCTATTTGTTGCATTTCCGTAATTTGTCTTTTCTGTGTAGGTGTATCACACCCTTCGTGTGGTTCTCTACCTTCGGAGCCATTTGTTTTGGAAAAGGTTCCTAACTGCCAACATTGTGGTGCATTCAGGTTCCCTCGAGAACCTTCCCACTTTTGTTGCATTGATGGGGATGTCAGTATTTGCTTTAATCCAGTTCCTGCTCCGCTCAAGGAACTTTTGCTGTCGCCTTCTGCAGAGGCTGTTGCTTTTAGGGACTATATTCGTGCAATTAATAATCATTTTGCATTCACTTCTTTGGGTGTTAGGTATGACAAGGAATTAGCTAAGAATAATCAAGGTATTTACACTTTTAGGGTGCAGGGTCAGCTTTTCCATTTCATTGACCCTGTTTTCGCATCAACGAATTTGGAATTATATTTTTATGATACTGATCACCAGTGTGTTGAACGTTCGAAGTCTTTCCCGCACATTCATCCACGTGTTATAAAAGAAATTGTCGAAATCCTTTCCAAAAATCCATACTCTAAATTTTTCCGGTCGTTGAATGATGTTTCCAATTTGCCAGACTATAATATTATTCTTCGTTGTAATCCTGCTATTGACCAGAAGACTTTGAACAAACCCTCGGTTTCCCAGGTTGCTGCGTTGTGGCTTGAAGATGAGGGTGATGCAGCCAGCACGGAGCGCCATATTAAGGTACATGCCCACGGTGGTCGGAGCCATCCAATTTCATATTATTATGGATGTTATGATCCTTTGCAGTACCCGTTGTTGTTTCCATTTGGTGAAAGTGGATGGCATCAGGGTATAAAAAAAAATAAGCATAAAGCAGCTGGAGCACAACACTCAGTTATACCTTCTGGTTCATTACGAACTTCCAGTCCTGCTTCGGCTGCAGATGATCTTCTTGCGCATGAGGCGCATTGTGAGTTCTTTCTGTTCTGACTGTATGCTGTATCTCCAGTTTTTTAATGTTTCTGTGTTTGATGTTTCTGCCTTCTTTTTACAGTGGCTGCAGCGGCCCCAACTGATTGTTCTTTTGTTTCCATAAGGGAGTATTATGCATACATGTTCCGGATTAGGCATCATGATTCCCCCTATGTCCTACATTTTGGCCGGCTTACCCAGCATTTTTTTGTTGACCAGTACATAAAAATAGAAACCCAGCGTTTGGATTTTCACAGATCAAAGCAGGCAGACATTCGTAATGAGTTTCTTCAGGGCATCCAAGACTGTTATGCGAGTGGTGAGAAGGAGGCTGCACACTGTCGTCAGCGGACGTACCTACCTCCATCGTTCATTGGTGGCCCGCGTGATATGCGTCGGAGGTATGTAGATGCAATGGCTCTTGTTCAACGCTTTGGTAAGCCGGATATTTTTTTAACAATGACATGCAATCCAAATTGGCCTGAAATCAAAGAGTTGTTAGTGCCTAATGAACAAATGCAAAACCGGCCTGATTTAACTGCTCGTGTCTTCCATTCAAAGTTCCTGGAATTGAAACATGATTTAGTCCAGGCGAAATTTTTTGGCGAAGTCATTGCATATACGTATGTCATTGAATTCCAAAAAAGAGGTCTGCCGCATGCGCATATTCTGTTGATACTTGCTCCAGATTCCAAATTTTTTACAACTGATGAATATGATGCCTTTGTCTCTGCTGAAATTCTCGATAAAAATGATAATCCATATTTGCATGGTTTAGTCAAAACTCATATGATGCATGGTCCATGTGGAGAATTAAATCCGACAAACGTTTGTATGCAGGCTGGTAGTGGTTGTTCTTACAGGTTCCCAAAAAGATTTTGCAGGGAAACCACAAAAGGCAATGATGCGTACCCTGTTTATAGACGCCGGGATTTTGGGTTGACGGTTCGTGTCAGAGGGCAACAGTTGGATAACAGATGGGTTGTGCCTTATAATCCCTTTTTGTTAGCTAAGTATAATTGTCATATTAATGTGGAAATTTCTGCAACAGTCCATTCAATTAAGTACATTTATAAGTACATTTGTAAAGGACATGATAAAATACAATTTAATGTTGGTGTAGATAAAGACTATCAGGGTGCAGATGAGATCAAGCAATACCAGTCTGCTAGATGGGTTTCACCTCCTGAAGCGCTTGGAGGATTTTTAGATTCACGCTTTCTGAGATAAAGCCTCCTGTTATTCATCTCCAGTTACATTTACAAAATTTCCAGTGTGTTCACTTCAATGCACGCGAAAAGTTGGCAAATGTTTTGCGGAATCCTTTTAATCGAAAAACAATGCTTACTGAATTCTTCTTTATGAACAGGACAAATGGCGAAGCGCAGCGTCTGAACTTAGCATACCCTGACTTTCCGGCTCATTTTGTCTGGTACGCGGACAAAAAATTCTGGCAGTTCCGGAAAGTACATAGGGGTGCAATAGGTCGTGTAAGCCTTGCGCATCCGTCAGAAGGGGAACGATACTACCTGCGGTTGTTATTAATGAAGGTGCGTTGTCCGACTTCGTTCCAAGATTTGTTAAGGTACCAGGGTCAGCTTGCACAAACGTTCAAGGAGGCTTGCTGCCTCCGTGGTTTATTTGAAAATGATAACAGTCAAGAATTGTGCCTTCGGGAGGCTTCTGGCTTTAGCATGCCTTATACACTTCGTTGGTTTTTTGCAACGGTGCTTGTTTATTGTGAGCCTCAAAACCCACGGGCGTTGTGGGAGATGTTTGAGGATTCACTTTCTGAGGATTTCGTGAAGATGCAGCTGCCAACATACCTTATCCGGAGTAAAGTCCTGAATCAAATCGGCTCGTTCTTGCTTTCAATGGGGAAAACCATAGAATCCTATAATTTAATTGACCATCAACTTCCCAATATTTTTCATGAGCATTTTACAAAAGAAGTTGAAGCTGAAATGAATATTATTGTTCATCCTAATGACCTTGAAGCTATTCAACAATTGAGTGAAGGACAACGCATTGCGTTTGAGAAAATTACTTGTGCTGTATATGGTGGCCAGAGCGGTGCATTCTTTGTAGATGGGCCTGGTGGAACAGGGAAATCCTTCTTTTACAGAGCTTTGCTTGCGGATGTCCGTTCCAAAGGGTTTGTTGCCCTTGCCAATGCAAGCTCTGGGATAGCAGCTTCTTTACTTCCCGGTGGTCGGACAGCTCATTCTCGGTTTAAGATCCCAGTTGACAGTTCAAATGGGATGCATTGTCGGGTAAGTAAACAAAGTTTGTTAGCAAAATTGATCAGAGAAAGCAAGCTCATTTTATGGGATGAGGTTACCATGTCTAACAAAAGTGCAATCGAAGCCCTCAAGGAACTGCTCCAGGATGTGATGAGCACTGATGTGTTGTTTGGCGGTAAAGTTGTTGTTCTGGGGGGTGATTTTCGACAGACGTTGCCCATTGTTAAGAATGGTAGTGAGGCTGATATCATTGCATCATGCTTAGTTCACTCTTCCCTTTGGCCTTCGTTTCAGACGATCCATCTCACTGCCAATATGCGTGCTCGGTTTGACCCTGTCTTTACATCGTACTTATTGTGTGTGGGCAACGGAACCGAACCAATGGATATGCATTCTATTATTCAAGTTACACCTGATCTTTGTATCTTATATGAGGATGATTTATCTTCAGTTCAAAAATTGACTGACTTTGTGTATCCGTCTTTTGACAGTATGTAGGATGCTGATTATGTTGCAAAGAATAGCATGCTCCTGAGCACAAAGAACTGTTACGTTGAAGAATTGAATTCCATGCTCATTGATCGATTTCCGGGCGAATTAATTGAATATTTTAGTCGGGATGAAATAGAGTCTCCTGAAAATCAAGCTGTTTATGAGGATCTGCTGAATTCTTTGTCTCCTGGTAGCCTTCCCCCGCATCGTTTGGCTTTGAAAGTTGGTGCACCAATCATCTTGCTAAGAAATTTGGATCCGACTCAGGGACTTTGTAACGGGACCCGCATGTTGGTAAAAAAACTATGCTCTAATGTTATCCATGCAACTATTTTTTTTTTGGTCAGTTCAGTGGTACGGATGTGTTCTTACATAGGATCCCCTTGAAAGTGCCTTCTGATTTGCAAATCCCTGTTCCTTTCAAGCGTGTCCAATTCCCAATTCGATTGTGTTTTGCAATGACAATTAATAAATCCCAGGGCCAAACCCTTGATCGTGTTGGAATTTATTTGAAAGAGCCTGTGTTTTCACATGGTCAGTTATATGTTGCTCTATCCCGTGTCCGGTCAGCATCTGACTTAAAAATTCTTATTTGTCCTACAGGTCAGCTAATTGGTTCAAACAGGACAAAGAACATTGTCTATAGAGAAATCCTTGAATAATCAGCTTTCATATCACCCCCTGTGTAGTTTACATTTTTAGTTTTCCTTTGGTTCCTATTTTGTCTCCAACTTCATTTGTACCTTATAGATTGTTGGCAGTGGATACTAATTAACCCAGTCTTGCGTGATGCGGGGTGGGGGTTGTTGTTGCCAATGATTACTTTTAACATATTGTGACGTTGCTATTTTCTCCTTTGACCCCTGTACTCAGCTTTGCTTTTTACTTTTGTTGCCTGCTTACTCTGGAAAGGTATTTTCCTTTCACTCTTGTTTTTCGTTTGCTTGTCTGTCCCTTTTGGGTTATCAGTTCTATGTGTGTGTCTTCAGTTTTGGTTAGTGCTCCATACAAGGTTGACTTTTTCCTTCTATTTTTCCCTAGTTTATTATATTCTTCATTCGTTTTTAATGAGTGATATATTTACTTTGTGTAGTTAAAGAATTCATCATCTACAGCATTCCTCCTGCTTCCTTACATTTATTTGAATTATTTATATGGCATTTAAACATTTGTTGTATCTTTTAATAGAAATATTTTTTAAGATTGGGGTGTAAAATTTTCCAAATTTTTAAGTTAAGCTGCAGCTTTTGCCTGTGAAATAAGTGTTATGATTTGGGAAATTAAGGGGCCATAATTCACCTTCTATTTATTCATATATGGTTGCTGATCCTAGCATGTTTACAGAGTGCTGGACTTCATTCTGTGGTCAATTTGTGCTTTCCATCTCATCAAGTCCTGTTTAATTTGCCTCAACACAGGTGTTCACTATTTTTCCCCTATTACTGAAGTCTGTAACTATGCTTGTATTTTGATCTTTTCTTTCCCCTCTCAGGTATTTGCCACTCCAGTTTTTTGCTTTTTTGGACTGATTCCTAGACCCATGGCAACCTTTTTGTATTGCTGTGTATTCCCTATTTTGTGGGAGGCTTTTTTGAGGGTGGCACTCCTACGTACAGGGAGTTTTCGACAGAAGCTCCATACCTTTGCTTTTGGGGAAAAGGTCATTTATAGACCTCAATATGGAAACTTAGGATTTATATCAGAATATTATCTGACAATTTTTTCCTCGTGATATTTCTTTGCAGTGAGAAATTGCGTTACATAAGTTCTACATTCCACTGGGGTTCCTTTTGCGTTATTTGGTATCATTCCCTCTTGGCAGACACGAAACCAGTCAACTTCTGTGGCAATTTTGTGAGTCTTTATGCCAGTTTTGCACCTGTTTTCATTAGAGGTCTTTAAGTTTCAGTTGGTTTGGATTCGCTAGCAATTAATTCATTATTTTCAATTTTCAATTCATTTTTTTATATGTTAACGATAACATTGGCTTTGAGACAGTTTTATGGGTGGGCTGGCTTTGTATTTTTAAAGAAATGTGTTTATGATAAAGCCTATAGCTGTTATTGGATCAACTGGTTCAATTGGAACTCAGGTGAACTGTTTATGATCAAAGTCATTTACTCATTCTTGAGATTTCTTAACGAACGTACTTTTTTTCCCCAAGTCCTTGCTATTAGATGTTTCTATGCCCGATTTTTGTGTGCTCTGGAATTTGAATGCAGTTGAAATTTTTATCTCTTAATGTTGGAAGTAATTATGTGCCTTGTCTTATTCAAAAGTTTGAACTTACAGAAAGGAGCGTCGGGTTAAAGTCTAAGTGCATTTTAGTTCGTTTTTTAGGACGCCGTTGAATGCAGCAGAATCCCCTTTTTATGAAGTTTTTGCTTGTTTTTTTAATGGCCAATAGTGGTTGTTTGAAGTCATGCTGCTTTATTCATTTTTCCCTGTTGAATTCAGTCGAAAATCTTTTAAGCTCCTCCATATTGTGATGTAATTTCTAATGTTGTGCTTTCTAACGAATCTATTTTGCTCCTCTGCAGACCTTCGATATAGTTGCTGAAAATCCAAAAAAGTTTAAGTATTTGCACTCGCAGCTGGTTCGAACACAACCATTGTTGCTGATCAAGTGAGTTCCGACTTCCAGACACAATTACTTATGAAAAGCTTTGTGCTTTATAATTGTTAATTAGGGTAAAAGTTTAACAACTAATTAATTGTGTAGGTGAAGAGATTCAAACCTAAGTTAGTGTCCATCCAGGATGAGACTTTGCTTGGTTACCTGAATAATGCTCTGTCTGATGTTGGCGAGAAGCCTGAAATAATTCTTGGCAATCAGGGAATCATTGAGGCCTGCTTTCATTATAGGTTTGTTAATGCAGTGGCTATTGGCTGATATCTCAGGATTCCTCAGCTCAACTTAAACTTTTACTCTAGGTTGCCTGACATCCGGACTCCGTTACTGTAGTCACAGGAATTGTGGGCTGTGCAGGTTTTAAGGTTATATCTTTATTGTTGTTGTATAAAATACTCATACAGGAGTTGGTTCAACTATGAATCGCTGTTTTATGCTCCATTTCATGTTTTTGTCTGGAAATGCTGTAACGAGAAAAATCAGTTGAGAACCATAAGTAGAGGAGATACAAATAGTGGTACATGCCTACAATGAAGGTTGTGGTAGTATTATTTAAAATTCTTGAGTTTTTGTACTGATGCAAGAGTCAGAAACTAAATCATAAAAGATGGAGATAGTACCTTCTTCATACTGCGAATTTTCTTTGCTCTATTCTTCCTTTCTTTCATCTGCTTCCTCGACTTCTCAACCTTGGTAGGAAGACCATCTGTTTGCGAAAAATCAAAACGATGTCAGATGTATCTTCTAACAAATGCAGATACATAGATTAAAATAAGCACAGAAGACATAACTTAGAAAAATGTAATGATTAGGCTTAATTGTGGCAGATGTGCATCAAATTGGGCAATTCAGACGGAGTGGCGTGTTGATGATCAGCATTCGTAGCCTCAGCAACACCATCAGATTTTTCCTTATTCGAATTTCCCCAAAATGAATGACCTTATGACGGTGAGTGGGATGGTGTAGTGTGTATTATCTTACGCATGTTTGTTTGTTTGTTGATCTGCTGGGGTTGTGGCAGCTTGATTTATTTATTTATTTATTTATTTATTTTGTGATTGTTTTATTTGGGAAGAAATTGAGTTTGAATGCGACAACTTTTTTGGCAGCTGAAATTTACAAGGGAAGGAATACTGAGTAGCAATTCTTTACTCGTGCTCTTTTTTTTCTGATATTTAATTGTAGAGATTGTTTTTGGGAGTATAATTTGTTGTTTAATGCTTCATGTTGGATTAGAGGCGTGTTGTTTCCCTGTGTAACATTGATTTGTGAATAGTGTGTCAATTTGTGGTAGTTGTAATCAATGACTATGCAACTGTGTTCTCTTGAGATATAGCTGATGTGGAGCGCTGTAAGATCATTGCGCTTACTGGTTTGATTGAGTTGCTTGCCTGATTCAGAGTTTGAACAATTGATGTAGGTCTCTGCAGAGGTTGAAAGACTCACAAAACTGAAAGCAGCAAGATTAAAAGAGCTTGTTATGAAGAAGAGGGCTGAATTAGAGTATTTATGCTCGCAGACACATATTCAAGTACTGATGCTGAGAAAACAGATGCCTTGGTGGATTCTGGTAATTAACTCTCTGCCTCTCTTTCCTCCTTCACTCCCATATGTCTTTACAAAGGTTGTAACTGTTTTTTTGCAAGTTTGGTGGATCCATGTGAACTGTTGACAAACATTGAGGCCCAAATATTGAAAGCCAAAAAGGAAGCATTTACCCGTAAAGAGATAATGGAAAAGATAGGCAGATGGCTTTCTGCTTGTGATGAGGAAAAGTGGCTTGAAGATTGTACTAAAGTAAGCAGGCAATGATGGCATCTCATTGGTGTGGTGCACTTTGCATATAATTGCATAGTTTATTATCCTGTTTCATGTTCATTCATAATCCCTGGGATTGTTTTTTTCGTTTGATGTCTATCGTAGTATTTTTCTTTGAAGTTATTTGTCTGGGGTGGTTATATGCTTCCCGTCTCAACAATATTCATTGGCATTTAGTGTAATCCCTGTTGATCCCTAGGATGATAACAACTACAGTGCTGGAAGAGGTGTGCATATAAACCTCAAACGTGCAGAGCGTTCTACAATTACTGTAAATAAGATTCCAGGTAACTCTTCAGGCTTTCTTTTATGTTTAGCATTCCTCAAACTTTTATCTTTCTGGAGGTTACATTCACGAGCTTTCAATTTTCAGCAATGGTGGAAAATTTGATTAGCAAGACACTAATGTGGGAGGATGAACAAAGGATGTTGTTCCTGTATGATGGGGTAAATTTTTTATAACTTTTCTAGCATTTTTGTGTTTTGGCTACTTCGCGTAGTTTAAATCTGATTACTGTATTCTCCCTTTTATACACAGGTGCACTTGGTGTCAATACTGGAGGATTACAAACTAAGAAGAAGGTTCAAGGAGGAGGAAAAGAAGCTAGCCTGGGTAATTTTCATTATATCAAGTCATTTTTTCATAAGAATTGTTTGCTTTTATGTTGTCAAATGATAAAGAAAGGTTTAGATTTTATATTCTACTATAATGTATAAGAGGCATGGTTGGGGTATTGAATTTGGTTTCCAACTACAATTCAGGATCAGAAAAAGATACATGATATGCTCCTTGCTGAGAAAGAATTCATATATGGGTCTAAGCCAACCCCGCGGAGAAGCAACAGCTTTAAGAATGGAAATGGGTATTGCACCTATGGGAATGGGTCGGAGACCCCCTGACCACGCTGGAATTCAGTTACCAATTCAAATTCGGAGCTCCTCACACCACGATCTTACTCTGGCAACCAAAATGGTTATTTCAAGGAAACAAGAAGACTGACAACTGCTCCTCTGAACTTTGTTGTCATACCCAAAGAGGATACCATTTCATTTTCTTCCATTTGTGGTTCAGAGCCCGAATGTCCTCAAACATCCCCATTTGGCATTACTTTTGTGTTGGATTTCTTCATGTAGAAGGGGCACAAGGAGCTAGCCAAATATGGGAAAATGCATAAAAAAAGATATGTACACAAACACAAATTGCAGCACTATCAACACACGAAGAAAAGAGGATGTACGCATTTAAAGTTTTTGAGTTACCTTAAAGGAGATTTCTTAAATTCATCGGACATGTTTTCAGTGTTGTTACTTTCAACCAGAGGCATATTTTGCATGAGAAGTTGGTCCCAAATATGTTGACATTGTTGCCACAATATTGGTTATGTTTTTTTTTGTACTAAACGACAAAATTGCTGATCCATTGTAAGTCCTTGGTCTCCCTATTCCATACTAATTGAGGTTTTTCCTCTTCCTGTTACATTGTGTTTTAGCTTACTAGGAAAAAAAAAAAACATTGGTTTTTCCTTCATATCAGTGTTTAATATTCCTTCGTTATTGAACAGATAATAGTATACTTGGAATACTTTATACTCGATATACTTATTTATTCGGTCTCCTTATTTTTCCCTCTTCACTTTTTAGTTTTTTCCTTTTATAATGACTTTTTCTTTGTACAAATGAAAATCTATGGATTCCAAGACATATTTTGAATGTTTAATATCTCAAGTTATATTCAAGTTAAATTATTAAAATTTACTATTGTATATCTACGCGATTGGACGAATCTAACAAGATTCTACTTCACTATGTTTTATCTTGTATAACTGTGTTAAAAATTTGAATCAAAGTTACTTAGTCAATAGTAACAACTATGCAAATGTTACAATTTTTAACAAACGGAGGGAGTATTATTTTATATCTTTATTGTACATCTATTTTATTTTATTTTATACATTAACCTGACACAAATGCAATACAAATTGATTTATGTTTTCCTATAATGTTAGAAAATTCGCTGTTGATTTAGATAACTGTTCAGTTAATTTCATATTTGCGTAATTATTAAATTTTATAGAGAAGCCTTAAAATTATTAGTCTAATTACATATAGAATTAATTTAATAACAAAACTATATGAAGTATAAAATTATTAAGCATAATACAAAATTACATTAATATTCAAATTTTTGATTTAATTGGAGAGAAGGTGCCACTCTATTTTTGATTTTACAAATCTATTGAGTCACAAAAAATGTGCATGTTGTTATATATGTTCGTAATTAGTAACTTAAACTGTACAAAATATAAAAAAAATTACTGATATTCTAGGACTCCACATAGTTATATATGATAACCCATAGTCCAATAAAATTTTGTTAAATTTGTCTTGCCGTGTGATTTTAGAATTTTATAATTTTTCTAATTTTGACATTTACACATTTTGATATATTAATTATTAAGAATGTGCATTGTATTGTACTCTCTCTGTTTTTTAAAGATATCTATAGACCCATTAAACATGCAGCCTAATGTATATTTTAAACCATTAATAATTTAAATTCAATACATGTAAAAATTTTAAAATTTCGATATTGAAAATTTACAAGACGAGACAAATTTGATAAGATTACACTTGGCTATATTTTAATTTGTATAAACATATGAAAACTTTAAGTTAAAGTATATAAGTGAACTGAACTCATTAGTCAATAATACCTAACAAAAGAGAAAATGGAGGCAGTAAGCGTATCGATTAGAGTGAAACCATCTTTTAAACTGTTTTTTGCCTAAATATCGACCAATCAACGACATAGGTGCTATGATTACATTGTCTTCTATAAGTAAACTGATCAAGATATGTGCTTTAGTTTTATTGTGCTGCTCTTGGCTGCCTTAGTTTTACATCTTTCTTCTTCCTATCTGCAACTGACCACTTTTACCCATCTTCCTTGCTGCGTCCAAATGGAGAGATGGACGGTCCCTATTGCGCAGGTTAACATAACCTCCCGTTCTTTTTGGGTCCTTGTCCAGGCCGTCGACAAAGGCCCGATGCTCCAATCAAGCAAC
Source organism: Hygrophila difformis (assembly GCA_030278955.1). NCBI lineage: Eukaryota > Viridiplantae > Streptophyta > Magnoliopsida > Lamiales > Acanthaceae > Hygrophila > Hygrophila difformis. The sequence continues at coordinate 19,433,395 of JAOANR010000004.1, forward strand.
GCGGCTCAACGGACAACGTACCAGAGGCTCCTCCTGACGGACTCGGCGGTGAGTGCGTGTTTGTATACTCTATTGTGTATGCTAAATTTTGTTTAACCTAGCAGTTCCATGTTGGTTGGTGTCGTGTCTGTACGTTTAGAACAATCCTGTTTTCGTTTTTTTTTTTCATTTAGAAAATTCCTTTTGTAGTTCCTATTGATTTCTTGTTAAAACTCGTTATCACCATCAAAGATGTTGTCTACTCTTACATTCAATAACCTAAGCTTGTCTTTATTGTCTCTGTGCGTTCCTTAGTTTCCTTCCCAGTTGTCTAATGATCTAAAAACTTGTGTTGTACCGCCCTGCCACTCATGGAATCTGTCAGCCAATTACCTTTGGTTATGTTTTGTTTTGCTTAATGTATTAGCCATGTAACATTCTTCTATTGCTATGTTGCCAGGGGGATCTTGTTCATGCGGTTCTCTTTGGCTCTGATATAAAACTTCACACAAATAGTTTCCTCCCGTACAAGCGGTATTATATGTCTGGCTTCGGAGTCCAACCGGCAAATCCTAAATATCAGTTTGGTCCTTATGCATATTCATGGATCGTACGCAATAGAACAATTGTTGAACCATTCGAGGAGAATGTGCCCCCTCGCATGCGTTTTACTCTTCCATATACAGACTTTCATGACTTCCAACTGAAGGCGGACTCTGATCAGACAATCAGTTACTCTTCCTATCCCTTCCCTTTCGTTTGTGCTGCAGTAAATTATATTACTTATCGAGTTATGTGCTTTTCCTTATTGTTTTACCAGATGTTAATACAATCCTTGTTGAGGCTCTTCCACCCCGGCTCCATAATGGCGCTCAGAGTTCTCGTGAATTTGTGGCTGTTACAGACATGTGATTTTGCTTCACTTACTTAACTTTTCACATAAACACTATACTTGACCTGCTTAATTTTTTCTTTTCTTAACTTGGTTGGTTTGCAGGAACTGTTCTTATATTGTTTCTTTATCCAATGAGTTTTGTGTTAAGTATGGTGACCTTCTCGCGGGCCAAGTTGCCTCTGCTCCAAATGTTATCTTCCTGAACATGAAAGTTCCCACCTTTAACAGTGAGCCTCCTAATTCACTTGCTCTATAATGGTATTATTCCTTGCTTACCTTTTGTATTTGATTCATGATACGTTTATGTTATTTATCTTCTGCAGCACTCTCCCTAACAACTCGCTTCCATACATACATCTTGGTGAACCCTCCAGTTATTGATGGACTTGTCTTGAAGGATTGGTATATTCTCGTTGTAGCTTGGTCGGTGCACCACCCACCTCACAATTGCTCTTCTAATCCTCAATAAACTCTGCTGCTTTTCACAGGTACAATAAACATGCGGGCGATGTGAAGAAACTTACTGATGACCTTCAGTACAAGAGTGAAAAAACCTTGCTTCCACCTCCACCTAATGATATTGTTCTGACTGTATCAGCAGCCCTTGACACTTTATCTCAGGTAAAATTCGAGCCTACTATTGTTCCTCCCCTACGGTGGCTATTTTCACTGTCCAGTTGTCCTCCTGTTTCGTAGGGTGTATATTACTAACTCTGTGCATGTTGTTCCAACTTGACCCAAATTTTATCTATACATTTCACATGCAGCGGGCTGTTTGGGTGCGTGGGAAGCTTCAATTACCAAATTACGCACAACAATTGTGGTACGTCGCTTGCATCAATTGTCACAGGGCATTAGACGTTGATATCTGTTGGGTAGTCAAGTGTCCTCATTGTCATGAAAAAGCAGGCGTTGAGCCAAGGTTAGCCACACAGCTGCATTCATTTTTAACTTTCAGAGATGTTTCTCTTTTGTTCTATAACTCCCCGTTTGTTTTGTTTGCAGGGTCCGCCTCAATTTAATCCTTGCTGATGTCACTAGTTCCATGATGATCAATGTGTCTGGCTGTTTTGCTGAGACTATTATTGGACATAATGCACAACATCTTCAGACGGCATCTGAGAATGTATTTACCATCCAATGTGTGTATAGCCTGTGTTCATGTTGACTTCTACTTTTTCTTGATCTATACCCTATACTTGTACTGTTGTCTGCAGAATTTGGCAGACTCCACAGACATTGCTTCAGAGGTCGACAACAAGGAAGTCCTTTGTTTTGTGCGTTCGTATTCCTATTCTCAAGGCAGTCAGCTCCAGTTGAGGTATACAGTGGTTGTGGGTTATACAGAACAAGACTTGCATGAATTCTATTTCCCACCCAGCCCTTCCCCACTAACTACCGATTGTTCGCCTCCACCAAGCTTCTCCACAGTCATGAATCCCAGTAACGAGCAAAACGATCAGCTATTTACTCCATCTACCAAGAAAGTTCTTGACAAAATTGTTGCAGCTACAGCCAGCCCTACCTCACAACCTCTGAGCGCCAAAAGAGCCCTTGACTTCAGTGTGAATGTTGCTCCAACAAACACACAAGCCTCCACGAAAGCTACAACACCTAAACAAGATGTTGCGCCGTCATCTCAACAATATGCTACAGGCCCTGGGTTGGCAACCTTGCTGGCTCAACCATCTTCTCCAGATCCACAGGGAAAAACATCGGGGTATGCTGGCATTTCTTCATCAACGAACACCCCATTACCTACAATTCCAATGTGTGCTACACCCACAGCCGCTGCTCCATCAACAGTTGCGATTGGTGCAACATCTCCTCCTGCGCACGTATCCTCCCCACCCTTACCTGGAGTTTTAACTCCACCAAAACGCAAGGCCCCTGCAACGGATGTGAATTCAGGGAATCCGCATGGTACTCGCTCCCAGGTGAAGAAACTTTCTCCTGGACGCCCTAAAGCCTCCTAGAGGTTCTGCTGTTACGTGCCTGCATTGAACGCTTTGCCTCTATTATTTACTTGGTAGGTGCTAAATGCTTTTTGCTCAATCTACAATTAATGCCTTTTGCTTAAGAACCCAAGCTGGAATCTTTTCTCTCTTTGTTATCCTTAGACTTGGACTAATTCTGCTTACTAGCTACCTATTACCTTTTATTTGTGGATTACTGCAAATCTATTCTGGACATAGTTTTGTTGTGGATTTATCATAATCCATACTTTTGTTTATAGATATCTTGTGGCCTTACCGTACTCCTTGCCATTGGTGTTCAGTATATTCACTTCATCGCCTTGTTTTGCTTTGTCCCATGCATTCCAGCCCGTACTTTACTTATTTGGTTTATCCGATTGCTGTGACATACTTTTGTTATGGATTTATTGTAAGCGATACTTTTGCTTAAGGATATATTCTGGCCCTATCATATTTTGGCACTTGTGTTCTATATACTTAGTTGTTTGGCTTCTTTTGCTTCCTCCCTCATATTGCATCCTACCAGTGTTTGGATGCTCGCGTGAATTGGTTATGAATTAATTTAGTAGCTTGTGTTGATCAAAATACCAGATGTATTAATTTGCTATATGCTATTATCCAGTATGATTATCCTAATTAAATATCTTTTAAATACAAGCTTACAATGGTACAACCTATATAGAATTTCTTCATATCAACATACTCATTAAATATAATCCCCACACATTTTTGTTGAAATACTGGTCCTCTGTTCGAATGCCTATTTATGAAAAAATCTCAGTCCAATGATTCAGTTCCCTGGTAAAATAAACTTTTTGTTATGTAGCCATCCGGTAAGATTAATTATGGAATGATTTCTATATATAAGTCTTGATTATTATAATAAAATCTGTGATTCAGATTTATAAGAATTGTCAAACAGCCATGGACATCCCATATCACCAGTTTGGAGATTTGAGCTCACACACGCAAACAACATGACAAGTTTTCCACATATGCCAAACACTGTGGAATTAAATTGGCTCATCAACGGTACGACCATGTAAGGTTCACTGAATATAACATTAACAATGAATTAAATTGGCTCCAAAACATAAGAAGTTTGATAGTAATTCTTCGGCCTGCTATGTTTTTTCCATAACATCAAATTAAACAACATGCTGACATAACTTCCAAATAGACGGGATTACATGTGGCTTACCACATCAACTTCAACGATAACTTCATTATGCCGTCGGCCAAATGTTACTGCTTTAATAAGAAACTTACATATATTTCCAGCAACTATATCATTTTGTGCAAAGAATTGCTGGAGCCCAATATTCATTGATACCATTTCTTCGCTTCTATGTCGAGTGGCTGGTGCATGCAACAAATACACAAGGTGAAGACGCCCATGTTCTCTAAACCGCAACCAAATTCTTTCCCGTAGATGCAAATTAAACCCTTGCCAAATATTCTTCGGAATTTCCTACAGACAAACAAAGTGTATGTATATATCCATGTTTTCCCAATAAGAATAAAATTTGAAGAGTAAAATTGCCTGCGGTTGTTTGTGCATTACCAATGGCCTATAATAATTTGAATCTGTGAGTTGTGTCACAAAAGAAGCATATGACTATGCATATAAACAAGTGCGCCAAAAAATAGTAACAATCAAATATACAAATCGTTATATATTAAAGAAAGGAATAAATACCCACTATTTAAGTTTACCATTGAAAGTACTATATTCCAGTAGCATTTCAGAATAATCTTTGGGTTCACCATCTTCATCAAATATTTTTATTGTGAACTCCATGTGCCCTGTCAACTTAAAGAACAACACATCTCCTATTTTAAGTGCATGGGCATCACAAAACATGTCCCAAAGCCCCCCACCAGAAATATACATATCTTCCCCATCAAAAAACGTTCCCAAACTACACTGCATTCGCTGCCCTTCCATTCCAATTACTGATGGTATATCATCTTCTTGAATACAATTAAATATCACTCTTGGCAGACGCTGCAAAAACGAAAAAAAAAAATATTGCAATTCAAAACTATAACTGTTACTAATTACTCTAATGTGTGCTGCATATGCATTGATGAGTTGTATCATACCAGATACTCTCTCAAACCCTTGACTTAGCTGCACAAAAAACTCCATACTTGCAAACTTGTTTTAAGCACAACAGCTATGAAAGATTATGCACATATTTATATTGAGTCACTTGACTCACATGTATAGGATTGCCGACAAAACCAATAATCTGGACAAAAGAATGCTACTGAGATGCATGTAGAAATGTGCCACGTTTGCTTGTTACTAGAAGATGTTCTTCTACTGCACCTATTCTTTCCACTTGTTACTACTCAACCTACCTACAACTAGGCAACTAATGACGTCTTTTTTTCTGCTTTAAATCAAAGAAGCCCTAACATGATTGTTCTTTCAAAATATATGCTTGCAACAATATTAACCCAAAATTAAACAATTCATAATATGAAAGATATCCTTCGTATCAACCATCCCCTTTGCTTTATCATAATAACGCATTATGTCTATAATGCTGTACCAAAAAATTTTTGGCCATTGTTACCGAAAGAGATACAGTTCATTTTACATTATTAAGGTTCTAAAAATATTTCTTTACTACCTAATATGTTGCATCTTTTGACTATTATCTTTAAAATTAAAAAAATTATTATTTATACTTTTTCTCTCCCTTTTCATCACTTAGAACTTATAATTTAGTACGTGATGTATTTTGAATTTTAGTTGTTGTTCTTTTTATGGACTAATCTTTAGTTTTATAAAATTAATTTAAATTATAATTACGTTCTAATAATCTAATAATCTTTTTAATATTATTTCTGTCAATAATATTTCTTCCAATTTTCATAATATACACAACTTACCTATGTGTTTTAATAAGAACTGTTGGTCTGCAATTAAGCATATAACATTTTGCTTAATCTGAGGGCGTATTTAGACCCAGTTTGTTTTGCTTTAATTTTTCTCCTTTTCATTTCTCCAAAAAATGCTTTTGAATTTTTTTAACTGTTTATTTTAACTTTTTTTAAAAATAAAAATAATAACAAAAATTGAAACTTTACTTTTTTCCAAAGTAAGTAGAGATTATTTTTTTTAAAAGGAGAAATCATTTATTAATAAAAATACAAAAATAACACTATTTTAAAAGAAAATAAAATTACTTATAAATATCCTTATAATGTTTAATTATGTCCATTTGAATCATTTTGATATATGAAAAATCCTCCTAAGCAAAATTCATTCACATATCTTTCCGTTAAAAACCAACTTCAATAATATCAATTCGGACAATTATTTGATTTGTTTTTGTTTTTAAATTCTCTAATTTGTTTTTGCTTTTAAATTGTCTTTACGTTCTTGTAAGAGAGTGCACAATAATTTGAACACACAATAGACACAATACTTTTCCCGATATCCCTGCGCGCTTCACGACACGAGCATTTGTTTTTTGCTTGCATCGGTCTTGTACAAGCAGCTTTTATACACACTCCATCACTGCTCCATCCCTGCCTTTCACTTTCTCTATACCCCCCTTGTCCACACGTCCGCCCGCGACTTCCATTTCCCTGCCCAAAATCCATTTGTTCGGTAGCCACTACCAGTAGGGTCTCCCTCCTCCATCCCGTGAACCCTACCCCTTTTCTTTCCCACTTGCCTGCCTCTCTATCCCGCCCGGATGCCTTGTTCATTTACTCTTAAACACCCGTGCCACAAATCTTTCCATCCTCCTTCGCTCCATCTGCCCGCCTCCATCTCCGCCTTCTATTTCCGGTAAGGTATCTTTCTTTCTTTTATGTATTGGCTGTTGTCGTCGAAATTGATATGTGAGGTGGCTCGTCCATTGTTCATGTGCACTGATAGATGTTATTCCTCTGTGAGTGTGATGATTGTTCCTGTATATTGTTTACATGACATAGAACTTACCCTTTACCCTATCAACTCGCGCCTTTTATGTGCTTACCAAAATGCCTCTTTCTTCCTTTGTTTGTCACTAAAACACATCCAGGTCGTTGTATCTTTCTCCGTCCGTGTTAGTTTTTAATTTGTACGGAACGCGGCAAAAAATTGCGAAACATAACATTGCCGTGCGCACAGAAGTATGAAGACAAAAAAAAAAGTCTATTTCAGCATATTAGTATTGCCCACAATAAAAGATCAATCCATTCGTTAGTGAAATCAGTATGTATTGCACCCTTCTGTTCTATAATCTCGCACGAATTGACCTGAACTAGATTTACTTAAATCCTGTAGCTTGCTGATTAACTTGTTTTGTGTTTTCCCTTTGGCTTAGCTATTCAAATTAACATTTTCCTTACTATCGAAGAATAGTGTAAATTGATTCCTTATTTAATCATTCTTGTTTGTGGATCTTGATTAAACCCTTCATTCTGGTTTTCTTATTGCATCCTCGAGCTCTGCATATTGGATTGTGTCCTTCAGATTTCCTATCGTTCCTCCTTCTAATCTTTGCTTTTATATTATTGTTAGTGAACTTTTCATACTTGTTTTGCCAAGAATTCTTACTCTATATTTGTAGATCAACCATTCAACAACAGTGGCCGAGGATAAATACGGAAGCCATCCAACTTGTTCTATCAAAGGTATACAAAACACTATTAAAACTTTCATTTTCCATACACATCCCTAATAATCTACTTTGCCTATTGTAGCCTATGATGTTCATCTCCGGATTGACTCTCAGAGAATTATCTTTCACCTTACGGAGCTTGCAATCTGCACCTGTGTGGACTGCATCTACTTAATAAAAGTTGCAGTCAACAAATTCAGAAGAACTATAATTTCTCTGACATACCTATCCTAAAAAAAACTTTTTAACTTAATCTAACTTGGACAAAGCATCCGGTATCATTTTCTCCGAATGATTCAGGTTCCTTGAGTAGTTCACGTAGTAAGCTTCTCTTCGAGTAGACAAGTTTTATATTTTCTACCCAAAAGATGCATCGCACCATTTGTGCACAATCCGTTTTACATCATTTTTTTGAAATGTAGCCTGAATAAAAGTTCTCCTTCCCTGTATTCTTGCTTTCAACTTCAACGAGAATACACAGAAGTAGGCCTACTGTTGAGACTACAGCTCAAAAAATTGATGTAAAACGCATTTTGCATAAAAGTTGCTCTGCATCTATTAGGATACAAAATATAAAGCTTGTTTACTTGAAGAGAAGTTTACTATGTGAACTACTCAAGAACCTGAATCATTCGCAGCGAATGTCACGAGATGCTTTCTCGAAGTTAAATTAAGTTGACTGGATTGTTTTTGTCTGTCACATAAATACATCATATTGTGGCAAGTAATCATGTAGTTTTGTGTTATAGAATTTCATCCGAATAGATCACCCCATGGATTAGTGCTGCCCAGTAGAAGGTCCTTCTTCTTTATGTACAATTACTTTCACATTGGTTCCTTTGAATAACTTTTTTTTCCCTTTGTACTTGCCTTTTAAGTTCTTTTCTTTGTATAAGGAACTTTTGATAATACTGATTGGGGTTTTGTTGTTTTCCAATGGAATCCGATTTCTTATTGTAGTTGTGCTATGATTTGGATTGATATTTGTGCGAGAATTTATTGTTGAATGAACCTTGCTATTCAATTAAAATTGAGCTTCTCTCTTTTGTCAGGGTTAATTTTTAAATTATCCATCGTCCTGGCAGGTATCATTTTATTAGTAGATCTATAGTAGGTTTGGCAATTAAACTTACTGGTGCTTGTAATAGGATAAGAAATTACAAGACATGAACACTAAAGAAAAGATTGAGGGAGCAGATAAGAAAAAGGATGAAGGAAATGTGTTCTAATTCTTTTCTCAAGTTCGGATATAAAGATTAAATCTTCTAATCATGCTGGTTTCTTTCTATTGGTGATATTACTGGAGATTTCTCATGTTTATAATTGCGTTTATGTACGAAATAGCATGAAGTAATTGAGATATCCGGTTCTCTGTTTCGATTTTACATATATTTTATTGCAGTGGTTAGAACATTCAGTGATATTTCTTGTGTTACCTTTAATGTACACATATTTGAATGATATGTTCAGTGCAACCAATGGATTTCTTTTATGACAATTTTGTTGTCCTGCGCGAAAATTTCCAATAATAGTTAAATTTCCTTTAATATACACAGACAGTGAATGATAGCCTCACAAAATTAATGGCAGGAGAAGTTTCTGTGTTTGTGTTTGCGAGATCTAAACCAACTGTGATTTTGTTCACTGGATTGCAAGGTGTGCGAAAGAATGCTGTCAATGCATAGCTAGCATTGTATTGGAAAAAACTGGTACCGTACTTGGTTCTAGATTTCTATACTTAAATCTCTCCTTTTGATATTTAAACGAATATTGGTCAAATTTTTATGCCATCATTTGCATGCTATTTCTTCTCTTCACCCAGGATGTCTGATGTTGTCTCAAAATGAAACTACAGACTAATGAATCAAATGTTTAAAATCCTAAATGTCCTTTAGAAAAGATGACCTACTTCTCCAGCTAACTTATGCACCTCACTGACATTATGTGACTTCTAAATGCCTGCTTGTTGTATCTGCAAAGCTTAGCAGTAGCTTGACAAAACAATGTTGAATATTTTGAGGCAAAACAGAAACTATGTTTTTCTATTGGATGACTTGAGCTTCTTTTACATTTTAAGTCATGTACTTGGGGTTAAGGAATAACAAATTTATCACCCTCAAAGAAGTCTTCACAGTTGATCCATGAATATTCGATAAGGAATTGAGAGCAATAAAGTAAGTATTTACGCTCAATTCTATGTGATGCAAGTGCACTGCAGCCCATACGACAGTGTGATGAACCCCAACAGGCTTACACCAGTAAATAATATAGAAGTCAGAAGGTCATGCTTAATATATCTACTACTCTCATTACATTGGCAACAATAAAAAGGCCACAGCTCTAACTCATCTTTGATATATATTGAGTAGAAACGATCCTAAATACCTATATTGTTTCCCTTACAAAGTAACATTACAAAGCAATAGTAACCCACATGTGACCGTGAAAACTCAGTCCAACTAAAATACTAAATTTCATAAAACATTAGTTGACAAATTGTTAGTTTGCAACTGCACTAGAGGCAACTCATTTATGATTATAGAGAAAGCTAATAGACTGCTTTCTAAAAAAAATTCTATGAAATTTTACTTAATTATATTGTTCATTTTATAAGCATGAAAAAAAGTTCTATACCATTAACAAATAAATAAATTAAATTTCCAAACTTATTACCATTATTGCTCTAAACTACATTTCCCAATAATAACAAAGTTGTTTCAACTAATATTGCAATTAATATTGAAGTTTTTTTAAAATAGAAATACAAAAAAAATATTGGAAAACTGGACAAAAAAAAAAGGAAATACACCATAAAAAAGACCACAAAATAAGATATTCATATTTTAATTATATAAAATTAAAGATATTTTGGAAAAGCAAAAATAGACTACCAAATAGTGATTTCTTGGTTAAATTCACCTATGATATTAGTTATGATAAATTATTTTGTTGTATAAATGGACTATATTCCATTTCATCTAAAAAGAAGAAATTTTCCAGATTTTAAAATAATACTACTTCACAAAGTTAATAACTTAAATTGTACATAAATAAATATTACAGAGAAATGATATTCTAAAACTACCTAAAAAAATGAATTTAACAAAATCTTATTTAACTATCAATTTTTTTATCCAATACAATAAAGGACACCTTATTTTTCTACAAAATCTTAATTGCGAACAGAAATAGTTTAACTATCAATTATTTAACAAAATCTTAATTGCGAACAGAAATAGTTTATCCAATACAATAAAGGACACCTTATTTTTCTACACAACTGTGTACACTTTGTTAATCGGTTAATCATATAATTTTATAATATATATTTTATAAAATTTTTGAAAACCATCCTGATAAAATGATGTCACCTGCAGTTATTAACTTGGGTCCTAATGAAAATTTAGCACAAGTACACGAAGCCATTATATTAATGGTTTCACCATCAGAACCACGATAAAATAATAATAATAATAATAATCATAATAATAATAATAATAGTATTAATAATAATAATAATAATAATAATAATAATAATAATAATAATAATAATAATAATAATAATATTACTTACCCTAATTGCATAAACATTTTCAAATCACCCATAACCACATGAGTAAAACTCACCATTATCCCAGACAGTAAAGTGTGGTCGTCTCAAAAATCTTGCCAGTGGCTTTCTCCATTTTTCCGCTCCACAAATCTGAGCATTAGCATATTCTTTGTTGTAAATTACTCATGCAATATTAGGTCCTCCAAGATCCAGAATATTTTCCATGGGAATCCCAGCTGAAAATATGAGGCATGCATATGAAAAGATGGAAATCCCACTTCAAAATGCAAAATGTTTTATTTTCTCCTTTCCTCATTCTCTCAGCGGTATAACCTACAACTACAACTTCCTACTTTTTTTAAAACCCATACAGTTTGCTCTACACTTGATTTCTTGCATTTCGTGATGTTTTTTTGCCAACCGCGAGGCTTCAATTCTGACCATCAGTTAACTTTGTTTGTCTCAAAAAATATCATGCACTGAGCCACACATATAAGTAACAAATGCCAGCCAACATACATACCATATCTTGCCTCACAGATTCATAAAATGACACAGTCAATAGAATTAATGTTTAAGAAAACATAACATTGAGATACAAACAGCTCCACCCAACAGTTGGGCTCAATATTTAGACTTATACCATATGGTTAACTACATCTTCCTCAATAACCACATCGTTACATCTCTCACCATATGAAGTGGACACTACTGTAAACTTACACACATCCCCACTAACTATATTATTTCGTTCCAGAAAATGATAAATGCCTCTTGTCATTTTTAACGTAGGCTCATTACTTTGACCAATTTCATAGCAATAAATCAATTGCACTTTAGCAAGCTGTCCATTTGCTCCACGGCGTAGCCAAATGCTTCTTCGTAAATGCAAACCTAAATGTTCCCATACATACTTTGGAATTTCCTAAACCAACATAAAAAATTAAATATTAATCCTTCCTCCAAACAGAATCATGAATACCCAATATTAATATTATGCTTGTATGATACCGTACCAAATTCAGTTCAAATCTCTCCGGCTTCAGCCAAATATAGAAAAATCCATCAACGCTACCTGTAGTGTAATACATCTCAAATACAAAAAAATGAAAACCTTTAAACAACCCACATTCTACAAGCAAAACAATTCCCTTCATCCTTACCTTCCACCTGCATTTCTGAATAATTTTTTGGGCCGCCATCTGCTTGAAAGATTTTCACTTCAAATTCCAAATCTCCAAGACACTTGAAAAGCAATTTATCCCCAATGTGCAAATTATGAGTCGCACAAAAAATCTCCCATTCTTTACAATCAACAATACATAGCTCCCCTTGCAACAAATGAACTTCAACATCTCTTTCTCCCATTAATGACTTTAATTTAACTGTTTTAGGTGGTACTTGGAAATCCATCAGATCAACTACACTCTTCGGAAAAACTTAAACATATAATTAAAGAAAACCATTATCAAACAAATATAGTGAAAACTCTATAAAATGAACTTCGCAAAAATGATATAAACTGTACGCCTAACTAATAATATTTCAAAGCCATCAGCCAACTGCACTATAAACTCCATAGCCAAGTTTGGATGCTCTACACAAGATATGCACAGTTTGGTTACACTTTGGTACAATATTGTTATTTGCCCTTGCATATATACTTGAAAAGATGACAAAAAAGGACAAATGAAGAAAGCTAGGTCTAGGAAAGTAGATATTAGTTATGAAAATTTTTTGGGTTGTGTAAATGGATTCTATTCCTTCTCATCTAAAAAAAGAAAATTTCACACTTTAAAATAATACTACTTTACAAAGTTAATAACTCAAATTGTACATAATTAAATATTACAAACAAATTCAATATTTTTAATAGAATTTTGGAACAATTAAAATTCTAATCTTACTCAAATTACTTTCATTTTTCAAAAAAAAAATGATCAAACATTGTAGGATATTCAAAAAAAAAAAATTGGAACCGAACTTTATGTAATGGAATCAGTATATAATAACAATAAATTTTGTACAGTAAAGTAAAAAAAAAATCTGTAAAATTCACTATTCAACAAATCCATTTCTCAAGCCCCGATAAGGCAAAATAAACTCATTCCCTCTAGAATTAAATATGAATAAATACATCCATACGCTACCAGACAAGCCGGATTCTCTTCCTCTTCTCGCCCACACCCAACAACACTTTTGGTTGTCCCGGAATCTCTGCATTGCCGCGTTTTTCCATCAATCCTTACGTTCCACCTATTCACCCGTCCCATCTCTTCGTCTTCTCAATTACACCCGACAACACTTTTTGTAGTCCCAAAATCTCTGCATTTCCGCATCCTTCCATCAATCGTTACATCCCACCTATTCACCCATCCCACCCGTGAATTGCAATTCACAGTAATTGCCAGACATCCCTCCCGCCTCGCATAAACCACCGCTTACTCGCCTCCCTCCCGTCTAGCCGTCTCATTCGCACTCCTCTGCTCCGTCGTTTCCCTCTCAATCAATCGTAGGTATTCGTTTCTTTTCCCCTTATTTCCCTTTCAAATGTTTTTTCATGTACTGTTCTTCGATTGAACTCGCCAAATCACTTCCAAAGTGTCTTTAATTTGTTCCTTGTTTGTAAACAAATTCGGCACTTTGTTTTAATTTCCAATTTGTACTTGCCCACAATGTCTTGTTATACTCCTCATTCTGGATTGTGCAAGCAGTATCGAAGGAGAAATTTGCTTGTTTGTTATTCTGCCTCTGCCTGCAAAATGTTTGATATAATGCGTCTGTTGAATTTTTTTTTTGTGATTCTACTTCCGTTGCCTTCAACATCATTTCATCACAATTTTGGTGTAGGCTGTTTAGTTTGTTCGAACATGTTTTGCTGATTTTGTCATGTACCTTCAATTATTCATTTGGGAGTTATTATTTAGAAATTTGCCAGATTTGATTGTATCCGGAAAAGCTTTAGCACCTGCAACCAAACAATACATTCATTTCATCTTTAACTTGTCATTTGGTGAAATGGAATATAAACTTGCTAACGGTTAATATTATACTGTTTGTTGCATTTTTAGTTCTAAAAGTTTCATATTCTACTACACTTGCAATTGGCAGCTCTCAATTGTTTTTTGGGAGTTAGTGGTGGCTATGTATGACAGTGGTTTTGTTCAAGTTATTGGATTTCACTCTTTTCTTTTTCTTTTCTTTTTTTTTTTTCTATTTATGTACTTTTTGGTGGCTATGAAAGACTATCATTTGTTCATGTTTTTGGATTTCACATTACATTCCAAAGTTCTTTACTATGCCGTGGGTTGGGTTTTAGCCAGTGAAGATGTTGGCTCTAACAAATAGATTTTTCGGCTTTATGTCAGTACATAGAATGACCTATCACAATTCGTAAAGTGTGATTCCAATTTAAATGGAAAACACTGTAACTCAAATCTTGGTATTGATATCATCCGATTGCTTACAAATAAATCTGTCACTGTTTCTATTACTTTGCTTCCACATTTTTTAAGTCTATTATGCTTTACAGTAACTAGAAAGGACATTCAAGAAGTAGTAACCTATTGCACTTTGAAAGGTGTGAGATTACAAAATCTTGCTTTTTTCCTGTCAAATGATAATATTTATTCCTGAACGATTTGATGTTGGATGCATCTTGAGGACTTTAAGTTCATATACTGGATAGAGTATGCCCATCGTATGTGGGGAAGAACATTGGACATTATGTTTGCACTACCCTTCTCATACTTTCTTCGCAAAGGATATATTACACTCCCATTGACACTTAAACTCTCTGGATTATTTGCTCTTGGTGCGGGGCAGGGACTAATAAGGTGGTCGATGGTCAACAGTGGTTTGGAGGCAATAACTTAGTGATTACTATGCATTGAACTATTTTATCTGATACTGTAATTGAGACAGAATTTAATAAAATGGTTTGTTGTTTCATTTACTCAGGCTCAAAAGGAAGAGGTTAACTCTTGATCAACATACATTGCCAATGTGAGTTTCATCAGTTCCAAATATCTTTCTTCTTTGCAATTGAAATGGATTGTCATTATACTTACAATCCATTGATCTTTTCAATGGATTCACACATGATTATAAATGTATGGATATGTTATTAACCTGCCTCAATTAACTTAATTTCCAATTCCTTCAAGAACTACATTCAGGGTCATCAATTTTCTCTAATGAGTGATATACCTGTGGAGCTTTTGATGTTTACCATTCTGTACACATCATATTGTGATTAACTCAATTTTTATAATTCTTCTACACTGTCAGTTGCGTTCTTTATCTTGTTTCTACATTTTGCTATTCTCCTCTTGCTTTCTAACTGGAAATATTACCTTACTGTCCTCCTCCCGAGCCAACTTAAAAACGTTTATCATGCGAAACATTAACTTGAATGTCTCTTTTTGGAAAATAACAAGCTTTGATTGTCTGATCCAGTTAATTCCAAGACGACAGTGTTGCCAAAATTTTTATTATTCATAATCTACTTCATATTAATTCCTGCTCTACTTTGGGTTTCCTAATGATCCCATATGCTAATGAATTATGTATTTGCCTTCCTCTTTTCCTCTCTACTTTGGTTTTTCCTAATAATCCCAGATGGTAATTGGCGATAATACCAATATTTCGTTTGATCAAAGTCACTAAATTATGATACAATTCTATTGTTGTATCAACGAATCCTCTCTTCAAATAACTACACCTTGATTAATAATTATTTGAATTATTTGAGGCTCAACCTGATTGAACAGTTGCTCCCCATTCCAAGTAACGATTCGAACATGCTAAACAAAGCAGATCAAACTCTACACAGTTTTGTACATTATAAAAACTTTGTTTGAAAGTATTAATCGAAAAAAAAAAGCCATTGCCTTGTTCACTAAAAAAATTCCAGTTGTTGTTTTGCAGTTACAAAAAATTGAGTCTTTATGGTTCAAGTGACGACTCAACAACCATTGTCTCTATACACTCGACTGACTCGACAAACACCAGTTATAATTCCTCAATTACAACATTTCTTATACTTTTCTTTGTCCTGTTGTAACCACTAAACACCAATTCGCTTCAATTTTTTCTCCAGGCCAAGGGACCGATGTCGTTTCTGATTCGGAAGATGACATGGAAATTGTCTCTGTTTCCTCCGACAGTGAAGACGACGACAATTTCGATTCGTTTGAATTCCATATTGTCGCTTCTCACAAAAAAACTCTGGTAAACTTACTCTCTAACAAATCTTACATTTAAACTGCAATTTTCCCCTATGTATATCAATAATATACTCCATTCTATACAGACAATTCCCCTTGCCTTTTGGAAACATCACCAGTTGGATTCAAAAGAGCGAGTATACGTGAAACGAACTGAGGTCTTCAGTAATACACCTGAAATATACAGCGACTCAATCAAACTCTCTACAGGTTGGCCACGCTTCTTTAAACATTGTGGGATGGTGATGGGTGAAGATTGGAAATTGTCACTCATTTCCAACACACACGGCCCTCAACATACCGATTTCCTATTCCAGGCAACTATGGTCAACGCCAATTTCCCCGACAGCCCGCTTTCGCCATGATTTGATACATCGAATCCCCTACAGTATTTATGTTCCTGGTTCTGTAATTGCCTCCCCAGTGCTAGCGTTCCTCTGTTCGAAGTTGCCCATGCTTTCATTATGTGGAATGAATTCTTATCTTAGTTGATTTCTGTCCTATCCCTATTACTCTGTATATATCGTATGTTGATTACCTTCCCAAACAAGTGGCAGCCATTGGTCATGTATTTTGTCTATGTTGATTACACTTTATTCAAATCTTAGCAGCCTTTCAGTTTTCCATTTAATTGCTGTCATAAGCTTCTATTTTGTTTTCTCAGCATTCAGTAACCTAATTGAATATAATTTCTTCTTTACTTCTGATATGTCAATAAGTATAATTGATCATAACTTCGTACTATTGCTAGACTTAAGGTCTCTTATGCAGGTAAACTTAACACTATAAATTTCAATATTAAATATTCCATCAGATATACTGCACATCACTAACAAATATTTTCATTTTTTATTTATGACTGAAAATCACAATAGGTTGGAAGCACGAAGACCCCTATGGTAAGTCACATTAACTCTAGAAAAGTAAAATATATGTTATGTAGGGGAGAATAGAACACTAGAAATGTCTCTTGTTAATACACTTTGCTATTCTTCAATCTGTAGGAATTTCTATACATGATAAGCTGTTACATATTCTTGTGTGTAGTCAGAAATGAGATGTGCCAAAAACACTGATGCTGAGAAAACAAATCCCTTCGTGGATGCTGGTAATTAACTCTCTGCCTCCCTCTCCTCCTTCACTCCTATATGTCTTCTCAAAAGTTGTAACAGTTTTTTTACACGTTTGGTGGATCCATGTGAACTGTTGGCAAACATTGAAGCCCAAATATTGAAAGCCAAAGAGAAAGCATTTACCCATAAAGAGATAATGGAAAAGATAGGCAGATAGGTTTCTGCTTGTGATGAGGAAAAGTGGCTTGAAGATTACAATAAAGTAACCAAGCAATGATGGCATCTCATTGGTGTGGTGCACTTTCCATATAATTGCATAGTTTATTATCCTGTTTCATGTTCATTCATAATCCCTGGGACTATTTCTTTCATTTGATGTCTATCATAGTATTTTTCTTTGAAGTTATTTGTCTAGGGTGCTTATATGTTTCCCGTCTCAACAATATTCATTACCATTTAGTATAATCTCTATTGATCCCTACGATGATAACAACTAATGTGCTGGAAGAGGTGTGCATATAAACCTCAAACATGCAGAGCGTGCTAGAATTACTGTAAATAAGATTCCAGGTAACTCTTCATGCTTTCTTTGATGTTCATCATTGCTGAAACTTATATCTTTCTGGAGGTTATAGTAACGAGCATTCAATTTTCAGGAATGGTGGAAAATTTGATTAGCAAGACACTAATGTGGAAGGATGAACAAAAGATGTTGTTCCTCTATGATCGGGTAAATTTTTTATAACTTTTCTAGCATTTTGGTGTTTTGGGGTAACAAACAATTGCGGCATTAACTAGGTTCTAACTTCCATCAGAAATGGAAGCTAAAATTCATCTGCCTACTGATGAATCATTCAAAACAGTCTCAAAGCCCTCACTTAGAATATAATAGGTTATGAGAGAAGACGAATCAGAAAAGGTGAATTATTTTTATTATTGGAATCTAACATTCTATGTGTGTATCTGCAGATGTAATGTGCATGCAGATATATGTTATTAGTGCTTTTTTATATTTTTTGGCCCATACCATAGATATCTAGCACTTGACATGTCTGATGGTCTCATGTGCTTTTTTGTGGAAATAAAAGAGTTTGGCTTTTCTTCGTTTCCTCCCAAAAAAAACCACTGATAATGAACTATCTTGCAACTATCTAAAAGTTAGTAGCTCTTTCGTGCCAATTACTTTAAGGACACTATCAATTTCAGTTGTTCTTATTACTGTTTGTAATTGGATTAGTAATTAGATTCGTCGCCTAAAACATACATTTATTTGCTCTTTTGATGTTAAACATACATTTATTTGATTTTTTTATGTCAGTCACTTGAAACATACATTTATTTTTTTTTCTTACTTGAATTTTTTGATGGGAAGTTTAATTGGTTTTAGATTTGAAAGTGGATCTGCACTCACCGCTTCCAACCTCCTCAATCCATTAGCAGTTGATAATATATTTGAAATTAGATGATTATTACTCTATCTGTACAATAATCTTATCCTTTTAATTAGGAAACAAATTCTTTGGAAACAAATTGTTATAAATAGGAACTCACATACACTTACCTATAATGATTTTTTCTTCCTCCATAGACAGTTGTATATCCCTTTTACGCTGTGCATCGCACAGGTGTTTGACTAGTGTTATAATAAGAGGAAGTATATAAGCCCAATTCCAACACAATTTCTTTACAATCAAATTTCAATACAGCTTCTTTTTAAAGTCAAAGCAATGCATTTGAAAACAAAATTATTGTAGTATTACATGGAAAGCTCTTATGAACTCGTAAAGATTTTCCATTTAGCCAATTATGCTAGATACTTCATTATATCCATTTTTTAATTTGTTGGATACATACATACGTATAAAGTGCAGATATCCTCGTTATATGGGATCGGAACTACTCCATCCATTACCAATTAATTTTGGATTGGAACCTCATATCCCATATTAAGAACATTTAATTCGTTATTCTATAAACACACAATGCATGCAAATGTTCAATTAAAATTAGGGTAGAAAAACCGTTGCCTCTTGCTTCTTGCGCTGTAAAACGTCGCTCCAGAAGATATCACGACTCGAGTAAGGGCTAGCTTGAGTGACTGTTGAATGGCACCCTTTTGGTCGCTGGTCATGATGCCCTTTGCACAAATCACTAAATTAGTCCTCATTCTGCCCCCCAAACTCGTGATGTCTGCCTCAACGATGGTGATGCCCAATGCCTTGAGTGCACTGTTCAGCTCGGAGAACAATTCGGGCCTGTCTTCGCAGCAAAGGCTGACCTTCATGTAGACATCATTGCCATTGTTCTGTGATGTTTCTTCGTCCATGCTGCAATAATCGATGGCTACCTCGTCGGTCTCGGTCGGGATTGTGGAGAGCTTGCTCACTTCTTTCGCTTTCATACTCTGTTCTTTCACATGGTTCACTACTTGTCCTAATAGTGCTGCCTTATCCATCTGCATTATGGAAATATTAGGCGTCGTGCTTCTTCAATTTTTTACGTAAAAAATTTAATGTATGTATATATAGGTTGGGACAACATCATTCTTTTTTTTTTTTTAAATTAAAAAAAGGCAGTAGCTAGCTTGAAGTGGTAAATGAAAAAAATTACGAAAAAATTCCAAAATAAAGATATGATTATCCACTATAAATTTAAAAAGAAAAGCATTTTTTTTTTTTGGGAAGAAAAGACTATATATAGATACGGTATATTATATGGGGTTTGGATAGTGTGCTTAATGAGTGATAAGGTGTGTGCGATGTGTGTTAATGAAGTGTGTGATATGGTGTTTGGATTGTATAAAAATAGTCATCACATATAAAGCACTCCTTCACCACATATAATACACTACTTCAACACCTGTTGATTGAGCACCCAAACCAAATTCTATTATATGGCCCGATCACGTATGTAACTGTGCACTATAAAATAGGTTATCAAATTATTATCAAATCATACGGAAAAAACGCACAAGTATAGACACTTGTAATGTTATACACTCTACGTTTTCAATAATTGAAACATTCATGAATTTCACAAAATCCAATACACATTTTTAACGCTCAATATTTCTAATTGTATAAAACTAAAAATTATAAAAATTTGATAATATAAATCTACGAGCTTAGACGAATCCAATAAGATCCCACTTGACCATGTTTTATCTTATATAATTGTGTTAAAAAAATCGAATCAAAGCTACTCAATGAATAGTACAAACTACGCCAATTTTTCATTTTTTCAAAGTCGGAGGGAGTAGTAATTAACAACTCTATGTTTACGCCCTCTTTCCCTTATTTAAAGAAAAGTGCAAAAAAATCTACCAGTAATTTCAAGTCCTCACCTAAGCGGCCAAGTTCCTCCATTACCTTATGGTTGGGTTCGATTCACATCCGTCCAACGATTTGAGTAATTATATATATGGGGCTTTATTTGTTTTAAACAAGATTTCGTGTCCGAGTTATAAATGCATAGAAAGTACGCTAAAAGAAGGCTATCCAGTAGCTGAGCTAGCTCCTTAACATATACCTGGAGATAAATTTTGGGTTTGAAAGAGGCTTAAAAAGTCAATAATAATAATAGTAACAAAAACACTTTATGTTTACTAGAACCGGATCGGAGTGCAAGAAATGCAATTGAGGGATAGTTGACTAAATATTAAAACATGATACACCTATGCAACTAGGATTGAAAGTTGTCAAATTACGCCTGATTATGATAGTAACAACTAACTTGATGCAATTATTTTGTTTTCTAGGATACTTATGGTAATGATACGCGCAATTGGGCCAGGCCAGGTTAAGATTTTGGTGAAATGTTAGTCTCAAGAACAGTATGAAAAAAGTAAATATATTGAAGTTGAGCCCTATTTATGAAGATCACATGCCAAGGATGATTTATGCTTTTGCAATTAAAGAGGCTTTATTTCATGAAATGCAATGCACTCATAGTAATAATATCTTTAATTTCTAGGGTTGCATCACTTTTGAAAAAATCAAAACTAAAGAACTACTCTGCATGTGTTAAATAACAGCTTTACCTTTAAAAATACAAGTGAACCCTTAGAGATTAATATATATATATATATATATATATATATGCATATATAGAGAGAGAGCTACTTGACCCACTTTACAAACTAATCCCACTATAAATAATGGCTAAGAGACACTTATAATAGACAAAGTTAACAACAATCATGGGATGTCTGTCTGTGTACATTAATACCATAAAATAGCTAAAAAATAAAAGTGATCAAGTTGTACGGTTAATTTCGTACTACAGTCTCAAATGCTAAATTTCAAAGGCAATGTGTTGAACTTTGATGATTAAAAAACACTGAATTTTTTATGTTTCCCTACTCATCATATCTAAATTCATCATTTCTAAAACAAATACGTCACATTCACATAGAAATTCAATACTCGAATCTGTGACAAGCAAAATGTCATCTTAAAACCCTAACCAAGCCAAGAAAACACACGCATGGGCATATTTCATTATCATTATACACATACACACACACATGTATGTTTATATATTTACATATTTGGATACCTTCTCAGACTTGGGGATGAGTTTCCTGAGTGTGGAAAGCTGGGTGTTGATTCGGTCCCGGCGCCTCTTCTCGGCCTCACTGTGGCTTCTAGAAGCGGCCGCCGCCCTGTCCTCCTCCACGCCCTCGCCGGAATTGAGCCATGGAGGCACCATTAAAGAGCAGTCTTGGTCATGAGGCCAAGACCCATAATTCTCCATAATTGTCACTAATTTTGGTCAGAAAAACTGATGAGAGAAAACTGATCAATAGTAACGTGTATGTAGTGTGTGTGATATTATGATCTGATTAATTGGGGGTTTTGTGTGTACCACAATGAGTGGCAATGGTGGCTTTGTTTCAATACTGTGGGTAAATATATATATATATATATATAGAGAGAGAGAGAGAGAGAGAGAGAGAGAGAGAAAGGTGTTGTAATAAAAATAATATATGTGATCTGAAATTGGACAAGGAGATGGGGACTTATGGTGTGATGTAATAGTAACTATTGCCAATTGGTCAGATGGGAATTATGGCAGACTATTTATACTCTTGGCCTTATCTTGCAGTCATCTCAAAGGTATCAAAGTATCGATGTATATATCTGTCTATCTTAATGTATTGTTGGATCCTCCAAATCAATTACAGGATCTTTCAATTGGATTTGGACACAACGATGGTGTAATAATTCTTGGATGATTGAAAAAAATTCTTGCAAATAAAATAAAATAAACAAGATATACATATATATTGAGTGTAGCAAGGAAGGAAAATCCATTAATGGCGTGCTGTAGATTATTGAGCACGTTTAGAACTTGGTCAAAATTTCGAGTGACCCTATCTTCTTGAAGCAAGAAATCATACGGCACCATGTGTGTATTAAAAAAAGAATAAAAATAAAACTAATATTGCAAAGATGAAGTATTATTATTATTATTATTTGTGAAGCCGAAGCCAAAGAAATAGATAGTAGTATGAAAGAGCTAATATCACATAAATTACAAAGAGATGACAGGGGAATCAAATTAACCCTCAAACATAAAGTTAGAAAGTAGGGGCTTGATCACTTTAGTAATTAGTCCTCATCTCCTTAGTATTTAAACTAAAGAAAGAAAAAAAAAAATTGCTTAACAGCCAATAAGGGTTAGGAAATGAGCGGTTGGCGCTCATGATACACAAAGGAGAGAGATAGATGGTCAGGTAGAAATCGAACCCTCAACCTGAAAAGTTGACAGTCAGAATTTAGTTTATTGATAAGTATTTAATTTAAGTTTACTTAAATGATTTTAATTAAATAAAATTCGTAATAATATTATTATTCGAGAGTTTTGGAGTTGTTGCTTTTTAATACTATAAATGCATGGATATATAGGCATTAACTGACAAGGAAACACCCTTTGAATTTGTCAGAATGTACAGCTGAGTTTGGACACTAAAATTAAAATATATGGAAAAGGGAAGAACATAATCACGAAAATAATTGTTTTCAAAGAAAGATGAGTTGAGGGCTTGCATTTGTCACCAATTTTCAACAGTCATATCTCACTGCAAATATTGCTTATTATTGCCAGTATCAGCTTCGGGATTGGTGGGACATACAACAATTAAAAATATTCCAGTACACTTTCATTTCATCACAAATAACAATCATAAATAAGCTTTTTTTATTACTTCATTTTTTTTAAAAAAAAAAATTGATAGACTCATGTGTGTAGCTCATGGACCTCAGCCCCACCATCTATGTTTCTATTAGGCGAATTTTGAAGGAAAAAAAAAAATAAAAATGAAATAAATAAGTGACGGAAAAATATCATACCAAACTTATCAAGATATACAGTACAATGTACTCAAATGGTAAGTGGCATATAAATTTACAAATTACAATTACAAAGATATACTCTTTTCTTTTCTATTCTTTGTTAATAAAAAAAGTGAAAATGTAAACCCCCCAACCCCCTCTTGAAATCATGTCATTTAGTTCTTGTGATTTGATTTTTCTTTTTTGTGCAGTAAATTCTTGCATGCAAGTAATAATGACCTATATAATGTTTGCATATGATATCCCTTGCAAGAAAAGGACAAGAGAGATTCAATTACAGCGATCCAAAAAGTCTTTGATGTAGGCCCTATCCAATTTTCACAAATTTTGTAGTCATGAATCCACCATCAAAGGTGGGGTTTATTATTATTGTTTTTCTTTTTCTTTTTCTTTTTTTTTTCTTTATTTTTCCTTGTGCCTTGAAAATTTCCATTACATACCTTGTCTGGTTTCGCAGGCATTCGTTTATTATCTGTGTGTATTGTGTCGATGGATAAATGGTTACTCGATCGACAACACATACAATAATACGATGGCTATAATCTTGATGGTCAGCTAATGTACGTTGATGGACGCATATATTGTTGAGTGTCGGATGGGAGGACATCTTCAAAATTGTCGGTTTGTTTTCATCATGTAATTTTTTTTTTTTGTAAAAATATTGACACTTGAGTGTCGGCAAAGGATATGGAAGCCCAAGCTGAACAAATTACAAATGGATAAAAGGGACGGATAGAGAGCCATTACAAGAAAAAACCCAATTACCGACCCCAATTCCAGACCACCATAGTCCGGGTCAGATTTACCGACCCCATATTTATTTAATATTTTTATTAAATATTTCTTTGATTATTTATATAATTTAATTATTTATTTATTTTTGCTAATTAATTATTTATTTATTTGATATTAATTAATTATTTATTTATTAATTTAATTACTGAATTCAATAAATTAATTAATTAATAAATTTTATTTTAATTTTTGAGTTCCTAGCTCTTTTTATTAAAAATAATTTATTTTATTATATTTATTTTAATTTTTAATAATTTTATTATTTTATTTAATTCATTGATTTCAATTTTTTTATTTAATTAATAAATTATTTATTATTTAATTAATATAATTTTAGTTTATATTTATATTTTAATTAATTAACTACAAGAACAAGTCAATTTAGCGATCGAAATTCACGATCGAACATATTGGGTCGCTATTACCAATAAAATTATTTATATTGAGTATTGAACTTTATATTGCATATGTTATTTTTCTAATTTTTAATTACGGAATTAATATCTTATAAAGTTTTTAAATTAATTAATATTTAATCATATTGATTTGTGTTTTCTTAAATTTAATTAGTGATACCCATTTAGTTTAATTTTATGTTTTGTTTAATTAATGAATTATTCAATTATTTATTTAATTCAAATCAATTTATATAATACTTTTTAGTTATTAATTTACACATTTATGTATAAAAATATTATATATATTTAACAAATTTCAAATAATAACATGAAATGTTGTGTATCCGGATGGCACGCGCACGGGTGAGAAATCCATTCACTTGGGTTCGAATCCCCTATTCAACATTTAGGGAGGAATTAATATATATATACATATATATGACACGTGGCGGGTTCTTATTGGTGGCGCAAAGGGCTAGCAAAGATGGTTAAGGTTGAGGATGGTGATGGTGTGAGGTTGTGGGTTCGAGCACATTTTATTGCATATAAGAGATTTACCAACCCCAATTGCAGTCGGTAACTTCGGGTCCACGGTCTCCAGACCTCGATTACCGACCCCATAGTTGGTCGGTAATGGGGTCGTGTTTGGCTATCATTGAGCCAAGAACCTTTTTCTCCTCAAGGGAAGCTATCGGGAAAGGATCAAATCGATTACGGGTCCGGAAAATTAATAACGCACACAAAATTGACTGAATTTCAATATACTCCAATGAAGGAAATCAGTAAAAGATACAATGAAGTAAATTGACATAAAGGAAATCTTGGGGTGGATTGGTCTCTCTTGATTATGTGCTCGTCATCCCCCTATTTTGAGTCGATCGGGATTTTCTTCCCTTCGTCGTCCTTGGCCGATTGTTTTGGCCCTGAACCTCGGGCCTCTCTCGATGCTTCTTCTCTTCTTGTCACCCATTACTTCTTTTTCCATTTTTGACCCAATTGCCTGGCCAAATCTTCCTCTTATGGCCCAATATCTTGGTGGTCACAATAGATGCCCTCCTTACTTGGGCATGCTTTCGGCCGGAAAGGGCCCAAGTAAACTTATTTCTTCCTTCTCCCTTTTTTCCCCGTTAACTCCCCCAGGGTATACGGCCACGATCTCTTATGCTCCTCGAATCTCGCTATTCCTCGCTCCCATCATTATCTGTCTTTTCATCTTCTTTTCCTTCACTTCGTTTGTCGTGATTTCTCTGCTCTTCTTTCCTGCGAACTTCTCCTTCGTCGTTACCCTTCTTCATCCTGGTATTTAACCGAACCTTTCTTTCTTTTCTTCTCGAATCAAGAACATTGAAGAGTCTTTCGCCGATCAGACCTCTATTCGTTTTACTGACGATGCCTTCACAACTATTGGGCCTTTGGCCACTTCCGTGGAAGCTGATGCCTGTGTTTCCAGTTTCTTTGGTGATCAAAAAACAATCCCTTTGTTTTCAGATCGTTTTTCTCCAAAACTTTTTACTAATCTTGGTACCTGGCCTACCGTGACCACTGAATACACCAATTTGTATAAACGGGTGCGGCCTTAGTGCGAAGCGGTTTGGGCAACCGCTAATATTGGCCACTTGGTTAAGTTGAGCGCTCAACCGTTTCCCTCCAATTATCGGCCCATCTTCGCACTCTTGTGCTTCCGGAACTCTTCTGTAAATTGTTTTTGTTTTCCATAGGGTATGATGACCCCAACTATTGAAGACGTCAAACTCCTTCTTGACATAGCCTCTATTGGGAACCATTTCATAGGGGTTTCTGATTGCGAAAAGCCATCACAGGATAATACTGGCTACATATCCAAGCTTACCTATACTAACTGGATTAAACAATACAGGAGTGACCCATCTTCCTCAGAACTTCAGAAACTATAACCTTTGGCTTTTATGATGTTTTTCCTCAACAGATACTTTTGGTGTGCCCCAACCAAAGCTGTCGTTCTCGAGGCTTACCCTCTTGCTTCTAAAATCATGGAGGGGAATCGTATGCCTCTTGCTGATTATTTTCTCACCCATCTATATGCTGGCATCTCAATTCAGGTCCAGGGTTGGGCCAACTGTCACTCAGACAGATCTCGCAACCCTCTCTTGTTTCTTCACTTATGGTTGGTTTGGCATTTTCGGGATATTATTGCCTTGGGGCTCAGACACCCGTCACTATGCCTTCTTCGAGCA
The DNA here is from genome assembly GCA_030278955.1 of Hygrophila difformis. Lineage (NCBI taxonomy): Eukaryota > Viridiplantae > Streptophyta > Magnoliopsida > Lamiales > Acanthaceae > Hygrophila > Hygrophila difformis. The sequence goes on from JAOANR010000004.1 coordinate 19,460,489, forward strand.
ATGATCTCCTTGGGGTCCGTTTTCCCGAAATGCATTTGACTTAGTGGATATATTATTTCATGAACAGATCGTCTACCGCCTCTTTCTCTAATTGCCTTTATGGTAGTGCTTCTGGCAGTTGGGTTTCGACTATTGGCACTCCCCCTTTTGGTACACCCCTGCCGAAGCCGGTTGCTCAAGTCTGGAATGTCTGCATCATTCCTTGCCACATCTTTAATTGCTCTTTGGCGGTGCCCTCCAATCATTCTATTCTTTCTGAGGTTTATAACCCTCACATGGTCAGTCGTCAATTTGGTTTTGCCCAAGATATGATTCTTGCTCTCCACGACCCTAATAGATATAACAAAGAGTACAAGGGAATCGGCCTTTCCGAGAGTCGTCAATCCTGTCGGACTTGGGCCATTCGAATTCGTGATTTTGAAGTTCCTTCCTTTGATGTCCGTCCTGGCTTATCGACCAAGCGTTTTGGCGATTGGTGGGAAAAAGTATTGGCTTGTGCTCTCTTTGGGACCGACTTGTAAGCTCATTTCATTGCCCGTGGCTTTCCAGGTATTATGATGTTCTCTATTATTGAATTGGCCCCTGATTATTCCTGTTCCTCTCAGGAGGATGAGCGTTTGGCCCCTCCGCCTAGTAAGTCTTCCTTATTTCCTATATTCTTTCTGTTCTTTACGTCTCTTTTCGGACTATCCTCTTATTCCTCCCTTCTTCATAGGATCTAAACCGCAAAAAGATGCTTCGGCCCATCAATCTCGTCCACCTACTTCGTCTACTTCCGCCGTTGCCACTGCCTCTGGCCGAAAACGGACTTCTCCGAGTTCGGGTAGGTCGGATGATGATCCTACTCCCAAAACTCGGAGGCGATCGTCTTGTTCTCCCCTTCCTGGATCAACCACTGTGGCTGATCAGGTACTATGCCTCCTCATTTTTTTTTTCTTAATAGATATTTTGGCCGTTCATTAGCATGATGGTGATAACTCTCTCTCTCTCTCTCTATGTTTTTTTTTTAAGAATCGTCCACTTTTAGATTTGTCTGCGACGTTGGCTTCTCTTAGCCACTCGTCTGACCCAGATGACGTACCTCATCAATCTCCTATCCTTTCTTGTTCGGCTTTGGACCCTATAGATGAAATCTCTGTTGTTCCTTCTTCTGCTGCATCTTTCGGCCCTCTTGTTCAATCTTCTTTTAATATTCATGAGGCTGATATGGAGCCTAATCCAACCTTTTCTTATTTGGCTCCTCACACTCATTGGGTTGAGACTGAGCTAGCTATCCGTGCCCAGCCGTTCCTTCGGCTACCCCTCAACCATCTTCTTCGGTTATCGTCCTTTCCAATCCTTCTTTTGTCCATCTTTAACAAGAAGGATCATCTTCCGTCGAAGAAGTCCCTGCTTCCCCTTTTTCGGATAGAGAAGTTTTAGATGAATTTGTCTCCCCTATCTTGCCTCTTCCTGCATCAGATTTCTCTGATAGCTTTGGGGCCTGTTTAGATGAATTGGATCGTCTAGTCACTCATCAACCGGATGTGCTTTCAGTTCAAACCAAGCCTCTTCTCTTGCTTGTTTCCCATATTGAACGGGCTTTTTCTGAAGAACTTATTTCCTCGGGTTTGGAGAATGCTATTAAGGCGATATCTACCTGCATCTTGCGTATGGACTTGGAACTTCCCGGTGTTCTAGCTGCTCGTAATAAACTTGAAGATGAGCAGGCTTCCATAGCCCTTCATAAGGGGATGTTCGACAAACATTCCTCTGACTATCAAGAATGTATGAACAAGTTGTCAGGTAATGATCTCCTCAAGCTTAAATTTTCGGAGGAGCTTGCTGCGACCCAATTGGAAATCTGCCGACTTCAATGCAAGGCGCAGGATCTAGAGAACGCCTTGGCTGACGTGGATAAGGAGTCGGCTTGTCTACAACGTCTTCTCAAAAAACTTCATAAATCTGCCCAAGTTCCGAAAGAAAAGCTCACCGGTGTTCAGCGGGAGATGGGCTACATTTCTTTGAGATCAGCTTTTAGTGAGGAAGTTATTGGTGTTTTTCAGGGTCTATGGTCGGAGACTCAAGCTGTGGTCGGCAAACTCCACCCCCTTGCCACTAAATTACGCTCTTCGTCCAATACTTCCTTGGCTCCTGTCGACTCTGTTGATCCTATCCTTCCTGCTGCTGTCCCCTTGTTGGAAAATGAAACTAGGCCCTCGGATATTACTTTATCGTCGATTCGTCCCTCTGCCAGAGATGGTATGATCTAACTACACCCTTTTATTCTTTGTTGAATTTCTCCTTTTCTTATCCACATTGTTTTCTCCAGATACCCAGTCTGAGCTTCTTCAGGATGCGTCTGAGCATCTGCTTTCATCTCAACCGGACGATGCTCAAGTTTCCACTGAATATGAAGCTCGGGTGCTTCAAGTTTTTCAATCAGCATTGGATCCCGTCACTGGTCCTAATTCTTCGGACAATCCGAACTTTCATAGCCTTGGTGGGTTGGATGACGATGTTGCCTTTGATATTAGTGATGACTGATCATTGTAAAACTCATTATTTTTCACAGTATTCATTTGTTGTAATGGCCGTAATTTTTTTCGGCCAGATTTCTTTTGTGGCGGCCCCTTTGCCCTTAATGTGTTTTTGTTGACTTAGTTAAACTTTCGGCCGATACTTGGACGTACGATCGACCTGTTTATTGCCATTTGTCTTTTTGCGCATTACTTTGTCAGTTTCCTGTAATCTTCGGGATTTCTTCTGGCAGGGCAATATTCTCTGCAACTTTCTCGGAAATTATAAATCGTCTTTTCCATAATTGGCATTTACTGGTTTACGTTTCTAATTTCGCCATCAATGCCAGCTTTTCACTCCCCTATAAATTCCAGTAGTCCCATGCCCTCCAATATCATGCTTTACAATATGTTGCATACTCTCTTCATTCCATATTCTTTCCCTTGCGCCTATGCCTCCATGGCCTATTAGGCTTCCTTATTCACTGGCATCTTTGGCCAAGACACAAAAAACTCTTGTCCATGCAACGCGAACTCATCTAATGTTCTCGTTATCATACTCATGCGGGAGAGGATCTCTGAATACTTTTTCTAATGTTGATCTCGACGGTCATCTTCAGGCTTCGATCTGTCTCTAAATATTGATATGACATGTCGTATCCTTGCTCATGTTGGTCCCATACTTTTGGGTGACCGATTGGTAATCGCTCCATTCTATGGGACCCTATAATCTATTTCGCTCTGAAGGGCATACCCCTCGGAGTTCTTTTCTACTGTGCTTTTCTAGCAGGGTATTCCCATTGTTTTCGGAGCGAAATTTATATTTTACTTTTTTTTTCTTTTTGATCAGTGAGGCTGGTTTCACTAGCACAGCCTTTGCCTATCTCCCCGACAGGAAGGTCTTGGGAATGATTCTAAATGTCTTCCACTTCAGATTCCACTGGTTCCCTTCTCTTCCCTGATGTGGTAGTATAGAACATTTCCCTTGTATATTGTAACTTCGAACTACCCACGCCACTTTCGGCCAAAGTAGCTCCTCTTTATAATTTTCGTCCTTTGAATAAAATGTTTACTTTTCTTGTTTAATCCCATACTTAAGCATAATATTTCTTCATATATCTTGCATTAACTTTATTTGTCATTTGCTCTCCATTTTCGTCCACTAATATGTATTCTCCATTTGGCAATTTCGTCTGAACAATAAACGGCCCCTCCGAATTGGGGCTCCACTTTCCCATTCGGCCATCCTTCTGCTTGGGTGGCCATATAACTTTCCAAACTTAATCGCCAACTTCAAAACGTTTAACTCGGATTCTCTTATCGTACCAGTTGGCCACAACATCTTTATTTTTCTGTAAATTTTTGAATGCTTCAACCCGATCAGAGTTAATATCCAATAATTCGTCCTTCATTGCCTGATTATACTGTCCGGATGAGACTTGGTCTGCCTGGCTTGTCCTCAAAGTCGGCACTGTTATTTCAGCCGGCAATACTGCATCCATCCCATAAGTCAGCCGAAACGGCGTAAACCCAGTGGCTGAAGTCTTAGCGTTCAGATAGGCCCATAATGCCTCAGACAACTTTTCGTGCCACTTCCTTGGTTGATTTTCAATCATCTTCTTAATAATTCCTATCAACTGTTTGTTTGTGGCCTCTGCTTGCCCATTTCCTTTTGGATAATATGGGGATGAGTGTACAATCTTCATTCCATATTCATCCGCAAAGGCCATAACTTTATCTCCCACAAATACAGTTCCTCTGTCTATTAAAATCGTCTGTGGAATTCCAAATCTGTAAATCAATTCTCATTTAATAAATTCGATGACCTCTTCTTGAGAAATACTGACGTATGCTTGTGCTTCGGCCCAGTTTGTAAAATAATTTGTGGCCACCAAGACATACTCATGTCTCTTTGAAGAAGAGGGGTGAATTTTTTCAATAATATCCATAGCCCATCCTCGAAATGGCCATGGTTTAATCATAATGTGTAACTCTTCGGCCGGAAGCTTCTGAATCGGCCCATGCTTTTGGCACTCGCGACATCCTCTAGTGTATCTTTCACAATCCGCTCCCATACTCGGCCAATAGTATCCCAACCGAATAATACTCCACTTCATTGATTTTCCAGCTCGATGCGCGCAACAAATTCCTTCGTGTACTTCGCCCATCACTCTCTTAGCGTCTTCTTCTCCTACACATCGGAGTAATATTCTATCAAGGGCCCGCTTAAAGAGTAATCCTCCTATTATCATATAATCCATCGCTTTCCGATTTTCGGCTGGGCTAGCTCCGGCTAGATCTTCTAAAATTCGTGCTATTTCTTTAATCCATTCGGCCTTCTCTATTTCGGCCAAACATATCACAATGTTGCCCGCCTTCGGCATTATCTTATATCTTGACGCATGTTGCGCTAATTCATTGGCCAATTCATTCTCTCTTCTCGGGATGTACTCAACGTACACTTCATCAAATTCTTCTAATAAATCAATTGCCTCTTCATACAACCCAATTAACTGTGAGCTCTTAATAGAAAAATCCACGAGTAATTGCTGAATAACCACCCGAGAATCTCCTTTGACTACTATGGCCTTGACTCCTTCCTTTATCAGCTGTAAGACATAGGCAATGTGAACCCTTGCCCTCCGATGTATGTAATGTGAACCCTCCTCCAACACCTGAGGCTGATTTCGACCCATCGAACATCATCATCCACGTATGTAGGTATACTATTCCTACCTCGTCTCTATCCTTTGGCCGAACTTCCTATTCAATACCTTCTGGTATTGGAGACATTGGATGATCGGCCAGGAAATTGGCTATAATTTGTCCTTTCATGGCATTCAGTGGATGGTACTTCAAATTATACACATTTAATTTCAGGGCCCATTTAGCCATTTCGATTGCTGATCGGATCATTCATCATAATTTTAACTATGTCAACCGAAGCCACTACTACTACTTGTCTCGGCTGAATATAATATTCCAGCTTTTGACATGCATGATATAGACTTAGACACAACTTATGAATCGGCGAATACCTGAGCTCTGCATCTTTGAGGATTCTGCTCAAATAGTAAATCGCTCGATCTCTACCTTCTTCATCTTCTTGAGCTAATAATGCTCATATGGATTCTTCGGTCGCTGCTATGTATATCTCTAATGGTCGGCCGAGGACAGGAGGAACCAACACAGGTGGACTGATTAGAGCTTGCTTTAATTGCTCAAAGGCTCTCTGTTGGTCATCTCCCCATTTGAATTCTTCTTCCTTCTTTAACCTCGGCAGATCGGTTAATGGCTTTCCTTTCCCAGCTGCAGTAGCCAAGAATCTCCTTAGAAAACAAATCTCACCTAAGAATTTCTGCAGACTTTTCCTATCATGAGGTGGTCTAGCTTCCTGGATAGCTTTGGTTTTGTTTGCATCTACCTCTATTCCCTTGTTATGTACCAAGAACCCCAGCAAATTTCCTGCATGTACTCCAAAAGCACACTTGGTTGGATTCATTTTGACTCCATGTGACCTCATTCTTGCAAACACTCTTCTTAAATCGGCCAAATGGCTCTCCGCATCTTCGGATCGGACCATGACATCATCAATGTAGACTTCCACACAGTCTCCTATTAGATCATGAAAAACATAATTCATGGTCCTTTGAAATGTAGCCCCAGCATTCTTCAACCCAAATGGCATAACTACCCATTCATAAATCCCAATGGCTCCAGGGCATCTAAATGCAGTCTTGTGTATATCTTCTTCGGCCATAAAGATTTGGATATAACCAGAATAACCATCCATAAAATATAGCATTCCTTGCTTTGCAGTCGAATCAATTAACAAATCAACAATGGGCATCATATATTCATCTTTGGGAGTTGTTATATTGAGATTTCGGAAATCAATACAAACTCTCAACTTCCCATTCTTTTTTATTACTGGTACAAAATTCGATGGCACAATATTCGATAGCCATTCTAAATATGTAGCTGGCCTAAAAAATCCGGCCGCTAACAATTTCTCTATCTCTTCTTTCTTCTTTGGGACAATTTCGGGCACTGCCCTCCTGGCCGGCTGTTTATGCAGCCTGAAACCTTCTTTAATAGGTAGTCTGTGTTCTACAATTGATCTTTCGAAGCCACACATTTTTGTGTAATCCCAGGCAAGACAATCTTTGAACTCAACTAAGACTTCCTTGAATCGGCTGATCAAAAGTTGATCCAGACTCGCACTGATTGGAATCTCTCTTGGATGTTCGTCTGTGCAAACATTAATCATTTTCAGAGGATCTTGTGCTTTGAAGTCTGGTATCCGCTTTGGGATGGCGTCCATGAGTTCACTCTATCTTGCCTTTTCATCCGTAGGTTCGATTTCGGCCGACTCGAACTCGGTTGTCTCTTTGCTGCTTTCTTCCATCATTTATCTTCTCCTAAAGTTGGCCGTGGGTCGACCTGATATCTCACTTCAAATCCCAAATCTATCGAGCCACACTCAACAACCTCTGGATATCGGTCCCCTACGACCGCCAGGAACGGTTGTATGGGTTCCTCATATAGCACTGCATCAATTCATCCGGCTGAACTGACTGGAAATGGAGGCTGATCCCCATCAACTTCCTCCATTATGCCATCGTTCTTCCAGAACCACATCTTCTGGTGAAGAGTTGATGGCAAACATCATGCTGTGTGAATCTAGCATCGGCCTAATAAAGCCGCATATGGAACCTCAGTATCTACTATAAGGAACATAGTCGGAATCGAAATCGTTCTGACTGTCACGTCTACCAGAATACATCCTTCAGCCACCGTCTGGGTACCCACAAAGCTCAACACCTTCATTCTTGTGGGCAGCAAATCCTCTTTAGTTCGGCCGATTTTGGCCAGAGTAGATTATGGCATGATATTCACAGTTGCTCCTCCATCCACAAACATCCTTCTCAGTGGTCTCGCATTTACCCAACCTTTAACATACAAAGGCCTCACATGTTGAGACATCTTTGTAGTGGGAGGTAAAATGGTACTTGGCTGTGCATCTGGGACGAAGGCCTTATATCCTTCTTTAAAAGTCTTTTCAACTTCGGCCTCTGGCCGAAGCGCTTCCATCATGGCGAAACAAAAGTCCACTACAGGCTCTTCTGCGCCGAAATATTCCCCTTCTTTCTGAAAAAATACCACAGCAGGTTCAGTATCGAACCAATACTCTTTATTGTTTGATGTGGTCATGCCTACCATGTTAGCACTAGATCCAAAGTCGAACTTGAATTGCCGAACTGAAGGAGTTTCATTATTTGGGATAATGGACGTTTTCGGTTTCCATTCCCTTGTTCGGACTGGTCTAGGCTTCCATTTTTCTTCTATCTCTCCTAGATCATTGTCGGCTCGAAGCTCTTTTTGTTTCGTCCGAAATTCTGTTTTATTTTTCAGCCGATCCTCATTGTTCTTCGGCTTATACATTTCTTGTTTCCTACTTTCGGCTGACTTTAGGCGAGCCGAAAATATCTTGCTTAAAATTCTTCCCTCAGAAAAGAATCATCGTTTGGGAAGTCTTACTCCATATGCATTCTTTCATATTCTTCTTCATGTGCCGCGACCGCTTTCAACCGTTGCATTCTCCTCTTGAACGTGCGATACGACCCTTTCCCCTTTTGGGTAATCGTATCATTTGCCCTCCAAGACGGAGCTTCAAATCGGCCCTGGCCGAAGTGCCCTCGTTTTGGAGAGTTTTGGACCCATTGACCCACCTGAGTATTAGCTGGTGGTCTTCTGACCCTCTTCATTTCCATAGATATAGCTTCCTCAAGGACTTTAATCTGTATTACAGTTTTCCTATTCTTTTTATCCGCTGTTAGCTTCATCTCCGAATCCCAACCATTAGTGATTATCTTCAAAGTCGACTTCTCCGTTTCTTCTTTCAATTCCGACTTTTTTCCTCCTTCCAACTGTTTGATCCATCCTTGACCTCATAATCACCCAGTCGATCGAAAACATCTGATACATTCTCCTTCCCCTTTTGGGGAAAACCCAATCGTTTCCACACTCCCGTCTTCTTCTGACCCGATGGTTGTTCTCCCAGCCGATCGTTTACAAACCCCTTGATGGTTGATGGCTGATCCCCTAACCGATCATGTGCAGACTTTTTCTGATCAGGATGTACCATTACCATATTAGCAACTGGGAATGGGTTCTTATCAATTGCCATCAATCTATCTGGGAATTTCATCTTCCCATCATCAATATGCTTCTGGACCATCTTCCTGAAATGTCCGCAGACTGCAGTAGTATGGGTGGCAGATGCATTAAATCTACACCACCCGGCCTCCATTTGTTCCTTTATCGGCTACGGATGATTTCCCTTGAACTCAAAGAGTCAATTCTTCAAACAATAATCAAAGATCTCATCCATCTGAGAAAGATCAAAAGTATAAAATCTTTGAGATTCATCTCTAACTTCACCCTCCTTTTCCTTTCCTCTTACTGGCCGGAGAGCTGGACAAGTCATAGGCTTCTTAATTACTAACTCGACCCTTACGACTTCTGCTAAGGCGGGCACATCCTCCATATTAAATTCTTCACCAACCTCACACCTATCCAGAGATCCTGCAAAGGATGCAGCCGATTGGATAGGTTGAGATCTTCCGCCTTGACTTGAAAGTCGCTTGTTCGTGAAACTTTTGACAAATTTCCCACACGAGTATTTTTAAGAAAATGAGATAATCCTGGTGTTGATTTTATTTGATGAAAATCGATTTATGAAAGTGGAGTTGGAATTAGGGATATGTTTATAGGTTATCACATTTTTATTTACTCGTGTTAAGAAACTGTGGCCCGAAAGCGCACGGCGTCAAAAATTGCAGTATTTATAGTAAGTACCGGATCGTTCACTGGAGGATGTGCGATAGAAGCAGGGCCCACGTCGTTTACTAAGATTTTCCACTCGGTTACTCGATTCAAGTTTGTGTTTTAATTATCAACTACTTGACATAATTTAAACTAGATTATGAAAGCAATTAATATAAAGCAGATAAAATTATTCTAGAAAGCGAATTAAATTTAATCTAAGAAAGCAATAAAATTATTCTAAGAAAGCGGTTAAGATTATTCTAAGAAAGCAGATTTAAAATATGACAGAAGGGACAGGAAGAAAAGAATAAAGATTGGACAAGATTCAGATGAAACACAATTAAACTTCCATTTTTAATACACAAATCGCAGCTTGGGATAATCTTCAAGTTAGCTAATTCTCATGCTCTCTACACCATGTTCCCTTTAACAGACAGGTACTTACAGTAAGAGTTTACATGCTCTTAAGACAACAAATTCTAAGATACCACAGACTTACAACTGCTCCCGTCAGAGCGTGTCATTTATCTGTGGTGGACAAGCAACACCTGGCAAATCATTAGTTGACGTGCCAAGTACTCCTATCAATCCCCCATGTCACACCCAAAGATTTTAATCGAGCCTGAACTATCCCTTAACTATCAGTCCTAGTAGCAGTTACACAACTCTCAATACAACCGAGTGACCTCTAACGAATGCATTTAAAAGAAAGCGATAAAGAAAGCATTTAAAATCCTATCACTCGGAGGTTTTTGAAAGTTTGACCCTGGTAGTAAAAGAAAGCCCCCAATGAGAATGACCGGATGTGGATCAAGAATTCCCGGCTCTCGGTGAACCGCTCGCAGTGTTCACTTCCTTCCGGGTGGTTATGAGATACAAACTAATGAAACGAACTAGTGAATTAGTTCGTTCCAGATGCACTCACTCAGGATCAAAAATAGGCTTTGGCAGAAGAGGACAGCAGTTGAAAGAGTACTCAACCCTATCTCAGAAAATAACCAAGGCCCGAATGTTGTTCCTCTAGTATTAACTATCACACCGTATTTGAGTCCAAGTGGACCCCATCTCAGTGCAACATTTAATATCAGATTCCCAACACACAGCAATTTCGGAAAATAATTGATTTGAAAACCATTCCCTAAACAGGTACTAGCCTCTCAATTAAAACACAGATCCTTTCAGTCTAGGTGAGACCTAATCGCTGACTCTGCTTCTAATTTCCCAAAATCAACCCCCAGTCGGATATGAATTAGTCATAACTGAGGAATTTATCCCTTACTTAGATCCGGATTTTATAAATGAATTTTTGTTGGAGATTTATCATGAGACATCTGATTTAAATCACGACTTCTATGTCCAAGGGAAGGATCCCAAAATAATTATGACCACAATATTTACATAATAGTATCATGCATAATTTTATAAAGAAGTGTAAAATTAAATAACCCAAAATATAAGGTGGGTTTAGACAGAAGTTGGAACACAAAGATGAAATAGCCGGAGATGAGAAGAATTTTGGCTAAAGAGATGACAAAATAATTAGGGTTAATTGGATTGCAGTTATCTGTGGTCCAGTTCCCTAATTATTAAGGTGAGATGATTTTTAGACAGTGGAATGCCCTAAATGACAGTTGCCGCCGTCATCTTAGACTCCACTATCTGTGAATTTGGATGAAAACCTACATGTTCTATTACTGCACTAATTATTAGATGACATTGGCATATATCATCTAACATTACTACAGCTTCAGATTCGGGTTTGAAATTAAGATAAAGAAAAGAAAACTGTATCCGGATAGGCGTCAGCTGAGCAGCTATTATAATCCCGGATGGACGAACCGCCAAGGCTTCCACCGACCACTATCCGGACCATGCAAAATAACATCTAGTAATTAATATACAGACCACGAGCTAGTTTATCCGTGTGGGAATACCCGCCAACATTAGTCTGTCATACCTCTTACCAGCTGTTTCACACAACACGGGTAAAGACAAAATAAATAAAAGAAAATATTTTTGGGTCGTCTTGTATGAGAGACTTTGGTTTCTCATGCAAGGGTATGGAAATTATTCCATAATTACTCTTTATGTCTAAATAATCACTCATTCCATAATTAATTAATTACAGTCCGGATTATATACTTAGATCATTAGAGTTTAATTTTTGTAGAAGAATCTTTTAATGGGAAATTGAACAAAGTTCTTTATATCAAATTAATCATGGGTTGAGATCATTGGATTTCAACCTCAAAATATTAATATAAAGGTTCAATTAATTAATGGGGTGAGATGGAGAATAAAAATTTGGCAAAAAGGTGCCATGCATGTCGTGAGACAGAGTCTGTGTCGTGAACCGTGGGTTCACGACGGGAGGATCACGACATGAGAGGTGGGAAATAAGAGAAATTAATAATTTTTAGAAATTTAGGGTTTGTTGTGTCACTAAACAAAAATCTGTGTCGCTAGGCATGGCCTCGCGACAAGGGTTTAGCGACACAAGGTTCGAAAATTCAACAAGGGCATAATTCCTGGTCGCGGAACAAGGAGTGTCTCGCGGACCGTGGGTCCGCGACAGGGGTTTCACGACAGAGCCGTTCCAGAATAAATTGCAAGTATTTGGGTCCTCGGTCGCTAATCAAGGAGTGTGTCGCGAACCGTGGGTTCGCGACAGGCTTGCCTCGCGACCGAGGGATTGTAAAAATTTTATAAAATTTCGGCAGCATAACGCCTAATATTGCATTGCATAAAAGTGCGTTGTGATCTCACAACGGGAATATTACGTTGCAACCCGTGGGGTTACAACATGATGCAATACAATATAGGAAATGCAATTTTTGAAATAATAATATGCACAAACACTCAAATATCATCCCTTTCTAGATCTAATATATTAAAAATAAAAATAAAAATGAAAATAAAATACTACCTAAATACTAAGATAGCAACAGAAACAAAAAAACAAATAAGAAAAGAAACAAAACTAGCACTAGCACAAAACTAAAAATAAACTAAACTAACCAACTAATTTAATAAACCTATACTAAATCTATCAAGGGATAAATAACAGGTGTTTGTGCATTTTTTAATCTAAATGAGCATTAAAACCTAACTAAAACAAAAAAAAGTCAAGCAACCCAAAAATTTAAGATAAAGCAGTACATACTAGGAGAGGAGCCCATCACAGAATATTTGTGAGACATTTTCTTGATCATTTCAACAAAATATGGTTTAAAATACACCCATTGATTAAGTGTTTTCAACCCAAAATACAAAAATAAAATAAGCTGGAAAATGTGAGCACTAGCCACACTAATTGATTACAGAAATTAAACTAAAACTACACTACAATCTACATTACATAAAAATAAAACTATCTACACTAAAAACTACTTGAGAGCACAGTGGTGCCCCAAGAACAGAAATTAAACTGCAAGTGTGGCTAAGTTACTGTTCAAGGGGGGTGGGAGGATATATTTATAAAGTAGTGGAAAAATAAGCCCTAGACCCATTAAAGGTCCATGTCGCTAGACAAATGATGTGTCGCGGAACAATTTGTGGCTAGGGACACAACTCACAAATGCATTTTTAATTCTGAGGTCTGCGATGCAAGGGGCCGGGAGCTCGAGTCCCAGGAGGATAAGACGAAAATCCCTTACCCAACGGGACCTCAAGTCCTGGGAGCTTTCAACTCTTTTGACATGTGTTGAATTTTGAAATAAACATGTCACGTGAGCACGTGAGCTAAGCTGCTTTAATTTTCTCTGTCTGTGTCGTGGTCGCGATCCCCGTGTCGCGAATCATTGTTTCGCGACACAGATTTTGTGTCTTGATACTCCCAGTCCCTAACCATTTTCCTGTCCCTAGACACGTGTCGCGATACCCCTCTCACAGTCGTGGAGCAATTTTCCAGTCGCGAGCACCCGGTCGCGAGGCATTGGATCGCGACCGGATGGGATTTTCTCTCTCCTCTCTATTCTTTTCTCCTCCATTTCTTTCTCTCTCTTTCCTTATTTTTCTTCTCCTTCTTCACAGATTTCTTCTTCCTCTCCATTCTTGTTCCATTTTCTTTCTTCTTCTTCTTTCTTGCTTCCTGTTTTTCATTTTCTTCTTCCAAATTCCTCCTTTTTCTATTTTTCTTGCTTCCAGTTTTCTTCCTCTCGTTTGGGTGGAGCAGGGGGCCGCTGCCGGATTGCGAAGGGGGCGGCGGCTGTGATTTGGTGGTCGGAAGAGGGGCTGTTGGACGAAGATGGTGAGACGCCGGAGGGAGCTGCTGGATCTGGGGATGAAGATGGAGGTGTCGGTGGCGACGCCGTCGACTGTGACGGTGGTGTTTGAGATGGCCAGATTTGAGGGCTCCCATTTTAGGCCTTCGCCGGAATTTGGAACGCGATTGGGGGTGAGAGGCGACTGGAGCTTGGAATCGATGGCCGGAGGTGCTGTCGGAGTTGGTGTGTTTGAGGAAGGGCGTGGTGGACGGAACTTGACCGGAGATGGGAGGCTGCTGGTGGTGAGGGGTGGCAGGAAAGAGGTGTTGCGGTGGCTGCCGGCTGCTGAGGCTGGAAAATGAAAAAGGGGGATTCATCGGAATCTCGCCGGAAGAGGTGGCCGGCGGCGACGGCGGCGCCGGCGCCGGGTTAGGGTTAGGGTTGGGGTTGCTGGTTGTGGTGGTGATTGGGCTTTGGATGGTATTGGGCCAATGTTGGTGGGCTTAGGGGTTTTTGGACTTTGGAAAATGGATTGGACTGGACCAAATTAAATTAAAACACCTGCAATTCATTAAAATAGATTAGTGGATCCATTAATCTAATTAAAGCAGAAAATAGAGATAAAAATAAACAAAAAAATATTATAAATATATATACATCAAATATAAAATAATATATGTATATTTATTTCCATTTGATTATTTTGTTTGTGTTCCGTTTAATGGACTCGTGTTCCACCGAACAGATACTACCAAACCATAATTATCAAACGTGGGATTTTTAATATTTTTTATCATGTTTTTGGAATTTTTTAACATAAATTTAATAAAATAACAATATTTTTGTATTTTTCAATACCAGCTTATTATTTATACAAATTTGCACATATCTGTCAAATTCGACTGCTTTCTTATTTAAATAAGACCGGAATGCGATCAAATGTCCGTATTAGACACGGAAATAGATTGAAAATAATGGTCAATTTTGGCCATTATCATTCTGCCAAGTAAGTCTCCATCCTTATTGTTTCGGCCATTAATTCGGCCACCGTTTTTGGTCTTGTTACCATTAATCTATCCTTGATAGCAAATTTTAGATTTTGCTTCAAAATATGAATATATTCATGTTCTGATAACACCGTCTTCATTTGAGCTTTGACGGCATAGAACCTCTCCAAAAACTCATTAACTATTTCTCCTGCTTTCTGCTTGGTAGAGGTTAGGTCCATTACTGACACCTCAGGACTAGTATCATAGAATTGGTCATGAAATAACTGTTGCATTTCTGCCCAGGTATTAACTGATCCTGGTGGTAAGTTAATGTACCAATCAAACGCTGGACCATTAAGTGACAAACTAAACAAAATCAACTTGTGGAAATCGTTCTGTGCTATTCTGGTGCACTGAGCTGTGAATCGGCCAATATGTTCAATCGTCGATCGGCCGCCTTCTCCTGAAAACGTATTGAAATCAGGAGCCTTAACTCCTCTAGGCAACGGATATTGCTCTTCTATGTAATCATGATAAGGTCTCCTGTACATCGGTCCATTCTCCTGACCGATTAGGTTCCCAAATTGGGTACGAATAATCTCTGCTATGAGCTCTCTATCAACCAATTGTGGCTGATTCTGCTGCAGTGGTGGATATTGTTGTGCTACTGGAGCAGGCGGTTGGGCTACTGGCTGTGGTGGCTGCTACTGCTACTGCTCATAACTTGGTTGAGGTGGGACGCAAGGTTGTGGTCCCTGCCCTCCTAGCGGCCGATAGGCCTACTGTTGATGATGGGGGGAGGCGGTTGATTTGGAATCATTGGAGGTAGATTTTGCACCGCCTGTGCATATGAGCTCCATACGGATACATATATTCCTGGCGAACTCAGCTCTGAACATGGCTGGCATTGCTGCCTGTATATTTCCCTCAATCTGCCGCACAGAGTTAGTAACCGCCGCTTACCATGAATTGAATATGATCGCGAAACTGCGGGGTTAAATCATCATGCGGAAACTCCTGAGCGTTGAAATCCGCAGGACCTGCAAATCCTGGAGGATAATCGTCTGGATTCGCTGTACGCTTCTCATGAATCAGCGGAAAATCGGTTCTCGCCGTCGTGTTAACCGCTGGAGTTGCATGTGGATCAATTGTCATTGTGAATGTGAGTCCCACTGGGCGTGCCACTGTTTGGCTACCGTTGAGCCAAGGATCTTTTTCTCCTCAAGGAGGCTATCGGAAAAGGATCAAACCGATTACATGTCCGGAAAATTAATAACGCGCCCAAACTTGACTGAATTTCAATATACTCTAATAACAAAGTTATACAATGGGAAATCTACCGGTTGTTGAGAAACAACGGCTGATTATCAAGGAAGCAGCTACCAATCTACCGGTTGTTAAGGAACAACGGCGAATTTGGAAGAAGTAACCGCTATAACTAGGCTAGAATCTAGGTAAGCTTGTAAAGGAAAGCTGTAAAGAAACAAGTAAAAGATACAATAAAGTAGATTGACATAAAGGAAATCTTGGAGTGGATTGGTCTCTCTTGATTATGTACTCGTCATCCCCTATTTATAGCCGGAGCTCAATAACCGCTCCCCCGGTTGCCTTTTGAGCCGATCAAGATTTTCTTCCCTTCGGCCGTCCTTGGCTGATTGTTTCGGCCCTGAAGCTCGGGCCTCTCTCGATACTTCTTCTCTTCTTGTTCTCCCATTACTTCTTTTTCCCTTTTTGGCCCTATTTCCTGGCCTAATCTTCCTCTCCTGGCCCAATATCTTGGTGGTCACAACAGGTCGGCAACTTTACCAACCAACATGGGGTCGGTAAACCCTCCGACCCCATGTTCTTTAGTCGGTGCCAGATTATCTACCATTAAATTATCGACCCACATTTGGGGTCGGTAAACCCTGGACGACCCGTAAAACCTAGTAAATCCAAAATTTCTTGTTGTGAGCGTTGTGTGGAATCAAACCCCAACCTTATTCAAAGTTAGGAGACTTGATCACTATGGCAAATGCTCCATCATCCCCTATTCAATATTTAATTATCATGTAATTTAGAACTGACTCTATTTTATTTTTTATTTTTAATTAAACTTTTATTAGAGCCCTCATAGTCATAGCCATTCAAACCGTTAGAGATCATACAATTAATAGTTTATTTAAAATTGAAAGAGAAAACGGATTAGAGTTTTTTGTGAAAAAAGAAACTTCCAAATTATTTGAAGACCTTTACACATATAGATATAACGAGGCTATAAGCAGTGGCGGAAGCACCTCGGTGCAAGGGGGTCAGCTGACCCACTGAATTCTTTATAAATGTGCAACTACAGTGGCACATCATCTTAGTCTGATGGCCAGATTGAGATCTTAATCTGATTTGTTTTTATCAGTGATGAAAGGTGATGTTCGAAAAATCCTTCTTTGTACAGAACAAATCTGACTTGGTTGGTTGAAATATAAAGTATTGTTAAGAGTGAAACTTTGGGAGAATCTCTCTTTTATTGATGAATTTTGGGGAAGATTACAGGAAAAATAGAAAAAAGAGCGAATACAAGAAATTGAAAGAAAGCAATAAAGGAATTAAAGAACAAAAAGCAATAAAATTGCAGAAAAAATAAGATAAGTTAAATGCGGCTCTCTTGAGAATGTTGGAGCTTATCGCCTTCTGGTGCCACATTACACTTATATAGGGGGTGAGGAACCTGGGGTTCTCTCAGGCCATGAACGCTCCACTCTGATTTCATTCCTTTGGTGGTGTCTCGTCCTGATTTGCTTCCGTAGATGATGCCTCATCTTGATACATTCCTTCTATGGCGATCTTTTTTCCTTGTATGAGGCTTCACCTTACTGACTTGAGAATCACGTAGTCCCTTCTACCGGATATATTTTTACAAACTGGGCCGAGCAATTTACAAAAAATAGATGGGCCTTAATATTTATTTTATTAGGTTAACAGATGCCACCCTCGAGCAATTTGTCTGATTAGGATTTTCCAAGACAGATTTCCGCTCTTAATTTAAGGTTTGGAGGCCCATTAAAGCCCATTAGGTTTTGAAACCCTAGCACTATAAAAGGCGTTTTTCCCAAAATTTGGCGAGTTTCAAAATCTTGGTCCACTTCCCAAATTTTCTTTCTTTCTCCTCTCCTTGCCCTTGCCGCCGGCCGCCACCAGGAGATTCTGACCGCCGCCGCTGTCGACTTCTCTGCCGCCAACCTCGCCTCCTCAGCGTGCTGCTCCGACAGGGCGTCGTCCGGCCGCTGCCATCTTCTCGCTCGCCGGCCGCCATCCTAGTTGGATAGGGAGGCCGCCGCTACCTTCTTCACGGGCGCCGCCACCTCTTATTGAGGAGCAGCCATCATCCGCCCCTCCAGGAGGCCGCCATCTTCACTTCGAGCGCCGCCAGCAGAGAGGTCGTCATCCCATTTGAGCGCCGCCAGCCTTGTGGGAAAGGCCGCCATCCTCGCACGGGCCGCCGCCATCGTCCTTCGAGAGAGCCGTCATCCCTATCTTCAGGAGGCCGCCGCCGCACGAGCCTTGGGCAGCCGCCACCCCTTGTGCTTCGGAGGCCGCCACCTGCTCGAGGGCCGCCATCCCTGAAGCCGCCATCCTTTTGCTCTGGAGGCCGCCACCTGCTTGAGGGCCACCATCCCTGTGAAGCCGCCATCCCTTATGCTCCGGAGGCCGCCACCTGATCGAGGGCCGCCAGCCGCCATCGCCAAGAGCCGCGTTGGAGTGGCCAGTTACCTTGGTTACAGGACGCCACTCCTCATCATGGATCAGGTGAGTTTCATTCTGTTCTCCTTGCTTCAATTGTTCGATGGGATTTTGGCTTCATAATATGTGATTATTGGACTGTGGATTGTGATGTTAGGCTCAACAAATTGTATGCCATTATGCTTTTATTGAGTTGTGTATATTCATCATGCTCTATAGTTATCTGTTATCTTTCCAAACACTTTCTGCTTGGTTCCATAGATCTGTAGACTAGGAAAATAAATTATCTACCTTTATTTGGCCTATCTCTTCTTCATGAGCATGCATCGCCTATGACCTAGGACTTAGAGAACTGTGCCATATTAGCTGTCAGGTTGATATAAGAGCTTGTTTCTTTGGTATCCCACACCCTGATATAGGATTTAGTAGACGAGACCACGCCGCTGGGCCGCCAGTCATTTGGCTCGGGCCGCCACTGATAGTCACCCCGAGACAATTGCCAGCCGCCACTGCTCAGGCCGCCACCCATTCACAGGCCGCCATCCAGAGCCATCAGCCGCCATCTTCTTTGTGACAGGCCACCATTCCCTCAGCCCAGGTCACCACTCCTTGACAGGGTTTGCTGCCTCGTCGTCTCTCGGCATGGCTTTTCAGGTTTGAATGTTTCATTGGCTCACCATGTTCACTTCTCCTTATCATTTGGCTCATCCTTATAACTTTGTGATACAGGATGTCGCCAGATCGGCTCCTCATTGTCATGCGAGTCAGGCCGCCACTCCTAGTGTCCACGCAACTACTCAGGCCGCCACTAAAAAAAGCATAGCATCTCCCGTGACTCTGGTTTGTCTTGTTTTCACATTCTTACTTAGGCATGGCCTCTATTTGCGTCCCTTAATCCCGTGTTGTTTTTTTTTTTTTTTTTTTTTTTTGCTTCGTGCACGTCCGCTTATTCCCGGACTCTGATGATGAGACTTAACGATTTCGACCGCTGGGAGTTCGGAACCTTTTCTGCGGCGGGGGGCGTTTCATAGTACGAGTGCGCATGCAAATGTGGCGGAGGCGAGAGGGTTTTTGAGAGGGTTTTGTATCATGCAGGTGCCCATTACCGAGGGCCGCATTTACTAGTGCCTTTGTGTCTCAGACTAAGACCTTACTTCGGTCTACCAGTGCGGTACTTCTGCTTCAAGGCCAAGGTTCCAAGAACCGAGATTGTGATGATAGAAACGTTAGGCAAGTATACTTCATGGGTGCAATCGGATGAGTGGACGCGCCTCCGAGTGGCGTCAGTGGGGGATTGCTTAGGCTATCACCCTTTCCACCAGGCCGGTGGTGTTAGATCACCGCTTGATCTACTATCTCAGGGTTTTTGGATCTCCACAGTCAATGCCTTTTCAGCTCCCTTGTGGCTTGTTGGTCCCTACCCTCCTTGACGTTGCGATGATCATGGGACTTCGCGTGGACGGAGCTGAGCTGACACAGTCGGGCATTGAGGACTATGTACTTGGTGCGGCCATTTGTCCTCCGGGCAAAATTGGCAAGACGATACGCTGCCTATATTGACCATGACAAGACGACTGGGGCTTCTCCATCCACACGGGACGAGCATGTGGCTTTCCTTTTACTGTGGTTTAGGTCGATTCGTTGTTTGCTCCAGTGCTCGTAATGTTTTACGCACTGCCTTGCCCCTCGTCCTACGCTTATCATGAGTCCTCAGTCTCGAGCTACAGGCTCATATTTCCTTGGCACCCTATTCAGTGGTATTGGCCAAGGTTTCTGATATGGTTGGCTAGTGGGCGAGATCCCACTACTACGGCCTCTGGAACCGTCATGTTTCTACAGTTATGGATTCAGTTGTATTTTCTTCAGTTGTTTACCGATGTATCTTCGCCCCGGCCCGAGGGATGTTTCGAAGGGTTATCCGCTAGGCAGGTTGTTGGCCGCTGATTCCGTGAGGATTAGCCGGGATGGCCTTTTGAGATGGGATAGTCTAGGGATTATCTGCTGGTTCTATCATCATCGGCCGTCTTATCATGACTTGTATCTGTATGCCCCCATCGGATGGTTGCTCTCTACTTTTGTATGCAAGCCCAATCAGCCACGCGGCATCCATGGGGAATCTACTTGGAACATCAGCATGAAGCCTCACATGCATTTGAGTGGGGTGCGGAGGAAGGATCCTTCTAATCCATTCATAGTTGAGTCGTACTGTCCTCAATGCTTGCTCGTCAGTTCGCCTGCTATCTTGGACTTCCTCGCAGAGTAAGGTGGCGGGTTCGTTTTACTTGGCTTGAGAGGATGACAGATGCGGGTATCAGGGCTGTGGTGGCTTTTTCATCTCGTTTGACGCTTTCTAGCTACTTGCCTTTTACTCCGACGGGGTCACTTGCTGCCGGTTTTATGGCGTGGTGGACGCCATATATCACCTCCGTTTTGCCGTCATATGATGAGCTTACATCCCGTTTTGGAGGCCCGCAGAGTGGTTCAGCCTCTCCGTAGCGAT
This sequence comes from Hygrophila difformis, assembly GCA_030278955.1. Taxonomy (NCBI): domain Eukaryota; kingdom Viridiplantae; phylum Streptophyta; class Magnoliopsida; order Lamiales; family Acanthaceae; genus Hygrophila; species Hygrophila difformis. The sequence goes on from JAOANR010000004.1 coordinate 19,481,229, forward strand.
CCCATAATCGTGGTGCCCGCCGTGTCGCTCATACCTCCACGTCTCGCGGTGTTACCCGAAAGTGTAAGTCTGTTGCAACTTCTTCATCTCGTAAGCGCCGAAGAGGTATGTCGAATCCCTATTATGTCAATATGATACTTTATACACTGCCCTGGTCCTTTAATGTTGTTTCTCTGTCTGCAGTTGACGATGAAACAAGTGATGAGGATGCTCCAGTTGACGATGAGTAGTCCAGCTCTGATGAGGAGGGGTCGAGCTCCGGTGATGACGAGTCTCGCCCTCATGAGGAGGAGGAGGGCTCCGCGGGTGATGCTGGTGCTAGGGACGATGATGACCACCAAGTAGAGGATGAGCCTATAGATTCCCACCATGACGGTGGTCGTGCGGAGGCTGTGGATGATGAAGACAACGCTGATCACGACCAGGCAGATGATCCTATTACTGATATTCGATTCTCGATATTCTTCCTCTTTTGGTAGACCTTCCGATGATCCTTCCGAGTCTATGGAAGTGTTATTAGCTCGTGTTAACTACATCATCCTTCATGGTGACGATCCCAAGTATCAGACGGATGCCATGGTGATCGGCGCTGATGATTCTTCGCCTATTACTGCTGCCCAGGTATGCTTCGTCACCTTTAGGTTCTTTATTCGTATCACTTTTAGTATTGTAATAACATCCTTCTTTATTGTTCAGGCGGACCCGCGTTCCTCTCGGTCTGGAGATCATTCCCATGCAGTTGGTTCAGCTGACCACGAGTTGGTCTCCCAGGTACTCCTTGGTTATGTCCCCTTTCTTTTTCTGTTATTTTGTTTAAGTAAAGTATTCTAAGGGTACGCTCTAAAAGCTCTCATCTTTAGATTCCCATGGATCAGGCGGATCACTCTGTGGCTGATGCTCCTGCTACTTCAGTTGATTTGGTCGCGCCGCCTCCTCAGGTATGCTTCATTTCATTTTTTGTGACTGTAAGATTTCCTTGACATATACTCATGTAAAGCGGTCCTCAGGTACTCATGGCTCCTCTCTCAGTTCCTGCGAACTCTTTATCTTCAGGTCTTCCGGCACCTGCCCCCACTGAGGAGGTCATCATTCCGTCATGTGAGGCGTTTGACCGCCTTCTATCCACCCAGACCAATCTACTCTCTGCTGAGGTGGTTTCTGGTCTTGATTGCCTGCTTGACGATGTTAGCACCATTCCCACCTTTGTTGAGGATGTCGGCTTCCTTAACTTTTCAGAGCTTATATCTGATTTGTCTATCTCCTATCCTACTTTTAGCAGTACTGCGGACCAGTCTACCCAGGATCTGACGCTGCTTGATGATCTTGAGGCACAACATCGTGATGTGTGTTCTCAGATAGATGCCATCCCCCCTCAGCGCGAGCAGTTGTCTGTTGATTGCAGAGCTAGAGAGAGTCGCAGATCCCAGCTTCAGAGTGCTATTACGCAAGCGGAGCATGATATCATAGAGGCAGACGGATCATTTTGGAGAGGAGGCGCACCATTCAGGGGGCCAGGATGATCTCGCTACGTTGGAGCCTGCTTTAGCAGACATCTCCTCCCGAGTTGCTACGTTGGAGACTACGTATGATCGTTTAGCCACAGATGAGCGCGATCTATCGGCCGAGCTATTGAGAGCCCGAGTTCGTCGGTTTCGGTTGTCTGCGCGTGCTCGTGTTTCAGTGGCTGCACTTCATCGTCTGACGGACATTTTCAGGCGTACTCGTAATCAGTGGGCCATCATGCATCGTCGCATACTGGGTGATAGGATGCAGCCTTCCCCTTAGTATCTAGCACTGCTTCACTTTTCAGTACACGTTTTGGGTCAACCCATTGGCCTTGTGGTGGGTAACTCTTGTTTTTAGGATATTATTGCTACTTTTTTGGCCGAGCTTGTGATTGACCACTTTTGATGCACTTATGTTATTTACTCAGATTCCCAGACTGACGGATAGAACACTTTGAGATATTTTGCATTTATATTCTGTTTGTGCTCTTGACCATCGATGTCCATCAGCTTGTATGCACCATTAAGTAGGCTTTGTGTTACAATGAATGGTCCTTCCCAATTTGGAGACCACTTACCTGTTTCATTATCACGCACCCCCGAGGGGTAGAATCACCTTCCATACTAGGTCCCCCTCGCTAAAGTTTTTACCTCGAACCCTCTTGTCATAATGTCTTGCCATCCTCACCTTTTGGCAACGGATATTTTCCAAAGCCGTAAGCTTGTCGCCATCTGCGGTCTCCAACTCTTGCAACATGGCCTCTTCATACTTAGTTAAGTCTAAGTGATGCTGTAAGGTCACTCTTAGAGAAGGGACTGTGATTTCAAAGGTAGAACGTCATCATGGCCATATCTCAGGTAGTATGGTGTGAAGTCAGTGGCTGCAGATTTAGAATTTCTGTAAGCCCATAGGACCTCTGACAAAGCCTCGTGCCACTTTTTTGGTTTCTCGCCTACTGCCTTCTTGATCATACCTATCAAGATCTTATTGGTGGCCTCAACTTGACCGTTTGCTTGGGGTAGTATGGAGTGGAGTGATATATGCGAATCCCGAATTGTTTAGCGAAAGCTAAAAACTTTTCACCAGTGAACACAGTACCTTGATCAGCAGTGATTGTTTGGGGAATCCCAAATCGATGAATGAGCTCAGTCACGAACTTAATTACATCGTTTTGATCGATCTTCCTCATTGGCCATGCTTCAACCCATTTGGTGAAGTAATCAGTGGCCACTAGTATGAATGCGTGATTCTTAGACGACGGCGGATGAATTTTTCCAATGATGTTCATCCCCCAACCACGGAATGGCTAAGGCTTGATGACTGTGTGTAACTCTCCGCCGGTACCCTCTGAATTGGCCCATGTTTCTGGCAAGCCTCGCAACCTCGAGCATAGATGATGCAGTCTTCCATGATGGTTGGCCAGAAGTATCCATGGCGATGAATACTCCATTTCATGCTAGGCCCTGCCCGGTGGGAGCCGCATATACCCTCGTGGACTTCTCCCATTACCAGCTTAGCTTCTTCGGGACCTACACATTTAAGCAGCAATCCATCGACCGCCTTTCGGAATAACTCGCCATTTATCAGTGTGTATGGCAAAGCTTTGATCCTTAGCGAGCTGTCTCCTCCAGATGATGGGTTCTCGAGGTATCGTGTGATTCTAGTCCTCCAATCATCAATTGAATTTTCAGGTTGGACTTCTTGTTGATCTTCAGTCTCATTTGTGATGGCGGCGATATAGGGTGCCCCCTAGGGCGACCCGTCTGCCAGCCTGAAGCAAGTTGAGCAGCTTCGTTGGCCTTTTGATTTTGACTTCTAGGTACGTGGGTGATGGTAGCATCTGAAAATTTGCCCAATAATTCTAGTGTTATCTCGTAGCACTTAATCAACCTTGGACTCTTGCATTCATATTCTCCAGTTAGTTGCTTCAGGATGACTTGGGAGTCTCCAAAAATTGTAATGGATCTTGCACCCTTGAGCAACGCTGTCTCCAGGCCGAATATCAAAGCTTTATATTCCGCTTGATTATTGGTGGTGCACGGTTCCAGTTATCGACCAAGCTTCCAATGCTGCCCCAGAGGGCTAGTGATCATAATACCGGCTCCCGCGCCGCTGCTTGCACACGATCCCATCAAAGGTCAATTCCCAGGGTTCGAATCCTATGAAGGATGCCTCTCTGGGATTCTCCGGCACCGTCAACGTGGGATATTGAGCTAGGAAGTCAGCTAAAGCCTGTCCTTGACTGCTTTCAGAGGAACGTGTACAAGAGTAAAGGGACTGATTTTCGTAGCCCATTTGGCCTGGCGACCCTTCAATGCTGGCTTGTGTAGAAGTGTCCTCACCAGGTCGAAGGGAGCTACCACTTGGACTGTTCTTGGCAGCATATAATGTTCTAATTTACTGTAGGAGTATACTAGAGCGTAACATAATTTCTCTAGTGCAGTGTATCTCACCTCTGGCCCTTGAAGAGTTTTGCTAAGGTAGTAGATAGACCTTTCCCTGCCGCTTTCATCGTCTTGTGCAAGTAGGCATCCGATAGATTCTTCGGCGGCTGACACATATAGCTTCAGAGGCACTCTATGCCTTGGTGTTACTAGCACTGGAGGGTTTCCCAACGCCCTCTTTATTTCTTCGAAGGCCGCTTGATGTTCAGTTGTCCATAGAAATGTCTCGTTCTTCCTTCTTTTAAGCAAGGTAGTGAACGCCTTCATCTTTCCTGCAGCATTAGCAATGAATCTCCTTAGGAAATTAATTTTGTCGATCAGTGACTGTAATTCCTTGAGATTGGATTGTGCGCGGGCTTCCAAGATGGCCTTTGCCTTATTCTGATCCACCTCGATGCCCCTCTCATGTACCAGGAAACCTAGGAAGTTCATTGCCGCCACTCCGAAGGCACACTTAGCTGGATTGATTTTCAATCCATGTTGCCTCATTCGGATGAAGGAATCCTCAAGATGGGCCAAGTGCTGGCCGAATTCACACGATTTGACTACGATGTCGTCGATATACACTTCAAGTTTGTGGCCAATTAAATCATGAAAAATCATGTTCATGACCCTTTGGTAGGTTGCTCCGGCATTCTTCAAACCAAAAGGCATGACTACCCATTCGAAGATGCCGACAGGCCCCGGGCAACGAAAAGCAGTTTTCTGTATATCAGTTTCAGAAATAAAGATTTGGTTGTATCCAGAATAACCATCCATTAATGTTAACAATTTATAGCCAGCGGCCACATCAACAAGCATATCGGCCATACGCATTACATATTCATCCTTGGGTGTCGCCAAGTTTAAATTTCTAAAGTCTATACAGACTCTTAATTGGCTATTCTTCTTTACAACAGGTACAATATTTGCTAGCCATTCTACATAACGACAAGTTCTAATGTAACCTGCTCTAAGAAGTTTTTCAACCTCGGCCTTTATCTTTGGGATGTGTCTGGATCAAACCGTCTAGGCGGCTGCTTGTGGGTCTGAACTCGGGGTGAGTTGGCAGCTTGTGCTCTACGAGTTCTCTTGAGAGTCTTGGCATGTCTGTGTACTGCCACGAAAACAATCCTTGTACTTCTGAATTAGCTCCACTAGTTGGTGCCGCACCTCTTCGGGCAATGAAGCGCTTATCTTGGTGAGTTTCGGCTCTGTATCTATCCCGAGGTTGATGTCTACAAGTGGTTCTCTGGCTTCCGGACTAGGCAATGTCCGCTTCACAGGGGATGGCCACTCAGATGGCCTTCCGTCAGTCAGGTTCTTGGACTGGTCTTCGGCACCCATCATCATCTCAGTGGTGGCGAGCCGCTGTAGCAAGTCCTTATATATGTCTTGGCTACTCATCTTATGGAGCCTGAGGACTCATGTCGGCTGTCTACCGTTGTAGCTTGAAGCCGCTGGAAGTAAAGTCGATGGACTCGAGGTCCAAGTCCACACCAATCAAAGCCGACGCAGGCTGGATATCCTCCAAGTAAAAGACTGCCTCGTCGTTGTTACGGTCATGTCTTATGAAGGGTTGGGGATCTGCTTCACCAACTCTACTTGATCGTCATTCCAGATAAGCAACTGCTGGTGTAAGGTGGATGGCACACACTGCGCCATATGAATCCAATCGCGCCTTAGTAATGTCGAGTAGCAAGTTCTCGACTTTACCACAAAGAAAGCTACTTTGATAGTTTTAGAACCCACAGTAACATCCGTCGTTATGAATCCTGTAGGTTGAGTAGCTTCTCCCACAAAGCTACACATCCTGACCCTGGTGGGGATGAGATCCTTTTCGCTCTTATCGATCTTCTTCAAATTTGACATCGGCATTACATTTGCCGCTGCCCCATTGTCAGCGAATACCCTATTCACGGGACGCCCGTCAATATGGGCTTTGATATACAGAGGCTTCAATTGCCTAGTCCGGGATGCTTCCAGTTTGGCAAACTGTGGAAAGACAACTGACCATTGAGCGGACTGGCCATCTAACTCCTCAAGGAGGCTCCTGGTCGGGTGGGAGAGTTCTGCTATCATTTCATCCATCTCCTCAATGAGTCTAGCAAATGATGGTTCCTCTTCATCCCACACTTCGGACTCAACATCGCTGACCTCCTCATCTGCAGCCAACCCCACCACTTGCATAGGCACAGCAGGATCTGCTAGCTCCTCTTCTTGTCCATATTCGTAGCCCGCTGCCTTGAGTTCACTTTCTAGACCAACCCAGAAGGCATCATCCAAGTTAGTCTCCTCATTGTCCAAGTTGTTCTCCCCATCGAGCTCCATATCATCTAGCATGTCAAGATCTTCAGTCATGACACCTATAGCACTTATACCGACCTTAGGCTTCTCTAGGTTAGCCTCCATGGTAGCTTCCACATCTTTGGAAGTGACCGCACCGAAGTGTACTTGCGCAACCTCATTGATTGGTTAGATCTCAGGCTGCATTTCTGTTTTTTCATCAAGAGTTCTGCAATAAGTCATGAACCCTTCGTAGCTGTCAGGTTCACTTCCCAATTCACCGGCCTGATGGGCTGCGATGTAAGCAAAGAACCTGGTGACAACCTTCATCATAGCCATTTCTCTGGATGTCCCCGGATCACCCATGCGATTAAATCTTTCCATGAATTTATCCGCCCAGGATTCACTTGCGTTTTTTCCTTTACTTGATTCCACCATGGCAACCGCTTTGCCTTTGTCTCTGGATGTCGTGGGCTGATTCCTTATCTGAGCAGGACTAGGCTCCGTGGTCTTAGGTTGAGGCGCTGGATGGTGTCGCTCTGTCCATTGCAGTCTTTCCTGCACTGGCCTCCTGGTGGGAGGTGATGGTGGATGTGGCCTCCTGGAAGGAGGTGATGGTGGATGTGGCCTCCTAGAGGGAGGTGATGGAGGATGTGGCCTCCTGGAGGGAGGGGATGGTAGATGTAGCCTCCTCATGACCTCATGCGACTTTCCCCTATCATCTCTAAGTCGCTCATGTACCGGCCTTCGAGGTGGTATGGGGGAACTATGCTTCCTGTACAGAGGTCCCCCATCCGGATACTGCAATCTTTCATGGATAGGCCTCCGCTGTTCGGAGGTTTCCCCTTGAGATCTGAAGTAAGTTGGTTGTACTGGTTTCCGAGGCTTAGAAGATTCCAACTTATGAATCTGGGCTTCGCATTGCCACATTTCCTCGGTGTATCTTCTCTAGCCCTCCTATACTGACTCCTGGTCATATGTGGCGGCTCTTTTTGAGTAACCTTGCTTCCTGCCCGGTTCCTCATCCATCTATCAACCTCAGCAGGATGTTCTGGACGTCTCATTAAGGTCGGCACCACCTTCACTCCCTGCCTGTAATCCCGAGTAGTAGGTTGGTGCTTCACGTTGTCATGGATCTCCATAGCAGGTTTTGGGATATCAATCCTCAATGGAGGGTTCTTCCTTCTCTGATGTTCTTTTTCTTCGGCCTCGAGAACTTTCTTGAAATCTTCTACAGTCATGTTTCTAAATCTTGGCTGGCCTTTATGCAGCTCCTTCTCTTTTTCAGTATCGGACTCATCCGATAACAAGTCATCGTCCTGTTCATCGATTTCAACATGTTCCCCTTCTTGATCCACCCGGCTACTAGAGCCGCCATCATCTGGGTTTGGAACGAACCCAGAAGCACCAACGTGAAGCTTATGGGAATGGATCTATACCCACTTTCATACCTGTAATTTTTTAGCGTCCCTTTTTAATTTTATTCTGTATGGCAATTCTAAAACTCCGGTATTTAGTAATGCTATGAGTGTATGAGTTATGCCACTTCCAAAATGATCGGCCCCGAATGTCCTCGGCCGCTGGTAACTTCTGCCATTCAGGCAGTTTAATCACACCATCTTTGAGTAAGGCATCGAACACTTGGTCCGCCTTGCTCATATCAAAGAGGTCCTCCTCAAGCTTATATTTGGCCTCCTTTTGTTTTGGCGGCTTTAGAGCAGCACAAGTATGTTGCTTGGCCGTCTGGACTAGTTCCGCAACAGCCACTTCCACTGGTTCGTCCTCTTCGTCGCTGAATCTCACCTCCTCAAAGTGAACTCGACGTGTAGGACGCCTCCCTTCCTGTTCCTCCAGGAATTTTTCCAAGTGGGCCGCTCTCTCGGCCAGCTGGGCAAGATCAGTTGCATCCTGCACAATTAAATGTTCCTTTAGTCTCGGTAGCATATTAGCCACTGCTATATTGGCTATTTTCCTTTTCGAGATTGCTATGGAGCATCGGCTTTTAGCCGTTGTAATCTACTAATAAAAGTACTTGCCGCCTCATCGGCATACTGTTTAGCATTAGTAAGGTCTGCAAGGCTTACCTGTGATAGTGGAGTGTAGAACCTATCATGGAATGCACGTTCGAGGTCAGCCCAATTCTGAATCGAGTTAGGCCGCAAGGAGGCAAACCATGCGAAGGCAAGTCCGGTGAGGGATGAGCAGAACAGTCTTAGTTTCAGCCAATCATTGGCCGCTGCTTCCCCGCACTGAGCAGTGAACCTTCCAACATGCTCTACTGTAGACTTGTCATCATCCCCTGAAAAAGAGGTGAACTCAGGCATCTTGAAACCCCTTGGGTAGGGCTGCATGGTGTATACCCAGTCAGGATATGGCTTTCGGTACGTGAGCCGCTCCATTGGCTTAAGCTGAATCCCGAAGTGTTGCGCATCATATCTGCGAGCAACTCCGGTGAGATTACTGGTGCCTGCGTAGGAGGCATGGCGGCATGAGGAGGAATGGCAGCCTGAGCACCAGGTGTCGCGGGCACTCCGCATGGTTGTGGTGCCTGTCCTCCAATGGTGGCTAAAGCAGGAATGGCGACTGGGGCCATGGGTGTTGCTACCACTCTGCAAGGCTGTGGCGCCTGCCCCCTAGGGTTGGTGGCATCCATCCAGGGTTTATAGACGTCGCCACATAAGGTGTGGTTTGGATGTTCGGCACATGAGGCACCACTTGTCGTGGCGCCATGCTAGATCCGACTGCCATGCAGCCTGGTGCAGTGCTGGTTGCCATCAAAGGGCTTGTTGGAGCATAAACCGGCACGGGAGGTGCCGCGTAACCCAAATTCGGCATGCTGGGTGCCGCAGGAGCAAAGGCATAAGCAGTCTGGTACGAGTGTGGGAACATACTGGCCACGCTTCCGGATTCTTGGAGTGGCGGCTGGCCAGGTGTGTTTCCCCAAATCCGCTGTTGGCCTCCTAACAGTCCCGGGTGTGGAGTGCTTGGCAGCATAGTAGTACTAGGGACGCCTCCATCGCGCAAGGAACCGCATATTCGGTCAGTTTGGTCAGCCATGGCAGGCCGCAGAACATCCATTAGGTGCCTTCTGAGTAAAGGCATGAATTCGGCCATCGATTCCGTCATCGGCAGCCGCATTTGTTCCGACAGCGTAGGGGTCTGCATTATCCCTTGTTGCGGTTGAGTGTTGTTCGCCGTTTCAACGGAGTCCTCTTCCGATGTTCGCTTGATCATCTGATCTTGTAGGGCATATCTTCAAACTCCTGTGTCAGATCAACTATGACTTTTCCGGATCTAAGACGCATACACTACTCGAAGCGGATATGGCCTCAAATCGTTTCCCACTTGGCGTGCCAATTTGTTAACAGTGAAGATTTGGGAGAACAAAATCTCTCTTTTATTGATGAATTTGGGGAAGATTACAGGAAAAATAGAAAAAAGCGAATACAGGAATTGAAAGAAAGCAGTAAAGGAATTAAAGAACAAAAAGCAGTAAAATTGCAGAAAAATAAGATAAGTAAATGCGGCTCTCTTGAGAGTGTTGGAGGTTATCGCCTTCTGGTGCCACATTACACTTATATAGGGGTTGGGGAATCTAGGGTTCCCTCAGGCCCATGGACGCTCCACCCTGATTTCCTTCCTTTGGTGGTGCCTCGCCCTGATTTGCTTCCGTAGATGATGCCTCATCTTGATACATTCCTTCTATGGCGATCCTTTTTCCTTGTATGATGAGGCTTCACCTTACTGACTTGAGAATCACGTATTCCCTTCTACCGGATATATTTTTACAGAATGGGCCGAGCAATTTACCAAAAATAGATGGGCCTTAATATTTGTTTTATTGGGTTAACAAGTATAAATTTGATTATTGCCATGAAACATGCATAGGTTCGAGGATTAGTTATGGTTCATTTTATTAATAGCGGATTTGGATTTCAATGCTCTTGAAGAAACAGCATCATTGGTATTCATCTCAGCTTATATTACTCAACTTTGGCTTCTATATTTGATATAGAGGGAAATGATCCGTATCGTGAAGTTTTTACGGGGTCATCTATATGAAAAGTTGCTTTTTTATTTTTTTGTTGTACAACCTACTAAGTGTATAGTAAGTATTTGTTTGGGGAATAATCATTGTTTGTTTACTTTTTTTTTTTTTGTCAGGTATCTATCTATCAGTATCAATAAAGTAACTCTATATATAATAGTGGTTCTTGATCGGGAATTTCTTTTAGCATAGCAAAATGGAGGGAATCCATCATCCAAAAAACTCATGCTAAGCTTCAGGTTGTTTATTTGATAATGCACACTTGATTGCAGTGCTAAGAAATACAAATTGTAGACTACTCGAAAACTTAACCTTTTTAATGAAATTAGGCACACATGTAGGAGCAGTGTGCCGTTGTAGCCGGTAGCCATAAACTTAGCATGTTGTGAGGCTTTAATGGTTAGTTTATTGTATATGATCTTATTTACTGAATGGTTTCATTGTGTGATGGATATCCTCAATCCATAAGATCTGTGAGGATCACCAGAGAAACTAAATCCAAAGAATTAAAATAAAATCCTCCCCGGGGTTTAATTAAGCAATGTGTGTGGAAACTTTTGTTGATTCATACTCTAGCTATATGTCTTTGGTGTAGATAGATTTCTCAAAAAAATATAGAGTTGGAGCTCCAATCTCATTCTAAAATGATAATTTTAATCTGATGGCATAATAGAAAGCCATCATAAGGCGAAGAAGAAGGCCTATGGGATGATTGTTGTGAAAGCTCGATAGGCATAACCTTCAACTTCTTCAAGTATCTGCCCCACGCAAAAGCTCGACAGGAAATTGCTTGCATTCATCTTGCTAAGAGGAATCAATCCGTACTGGCCTTCTCTTGGTAGCGACACGGATTGTATCTATAACAAATAAGCACAAAGCTTCCCATGAAAGATACACTGAAAGTAGACTCTCACAAATCAAATCAAATAAACCCATTTCCTCTTGTGCAGATGAACCACCTGCCAAAAGGAAACAAACACAAAAAGCAGTAGTCATATCATTGCTACAACTTTCTATATGGAAAGTTAAAACTAAAAGCTCATCATGTGAAGCACAATGTCCCACAAAAGTAAACAACAGAAGCTGCTCTCCACAAAAGCAACTCTGAAGACTTGTATTATTCAGATGGTTATCGAATGCAAATTGAACTTAGATAACTTAAAATGCAATTCCGCAGAACAGTCTTTACTGTTCTTATTGCTACTAAGTTTCGAATAAAAATCGAACTTCTTTCAATACTAAAATGTACAATATATTGAATTCTTATTCAAGGCATAAACAACACAGTATCCATAAGAGTGTGACTTCCAGACATTGTAACACCTCTTCAGATGCAAAGCACTGATCCCTAAGCATAGATTATCCTAGTGCGTGCATCATGGAATGGAATTGTAGACTGATAGCCTAAACTGAGCCCCAGTGCAGTTTGCAAATGTATCAAGGAAAATTAGGGCCAAGATATCAGGTACTGTTGTTCGTAAAAATTTGGAGAGGCGTAGAACCTCTTTTGATTGATAAAGGGGGAATGATTACAGAGAACTTACAGAAAGAAACTTGCAGGGAAATAATTAAGACTGTAAATGCAAAGGAAAGTTACAGAAAGAAAGGAAATTGCAGAACTGAAAGAACGTAAAAACTGTAAAAACAAAGCAGATTTTCTCTGTGGAGTTGATGATGCTGCCAAATGAGTCTTCTCCCATTATTTGTAAGTGCAATCCCTCCTATGAGGTTAACACCACGATCTTCCTTCCAACCGCCTGGATTGACTCCGTCTATCATCCTGAGTACCACGAATTAATCTCATTGCAGGCTGGGCTCCACAATTTTGATCACTGCGCGTATTGGGCCTTCAATTTTATGGGCCAAACAATTGTCGGGTTAACAGATGCCTCCCTCGCGCAATTTGTCTGTTAGGGTTTCCTAAGACTAATTTGCGCGTTTGCCTTAGGTCTGGCTCATTAGGTCATTATAAAAAGACACCCAAGTCACTAGGGCTCATTTTTCTTCTTTTTTTGTTTTTTCTTTTCGAATCCGCATATGCACCGCGCATAGGATCCTTGGCCGCCACTCTTGCGCTAGCCGTCGTGTCGCCTGGCCGCCTTCGAGGCTTCCCAGGCCGCCTCCTGTGTACGCCCGACCACCTCTGTGCGTGTCTGAATTGTTGCCAACCGCATCTCCTTGGCCGCCCCCGAGAACACCCCGGCCGCCACAAAGTGGAGGTTGGCCGCCTCAAAGTGGAGGTTGTCCGCCTCTTGCGCGTCTCTAGCCGCCCCTCAAGCACTTTCTTGGCCGCCCTCAAGATCACACCGGTCGCCACAAAGAGGAGGTGGGCCGCCACTTGCGCTCGTTCAGCCGCCATCCGAGTGTTCTTCCGCCATCTTCGGTTCGGACCGCCACCCGAAATCGCCAGCCGCCACCGAGGGGTCCTTGGCCTCCATTTGCCTTGCACTAGCCGCCACTTGCAGCTTGTCGGCCGCCATTGGAGGGAATCTCAGCCGCCATTTGCTAGCTTCATGGCGTCACAGGTACATAGTTGTTCGAATGATGATCAATCCATGCTTTTCTTTGATCGTGTTTGCTTCATTACTTAGGATTTATTTAGAACTATAGAAATTTTTGTAAACAATTTGTCATTGCCACCAAGGAAAATCTTAGCCTCCACTTTAATGCACCTGGCCGCCACCTGGGAGGCTTTGGCCGCCATGAAGAGGGCTCCGGCCGCCATTTAGTACCTCTTGGCCGCCATTTCTACTTGTGATGGCGTGCACGTATGAATCTTGTTATTCAATAACTTAGATAATCCATAGGCTCACCAACTTGTCTTGGCCGCCATCTGAGACGCTCCAGCCGCCATGAAGAGGGCTCCGACCGCCACTTAATACCTCTTGGCCGCCACTCTAGGCCCTAGGGCCGCCATCCAAGGCACTTCGGCCGCCACAAGTGAACTTTCAGCCGCCACTCACCCTTTCTTGGCTGCCACTTGTGCTTGTAATGGCGTCTCATGTTTGAATCTTGTTGTGTAATAACTTAGATAACCCTAGTCTCACCAACTTGCTTTGACCGCCACCTGAGACACTCCGACCGCCATGAAGAGGGCTTCGGCCGCCATATTGCGCTTCTTGACCGCCACCGAGGACCCTTCGGCCGCCAACAACGTGTACAGAAGCAGCCGCCATCGAAGCCTACTCGACCGCCGCCAGGAACCTTCCAGCCGCCACAAGGGACTGCCCGGACGCCATTCGTAGCCTCTTGGCCGCCATCCATAGCCTCTCGGCCGCCACCGAGGACCCTTCGGCCGCCAACAACGAGTAAAGAAGCAGCCGCCATCGAAGCCTACTCGACCGCCGCCAGGAACCTTCCAGCCGCCACAAGGGACTGCCCGGCCGCCATTCGTAGCCTCTTGGCCGCCATCCATAGCCTCTCGGTCGCCACCGAGGACCCTTCGGTCGCCAACAACGAGTAAAGAAGCAGCCGCCATCGAAGCCTACTCGACCGCCGCCAGGAACCTTCCAGCCGCCACCTAGGGAGCTTCGGCCTCCATTCCCTCGTCATTTTGGTTTTGTTGCCATATTGTTTCCATGGCTATAATTTGTGTATTTTAATATTTTTTTTAAAATTAATATTTTTATTTTATTTTTTTAATTTTTAATTTATTATTATTATTTTACCCGGCCTCCAAGGCCGCCGTCAATGGCCTTCTAGGACCACTATCCTGGGAATTTGCCACCATCTTTGGTCCATCTTCATCTCTACTGGGTCTCACTTCCTTGAAATAAGTCTCGTATGTAGGCCGACGCTTCTGTTCCTGCTCCTCTAGGAATTTTTCCAAGCGGGCCGCTCTCTCGGCCAGTTAGGCAAGATTACTTGCATCATGCACAATTAAATGTACTTTTAGTCTAAGCAACATATTAGATACTGCTATGTTGGCTATTTCCTTCTCAGGAATTGCCATAGTACATCGGCCCTTAAGCCGCTGTAACCTGTTAATGAAGATACTTGCCGTCTCATCGGCATACTGTCTTGCATTAGTCAAGTCTGCGAGGCTCACCTGAGACAGTGGTGTGTAGAACCTGTCATGGAAAGCTCGCTCCAAATCGGCCCAATTTTGGATTGAATTAGGCCGCAGGGATGCATACCACATGAATGCAGGCCCGGTGAGGGATGAGCTGAAGAGTCTCAGCTTCAACCAGTCATTAGCCGCCGCTTCACCACACTGTGCGGTGAATCTGCCCACGTGCTCCACGGTGGACTTGTCATCGTCCCCTGAGAATGTGGTGAATTCAGGCATCTTGAAGCCTCGTGGGTATGGCTGCATACTGTCTACCCAATCAGGGTATGGCTTTCGGTACGTAGGCCGCTCCATCGGCCTCAGTTGAATCCCGAAGTGTTGCTGCATCATGTCCGCAAGCAACTCGGGTGACACTGTTGGCGCCTGCGCAGGCGGCATCGCCACTGGGGGTGTAGTAGGAGCCACGACGGCTTGTGTTGCATTATGTGGTGTCTGCCCCCAAGGTTGTGGCGTCTGCCCCCCTTGCGGTGGCGTCTGCCCCCAAAGTTGTGACGCCTACCCCCCTGGCTGTGGCGTCTGCCCCCAGGATTGTGACGCCTGCCCCCAAGGCTGTGTCGCCATGTAGGGTACAACTGGAACATTCGGCACATTATGTGCCGCTTGTCGTGGTGGCATACCAGTGCCACCAGAGGCCGCTGTATAGCCTGGAGAAGCACTGGAGACAACTAAACAGCCTGGTGCCGCATAAATCGGCGCTGGAGGTGCCGCCGCATATCCAAAACTCGGCATCATGGGTGCCGTTGGGGTGAAGACATAAGCAGCCTGATATGGGTTTGGAAGCGGACTAGCCAGGCCTCCAGTCTCGGGGAGTGGTGGCTGGCTAGGTGTTGTTCCCCACGTCCGCTGTTGGTCGCATGACGGCCCTGGACACGGGATGCTAAGCGGCGTGTTAGTGCCGTTTGAGGGAGCAGTTGCAGAAGCGGTTAATGCTTGTTGAGTACGCAAGGAACTGCATACTCTATCAACCTGATCAGCCATAGCCGACCGCAATACCTCCATTAAGTGACTCGTGAGTACAGGCATGAACTCGGCCATCGATTCTGTCATCGAAAGCCGCATTTGCTCCGTCAATGTGGGGGTCTGCATAATCCCTTGTTGTGGTTGAGAAGTATTCGCCGTCTCAGCGGCGTCCTCAGACAGTGTTCGCACTGGAGTCTTCTCATATATCGACATTTCTTCAAATTTCTTTGTCAGATCACTAACAATTTTTCCAGATCTGAGATGCATACACTTCTTCAAAGCGGATATGGCTTTAACTCCGTGTCCCACTGGGCGTGCCAATTTGTTGTTCGTAAAAATTTGGAGAGGCGTAGAACCTCTTTTGATTGATGAAGGGGGAATGATTACAGAGAACTTACAGAAAGAAACTTGCAGGGAAATAATTAAGACTGTAAATGCAAAGGAAAGTTACAGAAAGAAAGGAAATTGCAGAACTGAAAGAACGTAAAAACTGTAAAAACAAAGCAGATTTTCTCTGTGGAGTTGATGCTGCCAAATGAGTCTTCTCCCGTTATTTGTAAGTGCAATCCCTCCTATGCGGTTAACACCACGATCTTCCTTCCAACCGCCTGGATTGACTCCGTCTATCATCCTGAGTACCACGAATTAATCTCATTGCAGGCTGGGCTCCACAATTTTGATCACTGCGCGTATTGGGCCTTCAATTTTATGGGCCAAACAATTGTCGGGTTAACAGGTACAAATCAGCTTAAACAGAAGAAAAACAAAGCAATCATCAGAATGGAAAAAGACTCGGATGTATAATTAATGTTGCTGCATAATTGACACTAGACACGAAGCAAAGAAACTTGCTACTCCCTTTCTTTAAAGGGGCGCAAACCGCAGTACCATGTCAGGGATAGTAAAAAACTTTTATACACCCACCTCTTAAAAGATAACTTTTCTACCCGAAATGTCAAAAAAATCCTTCGATCGAAGACATCGATCGGACCGATCGAACAATAAAAAGCCGATCGAACTGCGTAGCTGATTAACATAATTAAACATAATTAAGAGACTTCGGTCGGCTCTATTGGAGGTTCGATCGGTCTTTAAAATAGCCGACCGAAGCAAAAATTGCCGATCGAAGTTGGAAGTGAGATTTGAACTTCGATCATCCATTTTATATAGATCGGGCCGATCGAACTGTTAAATAGCCGATCGAAGCTCAATTATTGGTGGACAGCTGGGGACAGCTCAATTATTGGTGGACAGCTCAAATAATATATTTTGCATCTCAGATCTAGATTCACAAACGAAACTTCATCTCTTCTTTGCTCCACTACTTCTTCAAGTTGCATTTAGATAATATATTTTATGCTTCTTGAAATTGCTACTGTGGTTCTTTAAAGTCCTGGATCCTGTGTCATTTTGGATAACTCGTAAGTTTCTAAGTTTCTATTGTGTAAGTTATGGTCGAATTATTTTTATAATTAAGAAATGTTTATTTTTGTTTATGTTTTGAAATATACTCTAAAGATTTTGTTTTAAGAAGTGTAGATGCGATGATAGATTTACCACTAATGTTAGTAAAGTTTTCTGTTTGCATTTAAATTTAATTTGTAGGTTAATTAATTTTAAATTTAGTAAATTAAACGGTGATTAATTTAGTTTGTAATTAATTTGAAATTGTTGTTATTTATACTTAGAAATGTTAAAGTAATTATAAGCATATTTCGTTATATTAAAAATTTTGGGTATAAAAAAATAACAAATGTATACAGTTATTGTTATATTATTGTTATTAAAATTAGTTTTGTGAATCAAATTGATGACATGTGTATTATTTTAGACAGAACAATGTCTTGGTTCGGTTCCAATTGGTTTGAGGGCGATTCCACCACTGGTAATAGAGATCCGGAAGACATGAACTGTAAGCTTTTCTATATGTCTTAATTTTGATTATTTGGGAGGTGCCATTACATGTTAATGAATATTAATACGTGTCGTCGTTATATGTTAAATAATTTTTTTAGGTACAGACGTTCCACAACCGTCTACAAATTATAACGAACAATTCCATTATCCATTCGTGCCCACGATCCAGCCGGGAAGCTGTTTTCGTCCTTGCACATCTATAAATACTTGTTTTCATCCTCCATTCTTCTTAAGACTTATTCCAGCCACAAAGGATAGAAAATAGAGCATATTGAAGAGGTCCTTCTCTGCGATGGTGATCTAAGGGAAGCTGGAGCCATAATCCCCCCAGTTCGTTGTTGACAGTACGCAGAAACAACCATTCTACAGCTGGGTATTTCTTTGTTGTTCTGACTGCTGCATTCTTATGGGGATTTGAGTTTGTGTTTATGCATTTCTTGGCATATCTCTAGTAAACACAACTTGTGCTTAGTTTGGGTGTTTTTTTATCACCATCGCACTTGATTTGTTGAGTAGCTAGGATTCTACAAACACCACCTCAGCATCTGCTAGTGAATTGCTTAAATTTGGGTAGATAGTTGATGCTCCCATGTGTTTCTCTAGTCTAGGTCGATTAGATAGAGAAGTTCATCGGAATGGAAGGATGTGTAAGGTGTATTGATGTGTCATTCAATCGTTTGTGTGAATCTAGTGAAAACCTGGCTTGGAGCCCCCAGACGTAGATTAGTGGATCGAACTGGGTAACCAAATTCTTGGTGTTCTTATGTTTATTTCTGCACTCTGTTTGTGTCTGCCTCTGGTTGTGGTTTGCAGGTTGTTGAGACTACGCTCAAACAACGCATACAAGGTTTTATTTATTAGCTTGGGCCTGTCAATTGGTATCAGAGCGGGGCTCTAACATTTATCTGAGTTCGGTCCAAAATGAATCGAGAAGGTGGTAATCTCAAGGCCTCCTTACTTTGATGGTTCAAATTACTCTTATTGGAAGAATCGCATGAGGATATTCATTCAGTCAGTAAGCAAAGAGGCTTGGAATGTTGTTCTGACACCCTGGGAACAACCAATGAAGGAGATTCGCATACCCGCCACTGAAACAACTGCTGCTACGACTACTCATGTCCCATCTACTCTGGCAGAAATGACTGCATCAGAAAAGAGTCGACAAAAAGGAAATGCCATTGCCCTGAATTGTCTGTTTAGTGCAGTCAATGAATCTTAATACCACATGATCTCTAACTGCACTACAGCTCATGAAGCTTGGCATGCTTTGGAAGCTGCTCAAGGAGGAGTTGTGGCCTTCACTATTCAGGATGTTGTTCAAACAACCACTGAATCCCAGTCTGAACATCTATCTGACACAGAATCTCATGAATCTGATAGTGAAGGAAGTGAATATGATTATGAAGAACTTCTTGCAGGTTTTGAAACTGTGAAAGAGGATCATGCATGTTCTGTTGCGGAGAAAAAGAAGCTACTTAATCAGAAAGGAGATCTATTGATTACCATTGGTGAGAAAGATGCTGAAATTCTTGAGCTGAAGAGATCTATTGCTACTATATTTGTTGAGAGGGATAATCTGAAGGAAGAAAATGCTCAACTTATCTCGAAGATTCAAAGACTTGATGGAATGATCCGAGGGAAGGAGAAACTTGATGAAATTTATTCTAAAGGAAAGCATATCCTTGACTTAACTGGAATTGGTTATCAGCACAACACACCATCAACACAGAAAGCTGTAACCACTTTTGAGAGTGCAGGTACACTTGCTGAAGGCACTTCAAAAGAACCAAAGAATGAGTGAAATCTCCAAAGAAAAGCAAAGATTGTGCATATTGCAAATTTCAAGGTCATTCGTCTGATATCTGTATGAAGCTTTCTAGAGAAATTCTTGGTGGTCGACCAGTTCTTTGGCCATCCCTCGAACTACAGAGACAAGTTAAAATCAAGATGATGTGGATTCCAAAGAACAAGATAGTAAAATAATGCTTGGTTGAAAATACTGCTCAGAAAGGCACAAATCATGGTCAATTGAAGGATGTTGTTAATGCATCTCAGAATTGTATGATGAAGGGTATTCGTTCTTCTAACAATTATTATATCTTGGAGAAATTTGTGGAAGAAGCTTTATTGACTCAAGATGGCACTGCTTCTGGAGTTGTTCGAATGATGTTGAAACAACGATGTACTGGAAATTTTGCTAAAAGCAAACAAACGTCTATTGGTGATCCAGACCCTGGAGGAACAAACAAGGGTAATTTATCTTGCTGAATGGATGAGAAGTTTGTTGGGCATGGTTTTCATGATTATCTATTTGCCCAACTTAGTGTGGTTCTCAGTTTTCATCGATTTTATTTGGCACACTTCTCTGATTGATTAAGGGGGAGAATAGTGGATATTGGTTTTCCTTTTAGTCTACTCGTCGCCATTTTCAAGTTGTTATTGCATTGTTGGAACATCCACACAACAATGGTTGTGTTGACCGAGATGAATCAAGAGATAATGATCTAGTAAAGTAAGTTCCATCAAGCCAATATGTTGCTCCCGAATTCTTTTGATGATGAATCTGAGGGGGAGAACGATTTTGAGGAGACATAATGATATGCCTAATCTTCTTGATATATCTCTTATGGCATTCTGAGACTGTGGTATGCATATTCTGATATATTCATATATCTTGATGCATGTTTTCTGGTGATATCATGGTCCTATTATGTTCATATCATTTTTTTTGATATTTGGTGTTATGTCATGTACTTTACATCTGTTTGATGCTTGACCCGATCATCTCCACAAAGGGGGAGATTGTTAAGGAAATATCCTGTGTGTTGTGAAGATGTTCGTTGTTACGCCGATGTTGAGACAACCCTCCAACAACGAGTACTCTGCACAACTGGAAAGTACAGAAAGGATAGTGACGTGGCCACTTCCCTTAGCAGGCTTTTAGGGTTTTTTAATGGGCCTTGCACATCTATAAATACCTGTTTTCGACATCCATTCTTCTTAAGACTTATTCCAGCCACAAAGGATAGAAAATAGAGCATATTGAAGAGGTCCTTCTCTGCCATGGTGATCTAAGGGAAGCTGGAGCCATAATCCCCCCAGTTCGTTGTTGACAGTAGGCAGAAACAACCATTCTACAGCTGGGTATTTCTTTCTTGTTCTGACTGCTGCATTCTTATGGGGATTTGAGTTTGTGTTTATGCATTTCTTGGCATATCTCTAGTAAACACAACTTGTGCTTAGTTTGGGTGTTTTTATCACCATCGCGCTTGATTTGTTGAGTAACTAGGATTCTACAAACACCACCTTAGCATCTGCTAGTGAATTGCTTGCATTTGGGTAGATAGTTGATGCTCCCATGTGTTTTCTGTAGTCTAGGTTGATTAGATAGAGAATTTCATCGGAATGGAAGGATGTGTAAGGTGTATTGATGTGTGATTCAATCGTTTGTGTGAATCTAGTGAAAACCTGGCTTGGAGCCCCCAGACGTAGATCAGTGGATCGAACTCGGTAACCAAATTCTTGGTGTTCTTATGTTTATTTCCGTACTCTGTTTGTGTCTGCCTCTGATTGTGATTTGCAGGTTGTTGAGACTACGCTCAAACAACGCATACATGGTTTTACTTATTAGCTTGGGCCTGTCAATAATATATAGTAAATATAATAATACTAAAATAATAATTTAAATAATAATCATAATAATACCAATAATATAATTATTGGTATAATAAATATAATTAATCCTTTAAAATGTCCAATTATACAAAAAATATAATAAATAGAATATATAATTTAAATAATTATAATTATATAATAATATATCACAAATATTAATAATGATATTGATAATACTAATTAATATTAGAAATAATAATATATACAATTTCAAATAATATAATATATAGTAAATATAATAATAAAAAATAAGAATTTTAATAATAATCATAATAATACCAATAATATAATTATTGGTATAATAAATATAATTAATACTTTAAAATGTCCAAATATACAAAAAATATAATAAATAGAATATATAATTTAAATAATAATAATTATATAATAATATATCACAATTATTAATAATGATATTGATAATACTAATTAATATTAGAAATAATAATATATACAATTTCAAATAATATAATATATAGTAAATATAATAATAAAAAATAAGAATTTTAATAATAATTATAATAATACCAATAATATAATTATTGGTATAATAAATATAATTAATACTTTAAAATGTCCAAATATACCAAAAATATAATAAATGTAATATATAATTTAAATAATAATAATTATATAATATATACATCAAAAATAATAATAATGATTTTCATAATACTAATTAATGTGATAAATAATAATATATACAATTTCAAATAAAATAATATAGTAAATATAATAATAAGAAATAATAATTTTAATAATAAATATAATTACTACTTTAAATAAATTTACCAAAAATATAATAAATATCATATAAAAATTAAATAATAATATATACAATTTCAAATAATATAATATAATTTAAATATAATATTTAAAATTTTAAATAATATAATATATAGTAATGAAAATAAAAATAAAATAAATTTTCAATAAAAATTATAATTATTAGAGTATCGATCGATTTGATCGAAGCCATCACATTGGCCGATCGAAAGTTTTTCTTCCGATCAAAGCTCAACTAATCATGCTTAAGAAATACTCATTTCGATCGGTTATATATGGTTCGGACCGATCGAAACATCCGATCGAAGGATTTTTTGTAATTTTGGATAGAAAAGTTATTTTTTATACAGTGAGTACAATTCCAGAAGGGTAACAGACACTATTACTTCTTTTTTAAATGTCGTAACATTTGGATTTTAGGACTTTTTAATTGGGGTGGGTTTCTGACAAAGGTCACTTTTACCAAATGATAATGTTGTGGAAATCGGGTTAGTTTCCACCAAAATTATACCCGAATAATGGAGCTATTAATTAAACAATAAAGAGAACACCAAGATTTAACGAGGTTCGGCACAAATTTGCCTACGTCCTCCGGGCCCCACCGAATAATTATTTCACTATGATGGAGAAATATTACAAAAGGGTTTTGGAAATAATTTCCTGACACACAAAACCCACTCGACAAGGAAGACTTACAAAAGCCTAAAAACACACACTCTCTCTCTCAAGCCTTTAATGCACAAGAGAAGTGCAGGCTGCTTTGCTCTCTCTGCTTTTTTTTTTGGGTGTAGTGGCAAATGCCAGGGGCATGGTATTTATAGCGAAGAGCAGCCCACCATTGCGCAGCGGAATGAACAGAGAAGCAGACGGAATGAAAACAGTATAGGCACGTGTTGACAGCTTTTGTCAACATTTCTATCATCTCACCCACCACATTTAATGTGTGGGACCACCACCATTTTACAAATCTCCACCTTGGTGCGTCCCAAATTCCAATCATAGTGACTCCTTCGAGGTTCTCTCATCACAAAATTCGGCAGGACCTCCAAATGCGCTTTTTCAGCGCCAGATTCAATATCTTGAGACATTAATCAAGTTCAAACAATGTTCGAACTTGATACCTGTTACAGCCTTCGTCAACATGTCTGCAGGATTCTCGGTGGTCTTG
The DNA here is from genome assembly GCA_030278955.1 of Hygrophila difformis. NCBI lineage: Eukaryota > Viridiplantae > Streptophyta > Magnoliopsida > Lamiales > Acanthaceae > Hygrophila > Hygrophila difformis. Next base: position 19,504,067 of record JAOANR010000004.1, read on the forward strand.
ATCTTTTGTACCTTGACTCCACCTTCTTCAATTATTTCCCGCACAAAATGGTACCTCACGTCGATATGCTTGGTTCTAGCGTGATATACCTGGTTCTTTGCTAGATGAATGGCACTTTGACTGTCACAAAACACTGTTACATGTTTCTGACCAACTCCTAAGTCATCCAGCAATCCCTGTAACCAAATGGCTTCCTTAACAGCTTCTGTAATGGCCATGTATTCTGCCTCCGTTGTTGACAAAGCAACGGTTGACTGTAAGGTAGACTTCCAACTAACTGGTGCATTTGCAAGAGTAAATACGTATCCAGTAGTTGATCGACGTTTATCCAGATCTCCTGCATAATCTGAGTCACAGTACCCAACTATATGTTGACCAGTAACATTAGTCTTCTCAAATATCAACCCAATATCTAAGGTTTTCAAGATATACCTTAGAATCCATTTCACAGCTTGCCAATGATCTTTACCGGGATCATGCATGTACCTGCTCACTACTCCAACGGCATGTGAAATGTCAGGCCTTGTACACACCATTGCATACATCAAGCTACCCACCGCATTTGAATAAGGAACCTTTGACATGTATTCTCGTTCCTCTTTCGTCTTCGGGCATTGTGAAGCACTAAGTTTGAAATGAGGAGCAAACGGTGTACTTACAGGTTTGGTTTTGTTCGTCATGCCAAACCGCTGCAATACTTTCTTCAGATATTGCTTCTGAGTCAAACTCAGAGTGCCCCTCTTCCTGTCTCTCGTTATTTCCATACCGAGAATTTTCTTTGCTTCACCGAGATCTTTCATTTCGAACTCCTTGCTGAGTTGGGACTTCAACCTGTTTATCTCTCCTTTATGTTTCGAAGCAATTAACATGTCATCTACATATAGAAGAAGATAAATGAAAGATCCATCATGTAGCTTACGAAAATATACACAATGATCAAAACTGCTTCTGGTGTACTTCTGGCCAATCATGAATTGATCAAATCGCTTATACCATTGCCTTGGTGATTGTTTCAATCCATAAAGCGATTTGTTCAACCTGCAAACCCAATCTTCTTTTCCAGCAACTTCAAATCCTTCTGGTTGGGTCATGTAGATTTCCTCCTCCAAATCACCATGTAAGAATGCCGTCTTGACATCCATTTGAACTAGTTCCAAATCAAGCTGCGCTACCAAGGCCAATAAAATACGAATAGAGGAATGTTTTACAACAGGAGAAAATACCTCATTGTAATCAACTCCCTCCTTTTGAGCATAGCCTTTCGCTACCAATCTTGCCTTGTAGCGAACGTCATTCTTTTCTGGAAATCCTTCTTTCTGAGCATAGACCCACTTGCAACCAATTGCCTTCTTTCCCTCTGGGAGTTTAGCTAGCTTCCACGTGTGATTTGCTTCAAGGGAATGCATTTCCTCGTCCATGGCTTTCTTCCACTTTTCTTTTTCCGGACTAATTTTTGCATCAAGAAAAGTTTGTGGTATACCTTCTTCAATAACAGGAAGTGCATAGGCCAGCATACTTTCGAAACGAGCAGGTCTCCTAATTTCTCTTCTTGGCCTCCTCATTGCAATTGGTAAATCTTGTTGCTCCTGAGGTTCTTGGGTTAAAACCTCACTTTCTCTGGGCTCTTCTTCGGTACTTGGACCATCGTCTTCTATTAGTTGTCCATCTACCTCTCTGGTTGTAGATGTCTGAAACTCCACCTGTTGAGGATAATGCTCCACCTGCTGAGGAGTACTATCCGGCTGCTGCTTGGTTACCTTCTTCAACATTATCGATTCGTTGAAGGTAACATCTCTGCTAAAGATCACCTTTTTCATCTCCGGGCACCATAGGCGATATCCTTTTACTCCAGAAGATATCCCTACGAAAACAGCTTTTCTCGCCCTCGGATCCAGCTTTGATTCTTTTACGTGATAATAAGCAGTGGAACCGAACACACGTAAAGAATCATAATCATTTGCAGGTTTGCCAAACCATGCCTCCAAAGGTGTCTTGCCTTTAAGTGCAGTTGATGGTAGTCGATTGATTAGATGGCTCGCATATGTCACCGCTTCAGCCCAGAACTGCTTGCCCAAATTAGCATTGGACAACATACACCGAACTTTTTCCAATAAGGTTCGGTTCATCCGTTCAGCCACCCCATTCTGTTGTGGCGTGTCCCGCACAGTGAAATGTCGGGAAATACCTTCCTTCTTGCACAAATCGAAAAAAGGGTCATTTCGATATTCTGTGCCGTTATCAGATCGAAGCACTTTAATCTTCCTCCCGGTCTGGTTCTCCATCATTTTCTTCCAAGCGAGGAATTTCCCGAATGCTTCATTTTTTGTTCGCATGGGATACACCCATACTCTCCGGGAAAAGTCATCAACAAACGTTACAAAATAGTGGTTTCCTCCCAGAGAAGCCGTCTTGGTAGGTCCCCACACATCTGAGTGAATGTAATCCATAATGCCTTTAGTATTATGGATTGCTGTTCCGAACTTCACCCGCGTTTGCTTTCCCAGAACACATTGCTCACAAAATTCAAGTTTGCAAGTCTTTGCACCCTTTAGTAATCCTTGTTTTGCCAGAGTCTGCAAGGATTTTTCCCCAGCATGCCCAAGCCTCATATGCCATAGCTTGGTCATCTCCTCTTCCTTGTCTGCTTCTGATACTGCTGCTGCAATGCCAACCATTGTATTGCCCTGGAAGTGGTATAAGTTATTTTTCCTTATACCTTTCATGACGACAAGTGCTCCCGAGATCACTTTCATAATCCCATTCTGAATGTTGATGGAGTGGCCTTTGGCTTCCAAGGCTCCCACTGATATGAGGTTCTTGGCAAATTTCGGTATGTACCGAACTTCCGTCAGCACCTTGGTTGTTCCATCGTGGTTCTTCAGATATACTGAGCCAACTCCAGCTATCTGGCAATATCCGTTGTTGGCTAGGTAGACAACTCCACCGTCAACACTTTCAAGGTTGACAAACCACTCCTTCCTGGAACACATGTGGAATGAGCATCCTGAGTCTAGCAACCAGTCGTCAGTGCACGTCGTTACCGATGAGACACAAGCTAAAGAATACTCTGTCTCATCACTATCAGCAACACAAGCCTCTGCTACTGCTTTCCCCTTTTTCTTTTGCAGCTTAGGACAATCTTTCTTCCAATGTCCTTTCTCGTGACAAAAGATACATTCGTCTTTCGACACTCTGCCTCGTGACTTGGATCTGCCTCTTCTGTCCGGCTTGTACTTGTGGCTACGGCCCCGAACAGTATGAGCTTCACCAGTCGAACTCCTGTGTTCTAACTTATCCTTCTTTCTGATCTCGTTAGAATATAAGGCAGTGGTAACTTCTTTAAAGGAAATTGTTTCCTTTCCAGTCAGCATACTAACAATTATATGCTCGTATTCATCGGGGAGCGAAGCTAACAGTATCAGCGCCTTGTCAACGTCATCTATCTTCTCGTCGAGATTCAATAAATCGGTGATCAAAGAATCGAATCTTGTTATGTGTTCATTCATCGTGGTACCGGGCAAATACTGGAATCGATACAGCTTCGTCTTCATGTAGAGCTTGTTCTCCGTGCTCTTTTTCATGAATTTATCCTCCAGTTCTTTCCACAGTCTGTGCGCCATCGTCTCTCTCATAAGCGGATACTTCTGCTCCTTTGAGAGACATAGCCGAATTGTACCACACGCAAGACGGTTGATCCTCGTCCAGTCTTTATCATCAACACCATCTGGTTTGGTTTCTTCAAGTGCCCCATCCAGCTCCTGCTGGTACAAGATGTCCAACACCTCGCACTGCCACATACCAAAATTATTGGTACCGTCGAATTTTTCGACATCAAATTTGGCATTTGAAACCATCGTTCGTGATGACGATGTCATCAACGGCTTCGAATCTGAAGTTGACGTTTCACTGGACCTATCCGCCATTTCTGCTTCAAAGTTTAATTAATAGCTCACAAACGGTAGCTCAACCTAGATGCGTTTCTGATGTGGAAGATCAGCTTAGCTGCGACCACAGAGCATACTATGCAACCAAGGCTCTGATACCAATTGTTGTGGAAATCGGGTTAGTTTCCACCAAAATTATACCCGAATAATGGAGCTATTAATTAAACAATAAAGAGAACACCAAGATTTAACGAGGTTCGGTACAAATTTGCCTACGTCCTCCGGGCCCCACCGAATAATTATTTCACTATGATGGAGAAATATTACAAAAGGGTTTTGGAAATAATTTCCTGACACACAAAACCCACTCGACAAGGAAGACTTACAAAAGCCTAAAAACACACACTCTCTCTCTCAAGCCTTTAATGCACAAGAGAAGTGCAGGCTGCTTTGCTCTCTCTGCTTTTTTTTTTGGGTGTAGTGGCAAATGCCAGGGGCATGGTATTTATAGCGAAGAGCAGCCCACCATTGCGCAGCGGAATGAACAGAGAAGCAGACGGAATGAAAACAGTATAGGCACGTGTTGACAGCTTTTGTCAACATTTCTATCATCTCACCCACCACATTTAATGTGTGGGACCACCACCATTTTACAGATAACGTTTAAAATTGAGGTGTAGAAGATAAACTCATCAGAATTCACAGTGCGGTACAAGTGTTGGAGACTCCATTCTCCAAAGACACGTGTCATTCCGCTCTTCCTCCGACGTGTCCCCTTTCCGCCACCTGTCGTTATCCCAGCACCGCGCGCTGCCCCTCCTCTTCCCCTATATATACGCGGCCATTCCTAAACTCCAGGTTATACACTCAACTCGTCATTAATCAAAACAGAGGAAGAAAAAGAGAGAGAGAGATCATCAATCTTGCAGTAGTTAGTACGTAAACCTAGCAGGGTTTCGAATTTCCAGAAACTAAACAAAATAATGGCATCGGCAAAGGAGAGGAAGGAGCTGGACGAAAGGGCAAAGAAGGGGGAGACGGTGGTTCCAGGCGGGACAGGCGGCAAAAGCCTCGAGGCCCAAGAACATCTAGCAGAAGGTAACAATATATATAGCAGTATAAAATCAAAAACGTACAGTGAGTGCCTGCCCACGTATTTATACATGATTTAGTTTACTGATGATGAATGGAAGGTGTAGTGTTAACGTGGGATGTGCAAGTAAATGTGTAATGATATAAATACTACTACTACTACTACTACTAATGATATAGGGAGGAGCAAAGGAGGGCAGACTCGGAAGGAACAGTTGGGGACAGAAGGGTACGAGGAGATGGGGAAGAAAGGTGGGCTGAGCACCAAGGACAAGTCCGGTGGGGAGCGTGCCGAGGAGGAGGGAATTCCTATCGATGAGTCCAAGTTCAGGACCACCACCAAGAACACCTGATCATCGACCTACTTTGGAGTCTTAGTAATATATATTAGGGTCTGTTCAGTAGATTAGCAATTAAGTACTACCATGTACTACTACTACATAGTATATGGAATAAATAATACTAGTAGTCTTACTACTACGAGTTCTGGCTTGTGGGTAGTTGACTTTATGTATGGACTTATCATGCATGTAGTATGAGGTAGTAGTAGTAGTAGTGGTGTATGTTGTGGTTTGTAGAGTTCATTACTAGCTAGTTTGTTTGTGAACATGGAATTTTGTGAGGGGGGTTAGGTCATATATAGCTTCAGTCTCATATATGAGCTATATATTATTGGTCTTGTCCCTCTTTTCCGTGAATATATCAGACGTTTAATTTATAAATATGTGATGCATGCTCTGTTAGTGTGAATCTTCGCACTTCCTTTGAACAATCTTCACATTGCGTTTCGTTTGCATTGCTATTATTCGATTCTTTTTTCGTTTCATTTCTTCTTTCATTGCAAGCCGACTACATGACTCAAAATGTCTCCGCGAGATTTTGCTGAAATTGTAATGGGAACGAAACAGAACGATAGTGGAGGACTAGCTACCTTTTCTGTAAAATTTCTTCAGTTGTAATATCTAGAAAGTAGGAAGGGAATTAAGTGTTCATTTTATCAGCTACATTTTATTTCTCCAGTTATTTAAATTCCAACACAATTTCGAGAAGCATAATATATAAATTTAACTGTAATTTTGAGATATTGATTAATTAAAAAGTTATACAATTATTAATTTGTCGACACACTTTTGCCGACACATCACTTTTTATAAAAAAAAGTTGTACAATTATTAATTTTAGCATTGATGAGTTGGTTTGAGTGGGATGAGACTTCGTAAAAATTTCGAATTTTGTATGCATGCAGAAAAAATCAAATCTTCAATGTCCATCAGATTTTTGAGGGGATTAATCTTAGATTCTGTGGTACTACAAAGGAATAATTCGGCTTCTCAAGAAAAAATACTACAAATGAACAAGAAAATAGTACTCCTGGCCCATTATTTGTCCTCCTTCCTATTATTTTCATTCCAAAATACTCATTGTTTTTGAAATGTTAAAACATTGAAAATTGGATACTGTTCACATGAAAATTTTAAATTAAAATTTTATCATAGTTATACAAGTTAAAATATAGTCAATTGAATCTTTGTTAGATTCGTTTCGTCGAGTAATTTTTAAATATCGAACTTTTAGAACTTTTACTTATACCGAATTTGAATTATTAATGGTTAAAAATATATATTGAACTGCATGTATAATGGATCTGTTTTAATTTTAAAAAAATGAAGGAAGTATTTGAATACAAAGTCAGTATATTTATTTCACTATTAATATTACAAATGTATATAAATATGCTTTCTTCGTTTCGAAATAATTATTGCTTTACTTCTGTATTTACAGATATAGCTTATCTCCCTTGACTATAAATATGTACTTCCTCCATCTCAGTATTTTTGTTACGGACCCACCCAGCACGTATGCCGATACACATTTTTAACGGTTAATAACTTAAATTGTATACATCAAAAAGTTATAAAAAGTTAATTGTCTAAAACTACAAGATTAGACGAATCTAACAAAATCCCACTTGACTATGTTTTTTTTTATATAACTATGATAAAAATTCGAATCAAAGTTAAACAGTGAATGGTGCCAAAAAACCATTCGTAACAAATATATTGAGACGGAGGTAGTATATATTACTCCCTCCGTTTTTTTTTATCTTCTCCCTTTGAATAGTAGAAACTATTCATTAAGTAACGTTGATTCATCTTTTTATCATAGTTATATAAGATAAAACATAGTCAAGTGAGATGTTGGATTCGTCTAATCGCGTAGTTTTAGAATATCAAATTTTTATAATTTTTACTTATATATAATATGAGATATTGATGATTGAAAATGTGCATTGGATTGCGTGCAGTGCAGGATGGGTGAAGTTAAAAAAAAACGGAGGGAGTATTTTATATTACGGGATTAAAAATAAAAATAAAATTACTCAATTAAAAAATAAAAATTATTCAAATTTTACAATTACAAACAAAATAGAATTAAGTATATTTTAAAATTGAATCCAACAAGATTTCACTTGACTATTACTAAAAAAGTGAATCAAAGTTACTTGATCAATAGTATTTCCTCCGTTTCTTTTTAACTGTGACTTTCTCCTCTGCACATATGCCAATGCACATTTTAAACTATTAACAATTCAAATTCTGTACAAGAAAAAATTCTATAAATTTGATATTTAAAACCTGCAAGATGAGACGAATCCAACAAGATCCTACTCGACTATATTTTTTCTTGAATAACTATAACAAAATAGAAAACAAAGTGTTACAATAAACAGTAAAAAAATCAAAAAGTTACACTTGTTTTGAAACGGATGGAGATGGAGTATTAATTATACAATGGGTAAGGTTTAAAAAGAAAGGGGGGAGTATAAAATATAATAGTATGTGTATATATGAGTACGTGTAGGTAAATATACATATTTATTGTATGACTTAATTTATAGCAACAGGGATGAAGCAAAATAGAAATAGGATAATAGTGGACTAAGGAGAAGCCATTTGAGGGATTTGATATTGTTGTCATAATTTCTAGAGCAAATCTCGAAACATATGTCCCCAACTATACTAAAATCTTCTACCTGAACTTTTTAATTTGATAAAAACTAAACTTCAGATTTAAAAAATTGGAGAAAACCATCCAACAAAACTTTTTCAAATTATCATTTCTCATCCTCTAAGGGAGTTTGACCAACATACTTTTAAGTTTTGAAATGGCTGAGATTTACAATACTGCAGCTCCTCCATTATTCTCTGGGTAATTAATTAATTAATTAATTAATTAATGTGTTTTGGATTTTGAGTCCCGCTTGTTTAACTCATTCGCCCAATAGTTGAATAGATTTTATTGCGCATAAATAATACTACTACTATAATTATTTTTATTGAGCATAAATAATACGGAGTACTAGTACTTCCTCTGTCTCAGTATAATTGTTACATTCCCCTCCAGCACGTATGCCGAGATACATTTTTAACTGTTAATAACTTAAATTGTATACAATAAAAAATTATAAAAGTTGATATTCTAAAACTATAAGATTTGACGAATCTAACAAGATCTCACTTGACTATGTTTTTTCTTGCATAACTATGATAAAAATTTAAGTCAAAGTTGAACAGTGAATAGTATCCAAAAGTCAAACGTAACAATTCTATTGAGACGGAGGTAGTATTATTTAGGTTCATAGAAAATCTGGGACCTAAATAGTTATCAAACACATAACCACAAACAAAACTAAAAGGAGTTCGGAGATAGAAATAATAATGTCATTATAACTTATAAGATCACTACATATACCGATATACAGTAAACCAAGTAAAAGTAATCTCAAGGTCAAAGCATCAAACAAAACCCTTCTTATTGCCTATACACATCGAAAGTATCAAAGCACTAATACAATGGTAACCCACCGCACGGTGGTGGAGGAGGCCGATGCGGCGGCGGCGGTGGCGGAGAGGCCCGTGGTTTAAACTGGTTGTGCAATCTATCAGTGACCGGCGGTGGCGGGGACGGCGGCCTACGCCTGAGCTGACGATTGTGTCTGAGATTGCTTAAATATGGTGTTTGGGTAGAAACGGTGAAGCTATACATTATGAAGACCGCAGTAACCAAGAATACTACTACTGCTTTCATGGTGGTGGCCACCAATAAGACTTGCAAGAAATTCAGAGAACTCTTCTTGTTGTGTTTTTGAAGTTTGATGAGATCTGCATCCCTGTAACTCAAATAATTATGAGCCTTTGACTTTATGTGTATTTTAAAAATTTTGGCACTAGCTACATGGTGTGTTCCTAAAATTTCTTAGTACTCCCTCCGTTCCTTTTTGGTTGTCTTTTTAGAGAGTAAAATGTATTCTAAAATAGTTGTCATTTTTTGTTAGTTATAGGTAGTTATGCTATGTTTTTACTATATTACCCTTCACTTTATATAAATGCTATTTGTTAATATTTATTAAGAATGAATTTAGTTGAAGGGTAAAAATGTAAATTTATCAGTTAATTAATGCAAACATTAATTATTAAAATTGAGCTGAAAGAGACAACTAAAAAATAACGGAGGGAGGGAGTACTTGAGAATGTGAACGTGAAGAAATTCTTGGAGTTGGTGACCATTAGTGTGTTAATAGTCATCTTGTCTGAATTATTTAATACTTTCGTCGTAAATCAGATGATATAGAGTTGCCTTTATTATTTAAAAGAAAAAGAAAATTTATTCCATTCCGGGAAAACGCGTGTAATTGGCGTTCGAATCCAAAGCAGGAAGCATAAGTTTATGGGGTACGTGTGACATTTAATTCAGAGTTGGTTGGCTCATTTTAATAAGAGTTAAAGAGTATTGACTTATTGGAGAATAGTTTATTCACTTAACCTTTTAGTAATGAATTCATTTTATATCTTACTCCCTCAATTCTATTAATTCTATCTCAAAAATTTTGGACACACAATTCAATACATTTATTTCTTAGATAATATCTTAAAATATGTAGAAATAAAAATGTTAGGTCCGTTTGCGTAGATAACCAATGAACTTGTACTGAAAACTAGTTCAAACACCTTTCGTGGACACGTTAAACAGTTTTAAGATATTATGCAGCGGAAAATAAATAAACCGTAAAAGAAACGAACTCAAGGTTTGTTGACCCAGTTCGGCACAAGCCTACATCTGGGGGACACCAATCCAGGAGGTTCACTAATTGTTTCAACTTGATCCTCGATCTAAACAATTGTGAAATAATTCGCCCAACTCCAATCTCCAAGCGGTTGAATTGTAGAACCAAAACACTCCCTTGTTTTGGTGAAGATCTCCCCGACCTTGCTCCAATTCCTTGAAGGCTCTCCCTCCAAGTTACCCTTGGTCGAAACCTGTTGGCGATCCTCCTTCTTGAATATTTCGTTTAAGCACTTGAGTTTGACGACTCCTCGAAAGCCTTGATTGAATCCGTCGACTTCAATCAAGCACACAGTAGCACTTTCGATCAATCCACTCGAGGAAGTGTTGATCGTATGTCTTCCTTCGAAATGATGAATTCAAGAACACTGAAGGAATGTGATTCTCTCTTCACAATGCTTTCAATCGCACAATGGAGTAAGTGTATAATTTTTGTCGTGTCCATTTCATCCCTTGGCCGTCCTATTTGAAGAGAACCACCACTCCTCCATTCTAAGGTAAGATCTTCTTTCCAAAATTGCGCGGATCCTTAGAATGGAGTTGCCCGGATTAGGAGATCCTTGTTTCCATACTTCTTGTGCATGATCCGGGCAGGAGATCAGCTGGCCGTTGAAGAAAATACTTAGGCAGATTCGCCAGCATCTCTTCCTTTAAATAGTTTGTCAACTGCTGTCGTGGTTGGTCCAACAAAGTAGTTCAGACATCGGTTGTGAACACATTTGCTCAAAACGGGTTCCCAACAATCTCCCCCTTTTTGGCAGAATGTGGGCCAGTATATGAGTTAATCATACCGATGTCCAAACAATTACACAAGTACAGAAATGAAGAAATAATTCCCATTTAGTCCCAACCACCGATTACAATTTCCCAAGACAAACTATTCTATTGCTCCGTACACATAATCCTATCCATTTAATCTAGGAGCAATTACATCAAAAACAGGCACATGGCAATAAAATCAAACAAGGCATGAAAGATCACAATTTAATTATTACAGGCCATGGTGCAAATGTCCAAAAACAGTCATAAACAGTTCACTTAAGTAGTTCAAGCAAAAAAAATGTTACCCATTAGCAGTGGTGGTGCAGCAGTGCGAACTCTCTCCGGTCCCCTTCTTCTTGTGCTTGCCAGAGGAACCGATGATCGGTTATGTCAACTTAACTCCCCCTCTGGCTCACACTTTGCCCAAAAAGGGCCTGTCACTCTGATTCATCAGAGGAATCCGCATCAGAATCGCTGGACTCCTCTTCTGGATTGGTATCCAATGGCTTGTCTTCATCCGATCAAACATCAGGAAGCTGCCTGAACATCTTTTCTGCAGATTGAAAATGACTGTGCAATTGGGCTTCCAAAACTTTGAGATGATTGATGTGGTCGGTGAGATCATCACGGAGCATGGAGAAGGCATCTTTCGCAGGGATCCTTTCTCCTGGTCCAGCCAAGTCTAGCTTCTTCTTAGCAAGATTTGAGGAGAGTTTGAAGTCGGCAATGTCCTCTGGTCGATCATGCTTGCTTCCAAGGATGTGGAGATGCTTCAGATACTTAGATATGAGGCCAGGGAAGGGAAGAGTGGTGTTATACTTCCTCTTGATTTTTCCAGCAAAGCTCAGCATTTGTTCGAGCACAAGTGCTCCATAGTTGATCTCATACTTTTGATCTATAGCAAACAACAACTTACACATGCTTTTTGACACAACAGAATGGTAGCAGTGGGCATTATGTTGTGAGCACATAATTTGTAAAGCAATGAAAATTTTTGAGTCAGAACGCCTGCACTTAACCCCTTTCCTTGGAACCTTTTCCCTTCTACTCCAGTGAGTGTTTCAGCAATGGTGTTCATAGCGAATTTGGCACTTCGAGAGTAAATAGATTTCAGAGAAGTTCGGGGTACCTGGAGGAATCGGTTTAGGGCTCTGGCTTTGAGTTCGAACAGCTCTCCATGTGTGTAGCTTAGTTCAAACCAGGGGCTTTTGGTGTTGAGGACGTCAGAGCTCAGGTTTGCATAGAAATGCCTCACTATCTGTCCTTTGAAATGCTTGATCTTCGTTCCCCAGAATAGTAGAGACCTTTCCTCCAGATACTTGTGCCAGCCCATTTCCTCGTATCTTGCAGCAGCGAATCGAATCTCTGGATGGACCTTCATCTTCTCCAGAACAGTTGTGAAATATTGCTTGGACACTTCATAGTAGAAGTCAGAGGTTATGGCGTTCCCAGCATCTATGATCTCCGGTTCATGTTCCTTAGAGGAAGATAGGACAATCTTCCTCTTCTTGGATGCAGTATCTTTCGAAGACCCTTCTGGTTCAGAACGAGTCTGTTTCTTCGGTTCTGACTCCTTTGGAGAACTCCTTGCTGGGGGAGTTGGTTCGCGTGCTTCAGTCTGGGGTACTTCTTCTTCTACATGCTCGGACTCCTCTTCTTCTCCAGATTCCTCATCAGATCCCTCTTCTTCATTTTCATGGTCGGATCCATCTGCATCACTTTGGGTATCTTGTGACCCCAATTCCTCGGACTTATCTTCAGTGGGATTCTCCCCCTCAGTGGGTTCGGGGGTAGCATCTTGAGGGTGTTCAGTGTCACCTTCCGATTCTTTGTTCTGGTTGTCCTCAGAGCTAGAGGATTCCTCGGCCTCTTCTTCTTCTTCCGGCTCAATTTCAGTGTGAACAGGTTCTTTGGCAGGAGCAACTTGTTCAGGTTCCTTCCTCAGGGCATGTTTCCTTTTCTGACTAGCGGTCCAGGCAATCTCTTCGGTGATCTCATTTACAGCATCATTTCGTTCGTCATTGCTGATGTCGATAATGGATTCATCTCCTGAGCTTTCATCATCAGCCTCTTGCACATAGTCAGAGTCGAGTTCTTCCTCATCAAGGGGTTCAGTCACAGGTTCCGATTCCTTCAGTGAACCAGTTTGGGTCACTGTGGTAGTGATCTGCAGGGGTTCTTCAGGAGTTACTTCAGTGGTGGTGACAGGTGCAGGGTTGGTCACGACACTTGGTTCTACCACAACCTTCTTCGTAGGAGTTTTCTTCTTGGTCTTTGTAGTGGACACCTTCTGTGCATCCTTGGGCAGAGGATTTGTGTCTTTGGTAGGCACGACAGCTTCGATTTCTTTGCTTGTACCCATTGAGGGAAGGTCGGCCAGAATCGCCTCAATAGGTTGCAAGGCCTTGGCGATGTCCGCTTCAACACGCTGACTTATTGAAGCATTCTTCCTTGCCACCGCCTTCTCTCGAGTTTTTGAGGTGGAAACTGTTTTTCCCTTTGTCTTTTGGGCCTCAGCATCTTTTTGTTTCAAGACTTTGGTTCCGGCTACTTCGGCTCGAATGTCGAGCGGATCTTGAACGGCTCTGGTGGCTCCCTTTTCTCCGGCAGTGGATGGAGAAGAGGAGTGGAATGGAACAGCAACAAGTGAGGGAGTTTCTGAAATAATCTGCTCCATGATCGCCTTTTGGACAGCCTTGGCGCGTCCCTTTGCGCTGGACTCCTCGGGAGAAATCACCTTCTTGCTCCCAGCGGTTGAAGAGGGATTTGGGTCTTGTGATTTGGAACCTTGGCTTCCTCGTGTCTTTACCATTGTTACTGAAAGAAAGAACTTTTGGGCAAGAACAAGTGAAGATTCACCAAATTTTGAGGGAGATATGAAGAGATATGCAAGTTCGGGAGAGAGAAGAGAAAGGAAATAAGATCAAGGTGTAGAGCTGTGAGAGAAGCTTTCCTTAATTCAAATATGGAATGTGAATCACAACTTCCCAAAACGGTAATGATCACGTTTTTGAATTGTTGTGTGTGGATAACCGTTCCCGCTGATTCCTTCTCTGGTCGTGCAACGATGGCCTGTCAAATCAATTTCAAAAATAACTCCTTCCTTTTGAATTGTAACCGTGGTTACTTACTGGATCCTGGAGGGATTAACTTCCAAACAAGTTAGTATACTATCGAATCAGACAATAAGGCAATAAAATATATATATGACTAATTAAATATGGAAATTGCAAAAAATATAAAACTTATTCCGGAATTTTTGGGATTTTAGGAGATTGTGCATAATCCGAGATCTCTCCTTAATTTTTCGAATCTCTCTCGACCGAGTGCCTTAGTAAAAATATCCGCATGTTGCTCAGTAGTTCCGACATGTTGGATGAACACTATTCCTTCTTCAACAAGATCTCTAATAAAGTGGTGTCTGAGCTCAATGTGCTTAGTTCTCCCGTGTTGAACTGGATTCTTTGAGATGTTGATTGCATTCATGTTGTCACATAGTATAGTGAGGACTTCTTGATCAATACCATAGTCTAGCATCATTTGCTTCATCCATAGCAATTGTGCACAACAACTTCCAGCTGCAATATATTCAGCTTCGGCAGTTGAGAGAGAGATGGAACTTTGTTTCTTGCTATACCAACTAACTAAGTTAGTCCCAATGTAGAAGCATCCTCCGGTTGTGCTTTTTCTATCGTCCGCATCACCTGCCCAATCTGCATCACTATAGCCAAGTAGTGAAAGATTAGATTCTTTAGAATACCATATACCAAGTTCACTTGTCCCTGAAACATATTTGATCACTCTTTTGGCTGCCTTTAAGTGAGATTCCTTGGCATCGGCTTGGTAGCGAGCACATACTCCCACTGCATAGCTTATGTCAGGTCGACTTGCAGCTAAGTATAGTAAGCTCCCAATGATGCTTCGATAGAGCTTCTGATCTACACTTTGACCAATGGGATCTTTGCTTAATATGTCATTAGTCCCTATAGGTGTCCGGACTGGTTTGCTGGACTCCATACCAAACTTTTTGAAAATGTTTCGAGCATATTTGGTTTGGCTGAGAAATATGCCATCTTTCTTTTGTGCTACCTGCAAGCCAAGGAAATAGGTTAGTTCCCCAACCATGCTCATTTCGAATTCCTTACCCATGATTTCGATGAAGTGGTCTTTGAGCACATGATGTGTTGATCCAAAGACTATGTCATCCACATAGACTTGAGCAATTAGTATTCCTTTGCTTTCCCTTTTGATGAACAAAGTCTTGTCAAGACTTCCTCTTTCAAATCCATGTTCAAGCAGGTACTTGGACAGCCTCACGTACCAGGCCCTGGAAGCTTGTTTTAGGCCATATAGAGCTTTGTTGAGCTTGTAGACATGGTGTGGATGATGAGGGTCCTCGAATCCTTTGGGCTGCTGCACGTATACTTCTTCATTGAGCCACCCATTTAGGAAGGCACTTTTGACATCCATTTGATAGAGCTTGAACCCTAAAGAGCATGCAATGGATAATAAGAGTCGAAGTGCTTCAAGTCTGGCTACGGGAGCAAATGTCTCACTGAAGTCCACTCCTTCAACCTGTGTGTATCCTTGAGCAACTAGTCGTGCCTTGTTCCTTGTAATGTTCCCATTTTCATCACTTTTGTTGCGAAAGATCCACTTGGTACCGATTACATTCTTATCTTTGGGTCTTTCGACAAGGGTCCACACTTCATTTCTCTTGAACTGAAGTAGTTCATCCTGCATGGCGTTTATCCAATGCTCATCCAGGAGAGCCTCTTCCACTTTGGTTGGTTCGATCTTAGATGTATAGCAGTGTAGGCCAGCTAGTTCCTTGAAGTTGATCTTCCTTCCCTTGGTTTTTCTTTTCTCATTCACATCGCCTATGACATCATCTGGATCATGATGCTTGTGAATACGTCCATTGAGGTCTTTCTCGGGCTCAGAGTCATGTGACGATGTGTCCAGAGAGGGCGTTTGAACGACTTCCGTGGATTCATTGCTGGTGTTGATTTGTTCAGCATTGATTTGGTTCTGGCTGCTGGGTAGTGTAGAAGGTGCTTGATCTTCATTAAGTTGAGCAGGATCCTTGCATGAGACATCTTTTATGGCAACATTTGTGGATTCAAGAACTTTCCTTGTCTTTGGAATGTATATCCTGTATGCTCTGCTGGTGATAGAGTATCCTACGAACACTCCTTCATGACTCTTTTCTTGAAATTTTCCCATATGTTCCCTGTCATTTAACACAAAGCATTTGCTACCAAATATATGAAAGTAAGTGATAGATGTCTTTTTACCGTTCCATATTTCATATGGAGTCATGAGAGAATTTGGTCTTAAGTAAACTCGATATATGGTATAGCATGCAGTATTAACAGCCTCAGCCCACAAGAACTCAGCAACATTCTTCGCGTTCAGCATGACCCTTGACATCTCTTGCAAGGTGTGATTTCTTCTTTCCACCACACCGTTTTGTTGATGAGTTTTTGGTGCGGAAAAAAAATTCATGCTTGATTCCATGAGTAGTACAATATTCTTCAAAGGACTGGTTTTCAAATTCTCGTCCGTGATCACTTCGAATCCTCTTTACTTTGGTATCTTTCTCAGTCATGAGGCGGTTGCATAATTTTTCAAAAGCTTTGAAAGCATCACCTTTTTCCCTGAGAAAGTCCACCCAAGTATATCTAGAATAATCGTCGATGCATACAAAAATATACTTTTACCTCCCAAGCTTTCAACCTCAGTTGGACCAATAAGATCCATGTGCAGTAGGTCAAGACACTTGGTCGATCCAAGGTGTTCTGACAACTTGTGTGAACCCCTATGCTGTTTTTTCTTGGCACATTCGTCGCAAAATTCCACGTTGGAGTTTTTGAAGTGAGGAAGACCTTTGACTGCCTCGGTTCTGCTGAGTCTGATAAGATCTTTGAAGTTGAGATGTCCAAGCTTTTCATGCCATAGCATGATGTGATTTTTGCCTGCAACTGAACCAAAATTGCATGTTTGAACAAGATGATAACAATTATTTTTAGAGCGCAAACCTCACATGATGCATTCTTGATTTTGGTTGAGCACTTGACAATCTTTCTTGGTGAACTGCACCACAAGATCCTCATCACACAATTGGCTGATGCTAATCAAGTTTGCTTGGAGTCCATCAACTGGGAATACTGGAGACAGTTCTCGTGAGCCGTTGTTCTCAATGGTTCCTTGACCAACTAAGGCCCCCCGTTTTCCATCTCCAAATACAACGAATCCTCCATCAATCTCCTTGTAATGTTTGAGCAGGCTTCGTTCACCAGTCATGTGTTTGGAGCACCCACTATCAAAGTACCATACTGTGTCCTTAGTATTCTTCTTTTGTGATAGAAAGGCAACATGACATATGTTCTGAACTTTAGGAACCCATTCGCATTTGATGGAGATCAGCTTCATCTTGATTTTATCGTTTGGCCAGGTGATAGGTCTTCCTGCTTGTAGGTCTCTTACTAAGATTCCACAGTTCTTAGTTTTGTGACCTTCAAGTTTGCAGTAGTCACATCTGAGTGGAATTGGAGGAGGTGGTCTTCTTGTCCATTTGCTTCTTCCTTCATGGTGGAAAGGTTTCTTGGTAGTTCGATGTTCACTCAGCACTCCTCCTGTTACAAACTTGCTTTTCTTTTCTCCTCTCGAGGTTGAGGCGTGATATCCTAAGCCTTGTTTGTTGCTGCTAGGTCTCCCCATAGCAATTACATCGTCTAACTTGGCTTTTCCCTTGTTTAGTGCTGCTAGAGTGCTTTCAGATTTGGTAAGTTTGTCTTCAACTTCGGTGAGTTCGGTGTGGAGAGCATCTTTCTTCCCAAGCATACTATAGTACCATAGTTTATAGTCAACCTTTTCAACCTCCAGATCCTTATTATCTTTCTGGAGTTCTGTATTTTTCTCACGTAGTTCGTTCACCTGTTCAGACAGTTCTTTGAGCATCTTTTCAAGTTCCTGATTTCTGCTTTCGAGACCCTGGATTTGCTCCCTTAAGTTTCCATTCTCGACATGCAATTCTACTGACTCAGCAATAGAAGTTTCCAGTTTCTCGAACGTTTCTTCATAGAGATCGTTAAGTTTGCTGATACTTTCATCCTGTTCCCTGACAAAAGAACGTACCATGTTAGAGGAAACCATATTGACTGAGTTTGTACTCGTACCTGCATCGTTTTCATCATCGCTATCTGAATCCCATGTCCCGATGAATGCTACTCCCTAGTCTGGACCATGTTCATTGGACTCCTTCTCATCTTCAGAGTCAATGAATGTTACTTGGTAGGATTTGCTTGACTCCTTTGGTCGAAGATTGGCACAGTCCTTCTTGATATGGCCTCTTCCCCCACACTCAAAACAGATGATCTCCTTGCCATCCTCAGTTTTAGAAGGTTTGGATCTGTTTCTGTTGAACGACTTTAATCCTTTCTGAGTGGGTTTGGAATTTGATGTCCCGGCATCCTTCTTCATAGAGGAGTTGAATCTAGATCTACAGTTCTTGATGATCTGATTTAGTCTTTTGGACAGCATGGCCAATTCTTCTTAATCACTGTAGTCATCAAGATCTTCTATGGTAGAGTCATCCACATCCTTGGTCACGGATTTGAATGCTACTGGTTTGCTTTTGCCCCTAGGAAAGTGATCCATTTCCCATGATTGTAGGATTCCCATCAGTTCATCGACCTGCAATTTATCAAAGTCTTTGTATAGTTCAAGTGCAGCTACTTTTGCATTGAACCTTTCCGGAAGCGTTCCAATGATTTTTCCTACAATATCCTGCTGAGAATATACTTTGCCAAGCTGAAGAGCTTGGTTGGTTAGATCACGAATGCGACCAATATATTGGCCAATAGTTTCATTATCATCCATAGTAATCTTATGAAATTTAGCATCAAGTGTAATGATTCTTGATTTCTTTACCAGGGCCATACCCTCGTAGGTATTGGCTAAAGTGGTCCAGACGTCGTATGCAATTTTGCATCCAGCAATAAGTCTGTATTGATCCTTTGTAAGAGCATTGTGAAACGCATTTTGGGCTTTGGAGTTCTTCGATGCAACAAGTTTCTTGGTTGCAGTCCATTCACTCCTTGGTTTGATGGTTTTGACACCATCTTTTTCTTCTACTGGAGGATGGTATTGATTTTCAACTGCATCCCAAGCTCCTTCATCCAGAGCGATGAGAAATGCCTCCATTTGATCTTTCCAGTATGCATAGTTTGATCTATCGAGCAATGGGGGTCTGGTCACGGAACCACCTTGGCTATCCATACTTTTATGTCTGGATCTCGCTTGCAGAGCGTGTGGCTCTGATACCAATTGTTAGGTCCGTTTGCGTAGATAACCAATTAACTTGTCCTGAAAACTAGTTCAAACACCTTTCGTGGACACGTTAAACAGTTTTAAGATATTATGCAGCGGAAAATAAATAAATTGTAAAAGAAACGAACTCAAGGTTTGTTGACCCATTTCGGCACAAGCCTACATCTGGGGGATACCAATCCAGGAGGTTCACTAATTGTTTCAACTTGATCCTCGATCTAAACAATTGTGAAATAATTCGCCCAACTCCAATCTCCAAGCGGTTGAATTGTAGAACCAAAACACTCCCTTGTTTTGGTGAAGATCTCCCCGACCTTGCTCCAATTCCTTGAAGGCTCCCCCTCCAAGTTACCCTTGGTCGAAACCTGTTGGCGATCCTCCTTCTTGAATATTTCGTTTAAGCTCTTGGGTTTGACGACTCCTCGAAAGCCTTGATTGAATCCGTCGACTTCAATCAAGCACACAGTAGCACTTTCGATCAATCCACTCGAGGAAGTGTTGATCGTATGTCTTCCTTCGAAATGATGAATTCAAAAACACTGAAGGAATGTGATTCTCTCTTCACAATGCTTTCAATCGCACAAGGGAGTAAGTGTATAATTTTTGTCGTGTCCATTTCATCCCTTGGCCGTCCTATTTGTAGAGAACCACCACTCCTCCATTCTAAGGTAAGATCTTCTTTCCATAATTGCGCGGATCCTTAGAATGGAGTTGCCCGGATTTGGAGATCCTTGTTTCCATACTTCTTGTGCATGATCCGGGCAGGAGATCAGTTGGCCGTTGAAGAAAATACTTAGGCAGATTCGCCAGCATCTCTTCCTTTAAATATTTTGTCAACTGCTGTCGTGGTTGGTCCAACAAAGTAGTGCAGACATCGGTTGTGAACACATTTGCTCAAAACTGGTTCCCAACAAAAAATTCTATAAAATATGTATTCTTAAACTATACGAAAAACATCCGGAAAAAAAAACTAGGCGAAAAATGGCACTACAAGAAAATGTCAATATAGCGACCGAAATTCGCGACCGAATAAATGCAGTCGTTTGTTAGCGACCGAAATAGCGATCGGAATGTTCTGCCGCTATTTTAACGACCGATTTAGCAACCGAAATTTTTCTATCTCAAATTCGCGACCTAAATTGCGACCACAAGGTTTGGTGGCTAACTCGCGACCGAATTAACGACCAATATGAAATGGGTCTTTGTTAGCAACTGAATCAGCGACCGACGATTTCGATCGCTAATGTTTTTTCAATTTTTTTTAAATATTTAAACATTTTATTATAATTTGCGACCGAAAAATTTGGTTGCTGATGTTAGTGACCGAAACAACGACTGGAAAATTCGGTCGCCGAACTTTTTATATTTCTTTTATATTACTTATTTTAAATTAAATTAATAATATTCTCTTTAAATTTATTAATTTATTTTATTGTTTAAATATTTACTTTTTTACTTTGTATTTATTTTATAATTTATTATTGAATAATATTAACATAAATAATTTTTTAAAATTTTCGGTTATTTTTTAATTTGAATATTATTTTTTATTTTTAAATTCATTATTGAATTTATTATTTATCTAATTATTGATTTTAATTATTTATTTAATTAATAACAATAATATTTTATTATTTTATTCTATTTTAAATTTTGAATAATTTATTATTTTATTTGATTCCTTGATTTTCATTTTTCACTTAATTATTGTGAATTTATATTTTACATATTATATATAGTGCAAGGAAAGAAATGAATTGTAGCTTGTCACAGTTGCACACGCGCGAGGGGAAAACGCAGCTGACCTAAGTTCGAGCCTTCTCCTAAGAAAAATGGTATGTGAACAAAATGGGGAAGAACAAAATATATATAACACGTGGCGCGTCATATTTTCGGTCGCTAATTCGGTTGCAAATTTAAAAAAATTAGAAAAAAAAGTAAAAAGACCAAAATTTTCTTGGTAGTGTATGCATATATTGATTGACTTGTTCCTTAGGGGGTGTTTGGTACAGGGAATTGGGCCCAGAGAATGGGAATTGAGCCCAATTCCCTTGTTTGGTAATGCCCGAGATTTAGAGATCGAGATTTGAAAGGATTCTCATTCTCTACTTTTGATTCTCGCTCATTAGGAGAATTGGCGAGATTTGGACTTCAATTCTTGGCCTCCTATCTCGACTCTCCGCTCCTTCTCTCTGAAATCATCGCCATTTCTACCTCTTCTCTGGAATCGTCGCCATTCCTACCTCGACTCTCCGCTGCACTCTTCCCTAATCCAAACGACATTGCTGGTTCTGCTTCTGTCGACATCGTTGGTTCTGCTTCTGTCGCCATCGCTATTTTTGCTCCGTTGCCATCACTCATCCTGTATTTCTCTCTTCGAAACCATATCGCCTCCCCTATTGCATTCGGCGTTCTCCGTGGTCTGTTAGTTCTTCACATAGTTGTATGTATTTCTTTTCTATTTGTGTTGATTGGAATGTGCGTTTGAAACTTTGGGGGTTGATAGAAGTCCCAGATTTTCTTTGTTTCGTATGGACGTTGGTTTAGGGATTTTTATAGGGATTGTTGGTATGAATTTTTCATTTGTCTAATGCTTTTGCATTGCTTTAACCATTGTTGGTTGGTATGCAAATGCAATATTGGGATTGATTGGTCTCAGTATGTGTTTTCATGATTTATAAATTGGAAGATTGTTTAGTTGATTGGATTTGGGAGTTTTGAACTTGTTGGCTATAGGTTTAATAGATTGGAGGATGTATAAATATGGTTAAATTGTGTGCTTCTGCAATCAGTCCATACTTTATACTCATGATTTTGTCTGTTAAGTGAACTTTGAGTTTGATAATT
Source organism: Hygrophila difformis (assembly GCA_030278955.1). NCBI lineage: Eukaryota > Viridiplantae > Streptophyta > Magnoliopsida > Lamiales > Acanthaceae > Hygrophila > Hygrophila difformis. The sequence continues at coordinate 19,526,110 of JAOANR010000004.1, forward strand.
ACAAGTTTATGGATGAATCATGGTTTTGATTTGTGGAACTCTGTTGAGTGAACTTTGAGTTTAGCAATCAGGCCATACTTTGTTCACATGATTTGATCTTTATGATTTGGCTTATTTCTAAAGGACACCATTGATTGGTCTTCATTTTGTTGTCAGGTTCAAGGAAAAAATTATTATCCACATGTTGAACTTTGTATATGTTGGTGGCTCAGTGATTAGTTTCATTGTTGTGTGGTTTTCATTTTGTTCCGTACTTTCAGTGATTAGTTTCATTGCTGTAACTTGTAAGTTATATTTTTCTTGTGGGATCTTTTGGTTTATGGATGGTTAGTTGTTTTTACTTCCTTTATTATAGCATGATTAGAAAATGAATCACCAGATTTGCTTGCACCCCATACTTTATACTATAATTCTTCTGTTAGGAAGACCTATTAATCTTTGCATCACTCAAGAATAATTGCTTCCTAATTGTTTGTAAAAACTAAAAACAGTGCTTAAATCCTCTTTTCACAAATTCATCAATGTTAGTTGCATTTTAAAGATGTATATACACCTTGATTGCTATCGTATCCTTTCATCTAGTATCAAAGCCTGCAAGATTCTTTGTTAAGTTCGGTCTTTTTTCTGTTCATAAATTGCCTATCAAACTATTGAAAAGCTGAAGGTAAAATTGGCATAGAATAGTAATGTGTTTTGTTATATTGATCTATGCTACTCATCTGCACATAGTTGGTTGATGGTGTTAACAGGATAGTATCTATTGTAATTTGCAGTTTTGCACTCTGTTTTAAATCTCGAGGCTACTATGCACACATCTCTTGCTGCAACTTTTTTTTTTTTATAAGGGACATATGACTTCAATGGGCACTTCCTGGTTGTAACTTGTAAATTATATTTTTCTTGTGGGATCTTTTGGTTTATGGATGGTTAGTTGTTTTTACTTGTTCCGATATTTGAATCAGATTTATTAAATAATGGTGCAATTGGGTGCACAAATCTTTTGTCTTTTTTCTTTTTTTTATTTTATTTTTCTTGTAAGGCTCAATTCTTTTGGTTTATGGATGGTTGTAACTGGAGTAGGATTTTTTTTCCTTTTTTTTTTATTGAGTCCGATTTTCTCCTCACACACAAACACAAGCTGAATGTTTTAGCATCTAATTCATTCACTCATACTTTGTATGATTGGAAATTGAATCTTTGTTTAATTCCTTTTCATGTTATGTAGGCATGGCGGATTCAAATATAGCAAAGGAAACCGGGAGGAGCAAGCACATTTGGACGAACAAGTAAGATTCAAGGTTGATTGATGCATTGATGGAGTTACATGCCTCGGGAAAGTATGCGGGCGCTGACAATGGATTCAAGCCAGGTTATTCGAAAGGCATTCAACAACTACTAGATGCAAGCCTTCCTAACTCAGGGCTCAAAGCAGAACTATATAAAATCAAGGATGAAGACATGGAAGATGCATTTTAGCATCATTTATGATATGGTGCATGCAAGCGGGTTCGGGTGGAATGAAGAAAAAAAATTGTGTTGTTGCTGAGGACAGTGTTTGGGATGAATATATAAAGGTATTTTATTTTTAAAGAAATTCTTAGTTTTTTTATGACAAACTTTATTCTAATATTTTCCTAATTGTCTTGTAGTCTCACAAAGGTGCTGCAAATTTTAGAGGCAAGCCATTTCCCTTCTATGAAAAGTTGTGCACGATATTTGGTAAGGATAGAGCCACGGGGAGGCACGCAATTCATCTTGGACGATATCATTCCAGAGACGCAAAGGAGTTCTCTGATTTATTTTGATGACTTTGATTTTGTTGAAGATGCTGGCCAAGATGCTCGTGGTGTTGGAGAACCATCAAAGTCTGTCACGGGTAAACATAAAAGACACAAAAACACGGACATAGGGGAAATGTATAGAGAGGCATGCCAAGACATAAAGGAGATCATTGGCAAATTTGGAGAGAAAGTGGATGAATCTTTGAGGATTGCCACTGCCAAAGAAAATGACGAGGCTTTTGAGTGGTATAAGAAGGTTGGTGATGAGATAAGACGGTTATCAGGCATCAGTGCCATACAACGTTATAAAGTAACTCATTTGATTGGCAAGGATATGACGCTCGCACGTACATTTCTTACTTTGGATCAAGAAGAAAAAATTGATATGATAAAAGCAATTGTGGATGATTTTATGGGATAGTTGAATATTTTTTGAGGTTGAGTTTAATTATGCACAAAGTACTTTATGTTGGTCTGAATTGTGATTGTAAAAAGATTGATTATCTTTTTAAACTTTTATTGGGATTGATTAAAATATATATATTTTTATTGTTAATTTGTGCATATTTTTTATTATATATTTAAATAAACCATTATTATAGAAAAAATATAGTTTAAACAAATATTTTAATTATACTTACATTTCATTATAATAAAAACCAAACAAGATAATATATATATTTAATTACATGTTTTATTTCTATATAGAATTCTCTAATCAGCCAAACAAGAGAATTGATTCTCTTTTCAATTTCTCCGATGTCATTCTCTGTTGTACCATACAGGAGAATCAATTCTCTTTCTCTGACTCAATTCCCTTTCTCTGCAATTCCATTCTCTGGCATCAATTCTCTGCAATTCCATTCTCTGTACCAAACGCACCCTTAGTTCCTTTTCCTTTAATATGTGTAACACCCCGGTTTTTGGTCACCCAGGTCGGGATGTCACCGCCATACCTCCCTAGTAAGACACGGTTTCTCCGGCTTACTAAAGAGATACAAGGCTAGGTATTTCAGTATTTAAAAACATTTAAAACATTTGCAAACAACCCATACAATATAGTCTCGAAAATAATAATATCATAATGCAGCGGAAATAATATTTAAGTATAATATTGCAGCGGGAATGTAAATAAGACCGACATGGTCAAAACACGGGTTAAACAGGCCCGTTTATTCTATAGTCTATTGCAAGAATTTAAAAACAAAGTTTCGCGAAATATAATTCCCCCCATGCATGAACGTACTCATGTTTGTTCCACATACTCTGTAAGGAAAAAGGAAAAATAAACGGTTTGGTCAGCACAACTTGCTGAGTAAGTTAACACATGCATGATCGTAGGGTTTAAAAGTCATTAATTTAATATTTACATAAAAACATGATAATAAGCCATAAATAATTCCACTTAATTATCTAACCAATTTGCATAACATTTCATGGCATTAGTGAACAATACATTTAGCACAATTTAAAATGAAAGCAATAATTAATTTAAACAAAGCATTTAACAATTTAAACGACAACTATAAATAATCCAATTTAATTTAGGTTCCCCATTACATCCCCGATTTAGTATTTTCAAGTGTTTCACGATTGCATCGCGATCTCAACAAGTTTAGCCGGAAACCGGCGGCACAGCCGTATCTGCCGTACCCAGTACCACTCCGGAGCCTCAGAAAACCCATGTGGATATTCACGAGAGTGTAGTCCATATATCTCATGCCATTTTGGCAATATCATATCTCAATTTTCGCGCGGGGTCACCATCATCCATAAAGGCACGAAGTGAAGCAGTTAGGGGGCACCCTGCAGAGCACTCATCCCTAATTTTAATTTATCAAGTTTGTAAGGGGATTTATTTCAAAAATTCTGATTTCACTTAATTTATTAAGAAAAGATTTCGACTCGTTTCAACCCTAAAGGCTAATTCCATCGTTTCACAAGATTTCATGATTTGACTCCGGTAAACTGCTGTTTAATCTAAAATTAATTTAAAATCAGATTTAAGTCCAAAAATTCTGAAATACCACTGACTCGGAAACATCGAGATGAACAACTTTTGTGTTTTAACTTTTCCAATCCGAGAAACCAAAACAGGTCAAAAACGTCAATTTTCGTAGAAACATTAATCTGTCCAAATTTCGTGTACAGCAGTTCAATATTTTCAAGATCTACCATAGCAAATCAACTCCAAACTTAACGAAATTTTACAGAGACCTTCTTAAGACATTTGTCTATAACTTTCATGTTCGGCTAAAGATCTAAATCAGCCTAAGACCCTAGTAAAAAACGTCATCAAGTTCAGACCTAAGTTCTGTCAAGAATTTCAAGATCCAAATCTTAGCAGTTCGGTTTCGGGTGGGTTTCATATAACAAATCATCACAAAAAATTCTAAAATTTTACAGAAGATATATCTAAGCCTTAGGAACGTTTTTTGTGTTTTAAGTTTTCTCGTTTGAAGACTTTTAAGGGTTCAGAAAAATTGTACAAAATTGCTGCGCCGGTAGAAATCACATGTTGACAGATTTTCGAAAGTTTTGATTAAGCTATTAGGTTTAAGTGTCTTAATTACTCCCAAAACCATGTAAGTGTCAACTTACAGATTTCTAGTCATCCGGGAACGTCGATTTCGGAGGCGTGGCTTCCAGTCCACCGTTTATCCTCTCCGTTCGTCGGGTTCTTCGTTCTAGATCCGATTCGGGGTGTAGAGAAGAAAAGAAGAGAGTTAGGGTTTCGTTTTTGAATTAAAAACGAGATAGATGAACGGATCAGACTTACCACGATGTTGGAAGACTTCCGAATTCATCCAAATAGTATCCGGCTTGTTTTTGGTGCCTCCGATGACTTCCGGATCTAGGGTTTTGTGTATAGAGAGTATCGTAGGGTTTTGAAAAGTGTTCGGGGCTTCCAAGAGGTGTTATTTATAGATAGACATGACCTAGGGACGTCCAAGGTCGGCCTTGGTAAGTCTTGAGCCGAAAGGTGTTCAACCGAAGTCGGAAAATCCGGATTCGGGCGAGTGAATCTCGCAACCGGCGAATCTATCGCGTGGCGAGGTCGTGGCGCGCCGTTTCCCCCTTCACCGCGCAGCCACCGCGCGGCTCTCGCCTGGACTTTAGTCCGGGTGGGTCGTGCGATCCGTCGTGCCTTTCCTCCTCTCTTTCGGACTTCTATCCCCCTATGCTCCCGGATTCCGATTTCCGGGCCATCTTCGGGTTTACGGAATAGGAACCCCGTATCGTCATTTCCCTCGGATCTAAATTTATGTTTGGACTCGAGTTTTAGAGTCCATAGGTGTCGGGTACACGTGTAACAATTTATTTATCTTTAATTAATTCTTTTTATTTAATTAAATTCCTTTAATTCCTTTTTAAGTTAAATTTCATTTCTCATTTCCTTATCCTTATTCATTTATTTGCTGAATTTATTTATTTATTGTATTTATTTTATTTATTATTTATTTATTTAATTATTTGTTTTATGTTGCAAAATTCTCGGGTATTACAGTCTACCCTCCTTAAGAATCAACTTCGTCCTCGAAGTTGTGTTTCGACTTTTCTCGTGCTAAGGTCTTTTGTTTGTTTTATTATTTTGTGACTGAACTTAGAATTAAAACTTCTAAGCTGCCTACGTACCCTGTGAAGGGATCAAGCCATAACGTAGTTCAAAACAATTTGAATTTGTTTGTTTGTTTACAAAATGCACGAAAAATACATGGTAAATACATGGTATGACACCCTCTCCCCCTTAAGATTGCAGTTATGTCCCCATAACTGTGTCGGTGTCGGTTTGGAACAATGTTGGATAGCGTTCTCTCATGTCGGATTCTACCTCCCAAGTTGCCGTCTCACTTTCGTGGTTCGACCAAAGAACCTTGATCATTTTGACGGTTTTGTTCATCGTTACTCGCTCCTTAGTGTCCAGAATTCGCACTGGGACTTCTTCATAGGTCAGGTCCTCATCGAGTTTGGTTACTCCGGTTGAAGTACATGTGTCGGGTCTGGCACATACTTCTTTAGTTGTGAGACATGGAAGACATTATGAACTTGATCTAGTTGTGGCGGTAAAGCCAGTCAGTAGGCTAGATTCCCGACTCGTTCTAGAATTTCGTAAGGTCCTATGTATCGAGGACTCAACTTTCCTCGTTTGCCAAAGCGCATCATCCCATTCATGGGTGATATCTTTAGCATGACCCTATCTCCCACTTGAAATTCTAGGTCTCGTCGTCTCACGTCAGCGTAACTCTTCTGACGGTCTTGAGCGGCTCTCATTTTTCCTTGAATCACTTTGATTTGTTGAGCCATGTCTTCGATAAGTTGTGGTCCCACTACCACCGACTTATCGTTTTCTTCCCAGCTCAACGGGCTTCGGCACCTTCGTCCATACAACGCCTCGAATGGTGCCATGCCAATGCTAGCATGGTAGCTATTATTATAAGAAAATTCGATTGAGGGTAAATGGGATTCCCAATTTCCCTTAAATTCCAACACGCATGCTCTCAGCATATCTTCTAGTGTTTGGATTGTTCTCTCGGTTTGACCATCCGTCATCGGGTGGAATGCGGTGCTCATTTTGCTTTGAGTACCGAGAGCTTTTTGTAACTTCGTACAAAAGTGAGAGACAAATCTATTGTCTCTGTCGGAAATGATGTCATGTGGTAGTCCATGTCGTCGTACCACATTATCAACGTAGGCTCGGGTCAATTGGTCCATAGTCCACGTGTCCTTCATCGGGATAAATATGGCTGTCTTCGTTAGCCTATCCACAATCACCCAAATCTTGTTCATGCCTTTAGGTGATCGGGGTAATCCTGAGACAAAATCCATTGAGATGTTATCCCACTTCCAACTTGGAATCTCTAATGGTTGCATCAGTCCTAAGGGTTTATGTCGCACTGCCTTAACCTTTTGACAGGTGAGACATTTCGCCACGAAGTCTGCCACTTCCTTCTTCATTCCCTGCCACCAATAGATCTTCTTTAGATCTTTGTAAAGCTTGTCGCCTTCGGGATGCACTGAATATGGCGTATTGTGCCCTTCTTCCATCAAATTTCGCTTCAACTCGGCACACTTATGGGGTACACACCATCTCCCTTTGAAACGAATGCTTCCATCCTCGTGGACAGCAAATCCTATTGCCTTCCCCTCGGCAATATACTCCTTTATCCTTTCTAATTTCGCGTCGCCCGGTTGGGCGAGCCTAATCTCGTCCAATATTGGAGTTTCTACGACCATGGCATTGATCGTATCACTCACTGTGCCCGGATGCACAAGTTCCAACTCCAATCTTGCCAACTCCATGTACAATGCCGGCAGAATTACCAACGAGTTTGTCACGTGTTGGGTTTTCCGACTTAGGGCATCGGCTATCACATTCGCCTTCCCCTCGTGGTAGGCTATCTCCAAATCGTAGTCCTTAATAAGCTCCAACCACCTTCGCTGTCTCAAATTCAACTCCTTCTGAGTGAATATATACTTCAAGCTCTTGTGGTCGGTGAACATTCGACACTTCCGCCCGTAAAGATAATGTCTCCATATCTTTAGAGCGAAAACGACCGCTGCCAACTCCAGGTCGTGTGTCGGATAATTTTCCTCGTGAGGTTTTAGCTGGCGTGATGCATACGCTACGACTCTCGAGTCTTGCATCAAGACACAACCTAAACCTTCCTTCGAAGCATCGCTATAAACTTCGAAGTCACCATTCTCTGATGGTAGTGTCAATACGGGTGTGGTTGTGAGTCGTTTCTTCAGCTCTTGAAACGCTGTCTCACAAGCCTCTGTCCACACGTATTTTACTCCCTTCTTCAGTAGCTGGGTCAAAGGTCGTGCGATTTTCGAAAAATCATTCACGAACCGTCTATAATACCCGGCTAATCCAAGGAAACTCCTTATCTCGGTTTGGCTTTTGGGAGTTGCTCATTCAGTTACGGCAGCAACTTTTGCCGGATCCACTGAAACTCCATCAGCGGATACTATATGTCCTAGAAATGCTACCTCCCTCAACCAAAAATCGCATTTGGACAACTTGCCGTATAGCTGATTCTTTCGCAATGTCCCTAACACTTGGTGCAAGTGCTGGGCGTGCTCCTCCTCGCTTTTCGAGTAGATCAGGATGTCATCAATGAACACCACTACACACTGATCTAACAGCTCTCGAAATACATTGTTCATGAGGTTCATGAACATTGCTGGAGCATTTGTTAACCCAATGGATAACACTGTGAACTCGTAGTGGCCATATCGAGTTCGAAACGCCGTCTTCGGAATGTCTTTCTCGGCAATTCTCAACTGATGATACCCAGATCGTAAGTCGATCTTCGAGAATACTGAAGCTCCCTTCAGTTGATCAAATAGATCCTCTATTCTCGGCAAAGGGTATTTATTCTTGATAGTCACTTGGTTCAACCCTCGATAATCTATGCAAAGAAGTAATCCTCCGTCTTTCTTCTTAACAAATAAAACCGGTGCTCCCCAGGGGGAAGTACTCGGCCTTATGTACCCTTTTCCTAACAGCTCCTCGAGTTGGTCCTTTAACTCCTTCATTTCCAATGGCGCCATCCGGTACGGAGCTTTTGAGACAAGCTCTGTACCCGGGATGAGATCTATAGTGAACTCAAGATCTCTCTCAGGTGGCATTCCCGGGATGTCTTCAGGAAACACATCCGGGTATTCTCTTACCACTGGTATGCTGTCAACCTTGTTCTCTTCCACCTCAAGGTTGTGCGCGTAGCACGCATATAGCTCATACCCCTTACGCATCAAGTTACTTAGTTTGAGTGCACTAACAATTTTGTTACTCTTCTTAGGGGGCTGAGAGTAAAAGATAACTCTCTTTCCCCTACTTTTTGACAAGGTGATCTTTTGCTTTTGGCATTCGATCACCGCCTTATACTGGGATAACCAATCCATCCCCAGTATGATGTCAAAGTCTCTTAAGTTAAATTCTACTAAGTTCGAGAAGAATTCTACGTTCTTTATCACTATAGGAATTCCGTTATATCGTTTAGAGCAAGATACTACTTCTCCAGAAGGCAATTGAATTCCTAAGCTAATTCTCTCGCACTTAGGTAGATCTAACTCAGGCACTATTCTTGATGCTATGATTGAGCAACTAGCTCCAGAATCAAATAGAACTCTAAGGGGTGTATTCAAAACATGAAATGTACCTGCCATAACTTCTCCTTGTGCAGGCACGTCCGCTTGGTTAACCACGTTGAGCCTCCCCATAGGGCGTCCTTGGTTGCCCTGCTGATTCGCATTCGGCTGCTGATTTTGCTGTTTGTTTTGATTCTGCGGTGGCGGAGGTCGTTGGTTCTGGTTCTGATTCGGCGGCCTAAATTGGTTTTGAGGGGGTCTATACCCCTGGTTATTTCCGTTTCGCCCATTTTGGTTCTGAGGCTGTTCCGGCCCCATGACCAAATGTTCCCTCTTTGTTATGTTCTCCATCCTCGTTCGGCAATCCCGACGAATGTGACCCATTCGACCACATCGGAAGCAGGCGCCCTGTTGAGGGCATCCCCTTGCCAGATGGGGTCGTCCACATCTTGGGCAGGGTGATACTGGTTCTTCTTGGTTAAACCTCCTCCCATTGTTGGTTTGTTGTGGCCTATTCGACCCTCTCCGCTGTTCATTCCTTCCAGTGTTGTTCTCGCTTCTCGCATCCCGGTTTCTCTTGTCTTGGGGACCCCTGCTGGACTCCCCACTCACCCTTCTCTTCAGTTGTTGCACACGCGCTACTGCCACAACGCGGTCATACACAGCTTGCAAATCGGGGTAGTGTACCCCCGCGATCACCTCGCGAACAGACAGGTTCAGTCCCATCTCGAACTTCTGTGCTTTCTCTGCGTCCGTGGGTACTAGCCTTGGTGCGAACCTTACTAGTTCCTTGAAATGAGTGTAGTACTCCTGCACAGTATGGCCTCCTTGCTTCAGCGACAGGAATTCCTCATACATTGCCGATTTAGTACTCAAGGGATAGAATCGATCCCTGAGCAGTTCCATCATTTCCGCCCATGAATAGGCTCGTCGTCCTCAGTCAGCTTGGCTTGAGTTGCCTGCCACCAGTCGTCCTCTTCGCCTCCCAAGTAGTACGAAGCGACGTGCACTCTCTCTCCTTCCGGACATTTGACTGCTCCCAGCAGCTTGTCGAAGGTCCGGATCCATTCTTCCAGTTTGGCTGGATCCTCCTCACCAGCATAGTGGGGTGGCTGGTAGGGATTCACCATTGCCAGATAGTTGGGGCGAGCTTGGGGCGGAGGTACCGCCGCAGCTTGGCCCTGGTTGACTTGCGTGTTCCCTAGCGCAATCAAGACCTCCTCTATCGTCCGAAGACGATCGCACCACATTGTTCGGTGCGGGGGCATCCTGCGCACCTTGGGGTTGTTCCTCTACAGGTTGAGCCAGTTCCGTGACATTTGGAGGTGTTTCAGTAGTAGTTTCAGTAGTGGTTTGGGGAGCGGGTTGAGTTCTTCCTCTTCCTCTGGGTGCCATTCTGGTACAAATAGGGTGGATTAGGACTTGTGAAATTAGCATATAGTCTAAACAATTTCTATAAATGTGTATGTGTTTTGTAATTCCCACGTGGTGCTCGATCGAACTAACAATTTATTTATCTTTAATTAATTCTTTTTATTTAATTAAATTCCTTTAATTCATTTTTAAGTTAAATTTTATTTCTCATTTCCTTATCCTTATTCATTTATTTGCTGAATTTATTTATTTATTGTATTTATTTTATTTATTGTTTATTTATATAATTATTTGTTATATGTTGCAAAATTCTCGGGTAATACAATATGATCCTGTCTTTTAATTATAAAAGTCATTATATTCCTTTGTAGTTCTCATTTGTTGCAATATTTCTTCTTCTTCCGATTTTGTATATGCTTCTCTTTAATGTACATTCATGCTCCTACTGAGTACTGACTATTGACTTAAATGTTATGCATCTTTAAACGCTTTTGGGAAACTTATTTATTTGGAAACTGCTAGCCTTGAAGGGTTTACTATCGACTGTAGTCATCTTTTGTCATTTTCGCGGAGTGTTCACATAGTGTAATATGTCGATCCTGATGCAAGATTTGTCATGCCATGTGAGAACATTGTATAACCAACATTCAGTTTTCTGCAAAGTGAATAATATGTAATTCAGGTTTCAAATAATCTAACCAATATGGCATTTTATTTTGTACCCCTCCAGGTTCAGTACCTATCTGATCACTTTTTGGATAAAAGCAAAACTTATGTTGTTGCTGAACATCAACATTTTCTGAATGCTTCCAAATGTTCTTTTGTAGATGGACTATTCCCTCCACTTCTTGAAGAGACAAACAAGTCTTCTAAGTTTCCATCCATAGGTGCTCGCTTTTATGTATGTCTGTTGTGTTAAAGTCCCACATCGGTTATATGTTGGGTAATTCCACTGTTTATATGGACATGGGTCACTCTACCAACTACCAATTGGTTTTAGGTTGAAGCCCTAGGTCCATCTTATTTCAAACATGGTATCAGAGCCAAACCCTAAAAGATAAAAAAATCCCAAAACCTTTCCAAAACCCTAAACGGCGCCGTCGCCACTGTTCGCCATTTTCCGGTAAGAGCCAGTCGTCACCGCCCATACCATCTTCTTCCTCGTGTCGAGTCGACTCTCACGGCGAACAGCGGCGCGTGGAGGCGTCACGTGCGGCTGGAAGTTTCGCCGGCCGTTTTCTATTTTCGGCGAGTTTGGGTGCGTCCGGCGTTATTCCGGCGTCGTTTTCCGACAGTAGAGGTCTGCCACCATTTCCGTCGTCGTGGTGTGGTCCGATTTTTCATCCATTGTGTTTTTTGTTGTCCGATTATTGCACTCACATTTTGCATATTTTGTGTTCTTGTTTTCTCTTTTACTATGGTGAAAATGGATGTCCATATGCCTATTGGAATTATTCTCTCTATTGATAATTATGATATTTGGAAACAGTCAATGAAAAGTTTTTTGATTGGTTGGAAATTGTGGAGGATTGTTACTGGGGATATTGGTCCACCGGCTCCTCCATCCGATGATGATGATGATGATGATGATGATGATGATACTGCTTATGGTGAAAAGTTGGAAGATTGGGATAGTAAGAATCATCAAATTCTTACATGGCTGCGTAATACATGTGTACCTTCGATTCAGGTCCAACTTGCAGATTTTGATACTGCAAAAGAAGCCTGGGTTTTTCTTTCTGCCCGTTTTTAGACGACTGGTCTTGCTCACTACTATCAGCTTTGGAGTACCTTACATTCTTTGAGGCAGGCGCCTGGGCAGTCAGTTAATGATTTTCTCATGCAGGTTCAGCCCATTCTCGTCGTCTGTGTCCGACAGAGATTAGTTAGGATCATCTTCATCTCATCCAGATTCTGATGGCTCTTCGTCCTGAGTATAAATCCGTCAGGTCTGCTCTTTTACATCGTCATCCGTTACCTACACTTGATGCTGCTATTCAGGAGATCATATTTGAGGAGACCCGTCTGAAATTGGGCCAAACCTCGCCAGTTGAGACTGCATTGGCAGTTTCACATCGTTCTTTATCGTCTACTCATCAGAGTCGCCTGTACTGTCGTAAGTGCAAGAGCACTGAGCAGTTGTGGTCCACATGCCCTAAGGTGGAGTGTCATGTCTGTCATCGTTTGGGGCATATTGCTCCAAACTGTCCTTCCAAATCTCAGAGACCTCGTGGTTTTAGGCCTCCTGGGACTTCTTCTGACACTGCTGCTGCTGCTGCCATCACTCCCCAGTCACTTCCCTCACCACCCACTCCCCAGGATATTGAAGCCCTTATCAAACAGGTTTTGAGCTTCTGCCTTATCTGCCACTTCAGGTAACTCTCCCCGGTACATTGATTCTGGTTGTTGCAATCATATGACATCTGATCCTAGTGTTTTGTCATCTTCCTCTGTTGTCTCCTCATTGCCTCCCATTCACACTGCCAATGGTACCCATATGACTGTCACCCACACTGGCACTGTGTCATCTACTTTTATTCATCTTCCTAATACTTATTGTATACTTCAGTTGGCTTTAAACCTTGTTTCTGTTGGGCAACTTGTTGATTGTGGTCTTAATGTCTTGTTTTCCTATTCTGGTGTGCAGGTTCAGGACTCTCAGACGGTTCAACTTCTTGGGAAGGGCCGCAAGATGGGCCGGTTATTTGAACTTGAGTTTCTCCACCCATCTCCTTCTCACCATATCGCTGCCGTGACTACATCCCTGCCCACCAGTCTACAGTGGCATCTTCGTCTTGGTCATGCCTCTTCAAATAAAGTTCAGTTTTTGCATAGTCAAGGTCTTTTAAGTCTAGGTCATTTTGAGTCTTTCCAATGCTTGCATTGTAAACTTGACAAACAACTTGCTCTTTCTTTTTCCCAAAACTCTTGTACTGCTGAAAAACAATTTGATTTAGTGCATTCTGATATATGGGGTCCCTCTCCTGTTGTATCTATGAGTGGTTGTCTCTATTTTGTTATCTTTATTGATGATTTTTCTCGTTTTACTTGGATTTATTTCTTAAAGAGTCGTGCTGAGCTACCTACTGTGTATGCTCAATTTTGCCACTATGATTCGTACACAGTTTTCTTGCCCTATTCGAACTTTAAGAACTGATAATGCCCTTGAATATTGTGATTCCTCTTTTCTTCGATTTCTTTGTGAACAGGGTACTGTAGTTCAGCGTTCTTGTCCCTATACATCTAAAAAAAAGGTAGGCAGAGCGTAAACATCGTCATATCCTAGATACTGTTCGTGCTCTACTTTTGTCTACTGCTTGTCCTGATAGTTTTTGGGGGGAGGCTGCCCTTACTGCTGTCTATACCATCAACCGTCTTCCATCATCTGTCCTTCATCGAGTCAGTACCTATGAACTCCTATATGGTAAGTTTCCTGATTATACTCAACTTCGACCATTTGGTTGTGTCAGTTTTGTTCTTCTTCCTCCCAATGAGCGCAATAAACTAGAACCTCGTGCTCGTCTGTGTTGTTTCTTGGGTTATGGGGTAGAGCGTAAGGGTTATCAGTGTTGGGATCCTATTTCTTGTCGTCTCCGTATTTCTCGTCATGTTACGTTCTCGGAGACCACTATGTTCTCTTCCCTGTCCCAGTTTCATGTTACCTCCTCTATCTCAGTGACTCCCTATTCTCCTACTCTATTCCCAGATCCTCCTACCATACATCCTGTAACACCCCGGTTTTTGATAACCCTGGTCGGGATGTCACCGCCACACCTCCCTAGCAAGACACGGTTTCTCCGAGCTTACTAAAGAGATGCAAGGCTATGGTTTTTCAGAATTTAAAACATTTCAAACAGCCCATTTATAAATATACAGCAAAATCATTACATAGTATTATCTATGTTGCAGCGGAATGCAATATTATCAAAATATAAATATATGTAATGCAGCGAAAATCTAAACATTGGGCCAACACGGCCAAAACACGGGTTAAACAGGCCCGTTCATGCAAGTTCTAGTCTAATGCAAAAATTCTAAAATAATGTATCTTCCCAAAATTCCCATGTATGCATATGATGATGCATAGTCCTCAACTCTGAAAGAAAAGGAAAAAATGTGGATTGGTCAGCAAAAACGTGCTGAGTAAGTTACCACATAGCATGATTAAAGTGGTTTCAAAGCCATTAATTAAATTTGATAAAAGTATGCTTGCAGTTAATACACAATTCAATTCATTCACGCACTAATAATTAAGTGTCAAAATTTTACACAAGGATTTCCACATGATCATAATTTTTCGCACATGATAAAATAATCGCAAGACATAATTTAAAGGCATAAAAAGAAAATATTCATGTATTTCAGGATTTCATTCTCTCACTATTGTTCAATATGATCTAATATAATTTGTTCTTGGGGAATCGAACCCGCAAGAATTTAAACGCATCCTAGGGAATCGAACCCATAGGATTCAACACACGTCCTGGAGAATCGAACCCGCGGGAATTGACACACATCCTGGGGAATTGACACACTTCCTGGGGAATTGAACCCGCAGGAATTGACACACATCCTGGGGAATTGAACCCGCAGGGAACCATACACCATGGGGAATCGAACCCGCAAGGTAAGAACACATTTCGCAAATTTCACAAGTCTCTCAAAATATAACTTCCTTAAGACGTTGTTTACTCCATAATCATTTAAAAATCCATTTCAAGTTCGAAAATTCTAAATTTTACCAGTAACTCAAAAACACAGAGACGAACAAGTTTTGTGTTTTAACTTTTTCGATCCGGGTTAAGAAATCAAGTCAAAAATCAAGTTTTCCACATGAATAGTATGCTGTCAGGATTCAGGTTTGACACAGTTTCAAAACTCGACATTTTGACACATCAAATGGACTCCAAAAATTCTGAAATTTTATTGACATATACTAGAAATGATTATCTACAACTTTTGTTTACATCACAAAGATTAGTTTGGACTAGAAATCATAGAAACATGCTCATCAAGTTCAAACAAGTACACTATCAGTTTTCAAAAATTTCTTGAAATCACAGATTATGTCCGACGCGATTTGGGGTAGTAAAACTCGATGAAAATCCCTGAAATTTTTATAAACATAGCTTAAGGTCTTAGGATCAAAATTCTAGTTTTGAGTTTTTCGGTTTGAACTCTCGAAATAGGGGTTTTGGTCGGATATCAAATCTGTCACCGTTTCAAGATCAACTCTTAAGGCATGTTGGTTCTCGGCCGTTTTTGGATATCAAAACACGATGAAAAATTATGAAAATTTTACACGAACTAGATCAGTGTCTTAAGAACGTTTTTTGTGTTTTAGATTTTTCCGTTTGAGTAGTTTTATGGGTTCGAAAAATTCATACCAAATCGTTGCACCGTGGATTTTTCGTGTTGACAGATTTTAGAGTTATTAGATCCCTATGTTTGGTTGCATTTTAAATCACCCAAAACCAAGTAAGCATTAACTTACAGTAATGGAGTTCTTGAACGTCCTAGGGTCGCCCGACTTGTCCAAAATTACCACGAACGGATCTACGCAACACGGTTCTTCTTCGTTTGGCTCCGATTTGTGTTTTTGAGAATAAAAACAATAAGTTTGAATCTAAATCCGACGGAAACTATGAAACAAAGTTCTAGACTTTATCTTCCACTATCTAGGGACTGAAACTCCATCTCCACGTCCTCCTTGCTCGGATTTAGTCGCCGGAATGTCGTCGGAAAGTGGAGAACTTGTGTTTTCGGTTTTGGGATAGTTTGGGATGAACAAAAAGGTTTGGAGGCTGATTATGGGGTGGTAAATCAGTCCTCCCTCGACCTAATAGCCTTTCCCCCGACTGGGATTGACTTTCCTTAGTCGGGGTCGAAAATTTAGGCAATAAAATCGCCATGATCGCGCAAGGCAGCTGGACCTACGCTGTGGTGCGGTACCGCGTGGGGACCGCGCGGCTCCGGTCCGGTCCGGACCGGGTCGTGTGATTTGTCGGGTCCTTTCTTCTCTCTTTCGGGTTTCTATCCTTCTATATTTTCGAGCTCGATTTTCCCGGTCGTTCTCGGATTAAGATTCATATCTTAAATCTATTTCGACTTAAATTGATTTCGTGTTTGAAATCTTAAGTCCGTCGGTTTTGGATTCGTCAGCTTCTAATTTGTCGTCTTTCGACTCCCGTGTAATAATTTCTCTACTTAAATTATTTCCGACTTCACGGGTTCTTGGAATCAACATTCTTCCCTTTCTTGATTTTCTTTTTAATTTCCAATTCCTTAGACTCGATCCATTGAATATCTTCGGGCTTCCTTTCCCTCGTTTATTCCATTTTAAATTTTGAATTTATCGGCATCTCATTTCCGAGCAATAATTTATTATAATAAATTACTTTCTTCTTCTCGGAGATATTTTGACCTTGATCGGATTAAGAAATAAATTTTATTCCTTTGGACACCGATAAAATTCCCGGGTATTACAGTCTACCCCCCTTAAGAATCAACTTCGTCCTCGAAGTTGTGTTTCGACTTTTCTCACGCTAAGAGTTAGGGTCCTTGTGTTTATTTTATTATTTTGTGACTGAACTCAGAATTGAAATTTCTAAGTTTCCTACGTACCCCGTGAAGGGATCAAGTCATTACGTAGTTCAAAACAATTTGAATTTGTTTGTTTATTGATTTGGGATACATAATATTCGGGTTGTTACATCCTCCCCTCCTTAAGATTACAGTTATGTCCCCATAACTGCTTATGTATTATTCACAAACAGGTTCGGTATCGTTGCCTATGATCCTTCCTCATTGAGCTGGCAAGTCAGCTTGATCGATGTCGTTCAATCGTCCTACGGCTCTTCCTTGATTTCCTTATTGAGGGTTTACCAGATCTAGCCTCTTCTCAATCATCTCTTCACGAACATCGCATTCTCTAATCATGTGGTCTTCCCCACCACATCTATAGCAAGTTCCACGCCTTGGGCATTCGCGCACCAGATGGGTTTTGTGACACTGCGGGCAACGTGGTATGACTGTACCATGGGCAACATTTCTCCCATTATTGAAACCTTTATTCTTATTCTCCTTTGGCTCATTGAACCCAGCTTGACCATTGTTCTTCCTAAAATTGTCATTGTTATTGTTTCGATTCTTTTTCTCAAATTCTTGCGAAGCCTTGCTCGACTCCCCATTTCCTTTACGCTTCAGTTGCTGGACTCGATCAATTGCTACAGCTCGATCATAAACCGTCTGCAAGTTTGTGAATTGTCCTACTGCAAGTATCTCCCGAATACCAAGGTTCAGACCCATCTCGAATTTCTGAGCCTTGTCAGAGTCGGTTGGTACTATCCTCGTAGCAAATCGCATCAATTCCTTGAATTTGGTGTAGTACTCTTGTACTATTTGCGCACCTTGTCTGAGGTTGATGAACTCCTCGTATTTCGCAGTCTTGGTGCTCATTGGGTAGAATCTTTCCCTCAAGGCTTCCTTAAGTTCTTCCCAGGTGTAGGCTTCTTCGTCTTCATCCGAATTCATTCGAAGGTTTTGCCACCACTCATCGGCTTCGCCTCCTAAGTAGTAGGTCGCTACACGTATCTTCTCCTCGTCGGGGCATTTGATAGCGTCCAAAAGTTTATCAAACGTATGGATCCACCCCTCTAGTTTGGCGGGATCTTCCTCCCCATCATAGTGTGGTGGTTGATAAGGATTTACCAAAGCTAGATAGTTGTTTCGAGCTACTGGCGGAGGTATTGCCGCTTGTGCCCTATGCACCTCGGCGTTTCCTAATGCTACGAGTACTTCTTCTACCGTCCTTAAACGTTCATCCATGTTGTTGGGAATAGGAGGCGCTCGATCTCCTACGTTCGGAGGAATCTCATTGTTGTTAGGTGCGTTTGGGAGGTCGGTGTCAGTGCCGTTTGGGCTTACCTTCCTCAGTTTTCTTCTAGGTGCCATTCTCTGTTATTAAGCACGCGAAAATGAGTTTCTAAGTGATCAAGATCTAGGACTAAGGCAAAGTTAGTCTTTAGCAAGTGTTCCTAAGTCAAGGTCATGTCGAGTTCTAAGGTAGGAGTGTCTCTTATCACTGATAATTCACATAAAAAGAGTTAGTGTAAATATTTACGTATATATGCAATGCAATGCAATCCCCCGAAGCTAATGTATTTTATTTATATCTATCTTCCATGGATTTAAAAATAAGTTTATTCCATAGAGGTAATATTTTTAAAATTTAAAAATAATAATAGTAGTTAAAAGTCTTGGGCCTCTATATTGGGTCAAAATAATAAATATTTGGGCTTTATTTAAAAATACAGGTATTGGGCCTTAAAACAATTGGGTTTAAAAAAAATTGAGCCCACAACAGTAAGTATATAAAGTATTGGGCTAAAAATAATTTATTGGGCTTCTTTTAAAAAAATATTTGGGCTTCTAAAAATTTTTGGACTAAAAAATTGGGCCTTAACTTCAAAATAATAATTGGGCTCTTTAAAATATATTACTAGTTTAAAAATATTAACTATTAAAAAAATTATAATACTTAAAAATAATAGTTTAAAAATATACCGGGCTCTGATACCAACTTGTAACACCCCGATTTTTGATAACTGAGGTCGGGATGTCACCGCCACTCCTCCCTAGAAAGACACGGTTTCTCCGAGCTTACTAGAGAGATGCAAGGCTATGATTTTTCAGAATTTAAAACATTTCAAACAGCCCATTTATAAATATACAGCAAAATCATTACATAGTATTATCTATGTTGCAGCGGAATGCAATATTATCAAAATATAAATATATATATAATGCATCGGAAATCTAAACATTGGGCCAACACGGCCGACACGGCCAAAACACGGGTTAAACAGGCTCGTTCATGCAAGTTCTAGTCGAATGCAAAAATTCTAAAATAATGTATCTTCCCAAAATTCCCATGTATGCATATGATGATGCATAATCCTCAACTCTGAAAGAAAAAGGGAAAATGTGGTTTGGTCAGCAAAAGCATGATGAGTAAGTTACCACCTAGCATGATTAAATGGTTTCAAAGCCATTAATTAAATTTAATAAAAGTATGCTTGCAGTTAATACACAATTCAATTCATTCACGTACTAATAATTAAGTGTCAAAATTTTACACAAGGATTTCTACATGATCATAATTTTTCACACATGATAAAATAATTGCAAGACATAATTTAAAGGCACAAAAAAAATATTCAAGTATTTCAGGATTTCATTCTCTCACTATTGTTCAATATGATCTAATATAATTTATTCTTGGGGAATCGAACCCGCAAGAATTTAAACGCATCCTAGGGAATCGAACCCATAGGATTCAACACACGTCCTGGGGAATCGAACCCGCATGAATTGACACACTTCCTGGGGAATTGAACCCGCAAGAATTGACACACATCCTGGGGAATTGAACCCCCCAGGAATTGACACACATCCTGGGGAATTGAACCCGCAGGGAACCATACACCTTAGGGAATCGAACCCGCAAGGTAAGAACACATTTCGCAAATTTCACAAGTCTCTCAAAATATAACTTCCTTAATTCGCTGTTTACTCCATAATCATTTAAAAATCCATTTCAAGTTTGAAAATTCTGAAATTTTACCAGTAACTCGAAAACACAGAGACGAACAAGTTTTGTGTTTTAACTTTTTCGATCCAAGTTAAGGAAACAAGTCAAAAATCAAGTTTTCCACATGAATACTATGCTGCCAGGATTCAGGTTTGACACAGTTTCAAAACTTGACTTTTTGACACATCAAATGGACTCCAAAAATTCTGAAATTTTGTGGACACTTACTAGACATGATTATCTACAACTTTTATTTACATTACAAATATTAGTTCGGAATATAAATCATAGAAACATGCTCATCAAGTTCGAACAAGTACACTGTCAGTTTTCGAAAATTCCTTGAAATCACAGATTATGTCCGACGCGATTTGGGGTAATAAAAATCGACGAAAATCCCTAAAATGTTTACACAACATAGCTTAAGGTCTTAGGATCAGAATTCTAGTTTTGAGTTTTTCGGTTTGAACTCTCGAAATAGGGGTTTTGGTCGGATATCAAATCTGTCACCGTTTCAAGATCAACTCTTAAGGCAGGTTGGTTCTCGGCCATTTTTGGATATCAAAACACGATGAAAAATTATGAAACACGAACTAGATCAGTGTCTTAGGAACGTTTTTCGTGTTTTAATATTTTCCGTTTGAGCAGTTTTAAGGGTTCGAAAAATTCATACCAAATCGTTGCGCCGTGGGTTTTTCGTGTTGACAGATTTTAGAGTTATTAGATCCCTATGTTTGGTTGCATTTTAAATCACCCAAAACCAAGTAAGCATTAACTTACAGTAATGGAGTTCTTGAACATCCTAGGGTTGCCCGACTTGTTCAAAATTGCCACGAACGGATCTACGCAACACGGTTCTTCTTCCTTTGGCTCCGATTTGTGTTTTTGAGAATAAAAACCATAAGTTAGAATCTAAATCCGACGAAAACTATGAAACAAAGTTGAAGACTCAAAATCCCTCTCCACGTCCTCCTTGCTCGGATTTAGTCGCCGGAATGTCGTCGGAAAGTGGAGAACTTGTATTTTCGGTTTTGGAAGGGTTTGGGATGAACAAAAAGGTTTGGAGGCTGATTATGGGGTGGTAAATCAGTCCTCCCTCGACCTAATAGCCTTTCCCCCGACTGGAATTGACTTTCCTTAGTCGGGGTCGAAAATTTAGGCAATAAAATCACCATGATCGCGCAAGGCAGCTGGACCTGCGCTGTGGCGCGGTACCGTGTGGAGACCGCGCGGCTCCGGTCTGAACCGCGGTCCGGACCGGGTCGTGCGATTCGTCGGGTCCTTTTTCCTCTCTTCGGGTTTCTATCCTTCTACATTTTCGGGCTCAATTTTCCCGGTCGTTCTCGGATTACGATTCATATCTTAAATCTATTTCGACTTAAATTAATTTCGTGTTTGAAATCTTAAGTCCGTCGGTTTTGGATTTGTCGGCTTCTATTTCGTCGTCTTTCGACTCCCGTATACTTAAATTATTTCCGACTTCACGGGTTCTTGGAATCAAAATTCTTCCCTTTCTTGAATTTTTTTTATTTCCAATTCCTTAGACTCGATCCATTGAATATCTTCGGGCTTCCTTTCCCTCGTTTATTCCATTTTAAATTTTGAATTTATCGGCATCTCATTTCCGAGTAATAATTTATTGTAATAAATTACTTTCTTCTTCTCGGAGATATTTTGACCTTGATCGAATTAAGAAATAAATTTTATTCCTTTGGACGCCGATAAAAATCCCGGGTATTACACATCCCCCTATTGCAGATGATCCGCCTGTCTTGCCACCTCCTCATGCAGATGACCCGTCTATGTCTCCTGAGCCTGCGCCGCTTCCTGCGCCTCTTGTTGCTCCCCGTCGATCCACCCATGTAAGTTGTCCTCCTACTCATCTTCGTGACTATCATTGTTATTCTGCTATTTTATCTCACCATGAGCCTAGGTCCTTTCGTGAAGCCCAGACTGATCCCTTGTGGCAGCAAGCTATGTCAGAGGAGTTGAAGGCTTTGGCCAAGACACGTACTTGGGATTTGGTGGACTTACCCTTGGTAAGAAAACTATTGGTTGCAGATGGGTCTATAAGATCAAGACTCATTCTGATGGATCTATTGAGCGTTATAAGGCTCGTTTGGTTGCAAAAGGTTATACTCAGGAGTATGGTATTGACTATGAGGAGAGTTTTTCACCAGTTGCTCGTCTTACCTCTTTCCGATGTTTACTTGCTCTTGTTGCTGCTCGTCGTTGGCCTCTTCAGCAGTTAGATGTGAAGAATGCATTCCTGCATGGGGATTTGTCTGAGGATGTTTATATGACTCCTCATCCTGGAATTGATTCATCTGGAAAGGTTTGTAAGCTTCGTCGGGCTCTTTTTGGTTTGAAGCAAGCCCCTCGAGCTTGGTATCAGAAGTTCAGTTCGACATTATTGGAGTATGGTTTTACTTGTAGCAGTCATGACCATGCTCTCTTTGTCCATCATTCGTCTTCTGGGGTTATTATTCTCCTTTTGTATGTTGATGACATGGTCATTACTGGTGATGATTCGTCTGGTATTTCTGATCTTCAGCGTTATCTTCATAAGCACTTTGACATGAAGAGTCTGGGTTGTCTTCGATATTTCTTAGGCCTCGAGATTTCTGACTCGCCTGATGGATACTTTATGTCTCAGGCTAAGTATGCTTCAGACCTTTTAGCTCATGCTGGACTCACTGATTGTAAGACGACTTCCACCCCTCTTGATTATGATTGTCGTCTTACTCCTCTTGATGGTACTTTACTAGAGAATCCGACTTTATATCGCCAGCTTGTTGGGAGTTTGATTTATTTGACTGTTACTCGGCCTGACATTGCCCATGCTGTTCACATTGTCAGTCAGTTCATGACCACCCCTCGGACTGTCCATTATTCTGCTGTGTTGCATATTCTTCGGTATGTAAAGGGTACTCTTCTTCATGGTTTACATTTCTCAGCTCAGTCTTCATTGATTCTTACTGGTTATTCCGATGCTGATTGGGCTGGTGATCCTACTGATCGTCGCTCTACCTCCGGCTATTGCTTCTTTTTCTGGGTGATTCCCTTGTTTTTTGGCGTAGCAAGAAACAGACGTTTGTTGCATGTTCCAGTGCTGAATCTGAGTACCGTGCCCTCGATGATTCCATTGCTGAGCTCCTGGGGCTCCGCTGGGTACTTGCTGATCTTGGTGCGCCTCAACCGCCCTCCACTTCTCTTCATTGTGATAGCAAGAGTGCTATATAGATCGCTCACAATGATGTGTTTCATGAGCGCACAAAACATATTGAGAATGATTGTCATATGGTGCGTGAAAACGTTGCTCGTGGTACTGTGCTCTTACACTACCTTCCTACTGCTGATCAAACTGCCGACATCACCAAGTCACTTCTTCCTGGTCGTTTCCGCCTACTACTGGACAAACTCAAGTTGGTGTCTACTTTCCCACCTTGAGTTTGAGGGGGGGGGTGTTAAATAGTTGTATATAGTATATAGTTTTATTTATTGGCCCAACTAGATAATCCGGCCCTCAATTGTAAATATATATATGTGTACTCCCTCATATTTTTAAGTAATCGAATTGATGAATTCATCAAATTAACATGTTGGTTCCTATTCATAAATAACACAATTTCCCGACATATAGATAACACTCTTTTTTCTTCCTCAACCGTCGCGCGCAGCGTAGGCGCAGTAAGCCTCCGAGAGATTTCTAGTATATATATACATTGGTAGAAATGCTTATTAATTAGCAACAGATGAAGGCAAAGTGTTTAATGTTATGTTGCCGCACTTGTACCTTTATATACACACATTTCCATATTCAAGTGTGATCAGGTATTCAGGTTATTAAAGGATATAGCAACCCTCGACTCCCAGCTTACCCAACATCCTCCTTCCACGTGATTGATACATGTGCCTACGTACTACCTTAATGACTAATTAATACTATTACTATTTCAATCTTATTGTTCATAATCAAGGCAGTCTTTTGAAGCTAATAGCATTGATGGGTAATAAGCATGTAGTATCCAGCATGAGCAGCATGTTTTCTCTCCCATACTGCCAAGGCCATATATAGATAGATTAGTTGCTTAACAGTATTTTTCCCGCAACCCGAATTCAACATCATCACTTAATTTATGCATTGCATGTGCTTAAAGGTTATATATGAAGTACTACAATTTATTGTTTCTTGGGTGAACCAAATAGATCTTGAGGCCCAAAAGTAATATAATTAATTGTTAAAAATAAATCAAATGATGACGCTGGGCATACTACTAGATTGTGTTGTTGCATATATCTTATATCTAAGTTATATATATGTGAAACGAGTTAATGTGCTTATGAACAGTTCTTTCCCATGTGTAATTCCATTTATGTTCTTTATTCTCTCTTGAAATTCCTTCCCATTCTCTCTCTCTATACCCCCTTTTTCTGCTCCCTCCTCGTTTTCTTTCTTCCTCCCCAAATTCCACCAATTTTACCTAGAAATAGATCGCCGTTGCCGTCCCCCAATATTTCTAAGTTATATACTCCCTCCGTCCCGCGAAAGTTGACGCGTATTCCTTTTTTAGCTGTCCCACGAAATTTGACACGTTTTCTTTTTTAGATAAATTAAATTAATATAAATATAATTAGAATCTTAATGGTTTCTAAAGACCCATTAAAAGTAATTACTTTAACTATTCTGCACAACTCCCAATACACTTTTATTTTTCTATACAAATCCCTTACATTTCTTTAATTCTCCATATCTCAAAATAGGTACAAATAAAAATTATATAAAATATATATTCTAAAACTAGACATCTAGACGATTCTAACAAGACCACACTTGAATATTTTTTTTTAATTAAATCATTACCATAATATTAAGTCAAAGTTAAACAATAAGTAAACTGAAAATTCATTAAAATTGTAAACACAAATACCCACAACACTTTAACCATTAAACCCCACTACATAAATTACCGTGCCCAAAAGAAACGCATCAACTTTCGCGGGACGGAGGGAGTATATGTGAAACGAGTTAATGTGCTTATGAACTTTCGCGGGACGGAGGGAGTATATGTGAAACGAGTTAATGTGCTTATGAACAGTTCTTTCCCATGTGTAATTCCATTTATGTCCTTTATTCTCTCTTGAAATTCCTTCCCATTCTCTCTCTCTATACCCCCTTTTTATGCTCCCTCCTCGTTTTCTTTCTTCCTCCCCAAATTCCACCAATTTTACCTAGAAACAGATCGCCGGTGCCGTCCCCCAATATTTCCACCAAAATTTCCCCGAATATTTTGTTTCAGGTACTGTCACTGAACACTGACACCGCTGCCGTCCCTAACACTTAGTCACCGCGTCTCCGCCGCCACTAGCGAACCTGCCGAGCCCCACACATACATTCCTCTCACACCGCACCGCGCTGCTGCCTCTCTCTCTCCCCAGACAGCGCATGCCCCACCCCCTCGTCCTACCGCACCGGGATTGCGGTGCGGCTGTTCCGGCTAGATTGTCGCCTTCGCCTTCATTTGCGGATCCACCCCATGATTGGAGACGAGGAGTTCCCGAGTGAGAACGAGGAAGACATGAAGCCCAAAGGAAAAAACAGTTTGGAATCTCCAGTAGCCCAGGTTGGGAAAAATCCTTTGCCTACTGAATTGTTGTCAATGTTTGGTAGAGTGTTTGTTGTTGACAAGTTTTTGTGTTTTTGATTCTTAAACTTAATCATAGAATCATAATAATTTTGTTGCCTGAGACTTTAGTTTTGCCCAAAATAGTAGGTTTGGTTCCAATTGTGTCCATTGTTCTTGATGTTATGATGCGGATCTTCATTGGAATGAGTTCTGTCATCATATGTTTTTCTTTGCGAAGTTTGGCCTGTATATATTTTTCTTCAATTATAATTTGAAATACCTTATATAGTAATGAAGTGTATTATTTTAGCTCCAACTTCAATTCTGCAAATTACAGGTGGAAAACATTCAAGGCAAAGAAAATTTCGCACTAGACAAGCTATTGGATGAGGATGAAATAATTCAAGAATGTAAAGCGCTTAATGGACGCCTGATTAATTTGTAAGATTCCATATCACTTGCCTTGATTATTTTGTTGTGCTATTTCACCTCTGAATTGTTTTTGTGCTGCATAAAGTGAAAGGGATAGAATCTTGTTGTAAGTAGTGCATATTGTTTACTTGCTAAAGGTATTTCCTAGCCAACAAGATTATCTTATTTATCATTTATGGTTGTAGCCGTAACTATGGGCACACTTTTATGAGTCTGAAATTTGTTAAAAAGCTGAACGTTTTATAGGGTAGTTTGGCAAGGGAGGAGGAAGGGTATAAACTAGACATCTTTCTGACAATAAAGTATTGAGGGAGTTTTGTTGGTGTTTACTCAACTTTGTTCTCTTTTTCAATTTTCTAATCTCTAAATGTACTTCTGCAAAGAGGACAAATATCACACATCGGATCCAGGTCATATACCAATATTTATTTTTGCAGTTTCAGAGAGGACAAATGTCACACAACTGATCCGATACATTGTGGAAGAAGCTCCATACGATACTGATAAACAAAAAGTTTTCAAGTAAGATGCGGCTCTAGGTGTTTTCTTATTGTCAATCTGCAGTTACCAGTTTTTAGTTTTATTTATATTGTCAAGCTGCAGTTACCAAATTCTATTTCATAGGATTGGGATACTGTTTTGAAAGCACAACCTCTTGATGAATAACTTCTTTATATTTACTTTCAGGTTCCCTTTCATTGCGTGTGAATTTTTTACTTGTGAGGTTGACATTATACTCAAAGTTTGCGTACCTTTTTTTTAAATTACTTTTTGGTAGAAATCGGTTTTGTGTTTTTATTTGCTTTCTTCTTTCCTGCGATTTCAGTATAATTTTTTTGGTAGAAAAACTGAGGAACCTCTATGGTCATGCTGAAGAATGTCTCAGAAGCAAAGTACATTTCATTCATTAAGCTGTCTATTTAAATTTTGGACTAAACATTTCAGTCTCCGCTCTTAGTTATTCTGGTGATGAATATTGATTCGTTTATGCGTTTCTTTATGAGCCCTTAAAATATCATGCTATCTTCTGTTTTCCAGGTTCAAGTTTATTCTTCAACCTATTGCTGGTGCATGCATAACAGAAGAACATGGTATTGGTCCTCACTCAATAACGCTTCCTATTGAGAAAAAAGCTACTGTCAGATTGGTAAGTTACGTTGGTGCAATGTCTCTCTTGGCTATCCTTTCATAAGATTGAGTTCTTTTCACTAAATTTCAAGTTTAAGCCAATTTAATTCTATGCAGTTAATAGTGAGCTTTACTACTGTAATATGTAAATTTGCAGTGAACATTATGCCATTCTGTGTTTCTTCTAATGACTCGCAGATAATTTTATGATATGCAGCCTCTATTAATTTTATTCTACCGCTTGCAATAACTGGTCAGAGAGCATCTTAAAATATTGTCTTGTATGATTGGTTCTTATAACAATTTGTCTTTCTATGAATTTGAGCGAATGCATTTCCTTTTTATACGCAGGAGTTGCAAGAATTTTGCAGTGATTGAGCTTTTAGGTGTGTGATAACTAATTTTTTAATGACGACTTTGGCAGCTTTTTTTGGCCTCTATTTTTCAGTGGATTTAGGGCTTAAATTTCTTGGTTGTTTCATTTTTTTTGAAATGCATGCGTGTTTCTTGACTGGATGAAGGATTTTTTGTTCTTTGGGTTTGGGAATTTTGTGTGGTTTTTGTGTGAGTTAATTCTGTTTGTGGATGTGTTTTTCGTGTTTGTGTGTCATTTTAAAATTCTTCAAAGAGGATAGTGATTTTTAGATGGAACTGCTTTTGCTTGAAAATTCACGGCGTTTCAAGTAGCAGATTCAACTATCCTCATTTTCTCTTTTGTTTGATTTATTGCTATCACAAATTTAAAAAGTGTTGGAAGTTGATATTTTAGACTTCCCCTTCGGAGATGAATGTTTTTACATGATTGTGGAGAAGGGATATTCATTACTGTTCCTTGTTACAATTACTACAGTTCCTTTGTATGGAAAGTTTTGTTTTCTTGGATATCACTTAAAATCTTATAGCATGGGTTTTCTACTTTCACTGAAAAAAATAACCATGTGATGCAAATGCTTTTCTTTCTTCCGCTTGCTGAATTAGAGAAGCTTTTTCGCAAGCTATGGAAACAATTCCAATAGTGCCAAGGCTTGCTTCACCCATTCTCTGCACTAGGTTTTACACTCCTCTCGGTCTTCTTTGTTTACTGAATATTTCCCTCTTTTCCATGTATTTTTGGGTGTCAACAGGAATTATTTGTTCACATACATTTGCTTAAGCGACTGAACAGTCCTGCAATCTAGAAACCTGAAGAAGCTGCCAACATGTCTTTGCATAGAATTTAATCAAGCACCTTTATTTAACTTTGAGGATTTTTAACATAAAGATGACTTTATCAAGCACCCGTGGTTTGATTTTGACTTTGTGTAATAACTTTGTTTTCTATGGTACCAAGATGTTCTGTCCAATCACCTAATCACCTGATTCTTTCTTATTAAAATAAATAAATTCCTTTTCTGATATATCTCATTTCTTAACCTCCCTTGCCTATAGTCTATTTAATTAAATTTTTGATTGTATCAATTTTAACTGGAAAATATATTATATCCCAGACATCTGGGTAATACCATTCTGTAAGTGGTTGTTTCTGCTTAGATTTTAGATCTGCTCATTTATTCTATTATCCTTTGATATGACTGCGTGCTTTACATAGTTTTTCCCTTATTTTAAAATTTTTACCATAGAAAATTTGTATGTTCATGCATTATGTGATTTTCTCACCGGCGCGCGCAGCTTAGCGCGCGCCACCGGACGATTCCTAGTATATATATATGCGAGACCGTATAAAGCTACAATTGTTTTCTTATGAACAGTACCGTACATTGCTACAATAGCCTCTTTTGTCTCGTTCTTTCTTTCTGATAGCGGTTCTGCGAACACTCTCCCCCTTGCTTTCTCTGGTTTTCCCCATTCCATCACTACCCTAGCGCCGCACTCACTCGCCGCCGCCGCCGCCCTCTCCCTCTTCAGCATCGTCCCATTCGTTCATTCTTCTCGTGCTCCAAGGTTCAGGGACCCTTCTCCAAGACGCCGTTCGCCGCTGTCGATTCGGCATCCATCCGCCGCTGGTCCCGCGTCAACGCGACGACGTCCCTGTGCCGGCCCTGGCTCGCCACGAGTAAACCCTAATCCGCTTCCTTTGGTTTCGTCCTTCTACACTCCCACCCCCGCTAAACGCCCATCGCTCACAGGCCCGGCGCGCCTGTGAAATCCAGCCTCTTTCCGTCATCTCCCAGTCACTTGCCTCGACTGAGAGACGGCGGCGACAGTCGGCGAAGGTAGGGTTTCGCTCGATGGGATTGGAAGGGTTGTCACTTCTCAGAGCCGACATAAAAGGAATTTTATTTCATTGGATATTCTCCTCTGATTTCTATGCTATATGAATTCATTAGTAGTTTTATTTTATTTGATTTCCTTTTATTTCTTGTATTTTTTTAATTTCTATTTTTACGGGGTTTAACTGTCTATAATACGAAGTTTGGTGTTGCAGAAAGTATGCGAGTGTTTGCTTCGCAGAGGAAACCTAACATTAGTTCAAATAATAAGATTCACGGAACTGTCCAGGGACAATGTCATCAATTGCTTACGCATTCTAATACACCAAAATTGTGTAGAAGCGTACACAATTCAGCAAGAAGGTGAAATATTATGCCTTACTGAAAGTTTTACATTGCATTTAGAAATTATATTCGATTATTGTGAAGTCCGATCTCTTGCTTTATGGAGTTGAGTGATTTTGAAAGGACTCCAATTATATTCGTTTGGGTGTGCTTTATTCATTAAATATGTTACTGTCCTGAAAACGAGTAAAATTACATTTTGAAAGCATCTCCCATTTCTTAAAATGCTAACTTGTGGGTGCAGGGGCAGTTCGACACTAATGTCTGATATAAAATTTAGATGAGTAAAAGGAAATTTATTTATGTTGTAAAAAGAGGAAATTAGAAGAAAAAAAGAAAAAAAACATATATTGACGAGGTTGTGCAATCTTAAGCCAATGTTCTCAGATAGTTATGTTGTAATATACTCAGTTTTTGTAGCTCCGGTTCCCTTTCCTTCCCTTGCACCCACTCCGTAGGAACCATTGCCCCATGATGATATTAAACATTTGTTTTAAAGTTAGATTTACTATTTAAAATTTTTTAAAGATCTTTTATGTTTCGTTTATATCCTTTGTTCCAGATAAATATTTTCTAATAACCAGTAACCAAAGTCTGTTATTATGGTTGCCAAGCATGAGCTTATGAGTGTCCATTATTTCCATTTTTAGTGGCACCACAGGACATTTTGGCGGGTTTTAGTTTCTATTGTTTCAGTGCCGTATGTTCATGCATCAATGATTCTTCGAAGTTTCTATGAACTATTGGTGCTTGTGCAGAGACCTGATTATTTTTTATTCACTAAAAACAAATTTATCTTAGGGCAATGTTATCTGGTTGTTAGGAGCTTTCAAGAGGCACCGAAAATCTTAACCAACTATATGACACTGTTGGACAACATGATACACAAAATGAGGGCTCCGAAATTTTTGCAAATGTCAGAGAACCTTGAAAAGGATGAGAGGACTTGTTTTTCCCATTGAAATTACCTCTGTTTGTGTTTCTTTTTTTGTTTTCTTTTCATATGAATGTGGTGGCTAACTTTGAGGTTGATTGTGTTGGAGTTTATTTATGTTTCATTCTTATAGTGTCTGGATGGCATGGATCGGAAATCCATGTCACTAGAGATATTTCAGGGATTGATTCAACATGGAAGGCTTTCGATGAATAAAGTTATTGAGGGGAATGAGGATATGACACCAGGTAACTTTCACATTTGATGTGTTCTTTTCGCTGTACACTGTATGTCTATAAAGTTCTGTGTTGAATGTGGAGAGTTTTCCAAGTTCATGATGTTGAAATACTATGTTAGAACTTAAGCTACTGTAAATTTTTTGCATTGCTTCTTCTAGCCAATGCAGAGTAATCATTTGAGTTACTAGCTAGCTACTTATTAGACTAGAAAAACAGCATCTAATCATCATCTTTAAATGAATGCTTCTGCATTTGGTTCAAACCTCTGAGTTAGAAGTTTTTGAAATACTCTTTTTGTGGATATTTCACTGTGCACTCAATCTTGCTTGTACCAAAATCAGAATGCCCTAATACGATGAACTAAAAGTCAAGTTCTGGTCTGTTTTGTGGACATTTTTGTTTAGTTGCTAAAGTTTATAATTGATGCTTTTAGTTAAGTTGCGTTAAAAGTTCAACTTGGGAACTGTGTTATTTGGGGCCTTGTTTTTATTTGCATATTTGATGATATGCATACCTTGCTAATGCATTTGACAGCTCATGACATAGGCCATTCTAATTTGTTTATGTAGGTAGTTCTGTTCATGTTTCGGTAAACTTCTTGCTGTCCATTTTGTTGAACACTGTCCTGCTCCTGAACTGTTTCTGGCCCACCGTTTGAAGAAGAAGGTGCTACTGCCAAGAAATGGAAAAAAGTATCAGCTACAGGGGTAATCTATAGGGATTTGAATGAATTGCAGAATGAACTACTTTGCACTGCATACCTTGCTGCCCATTCTGATTGTTTTTTAATGTTCTCTTATTATTTTCCATGGCACCATATATGTTCTTGCTGCATGGGTAATCTATAGGGATTTGGAACCAGAAAATGTTTTACTTCAGAACAATGGTCATATTGCTCTGACCGACTTTGATTTGTCCTGCTTGACATCTTGCAAACCACAGGTGTGTCTCATGCACTACTACTGACTGCTCTCGAAAGAGGGCCCTTGACATCAATCTTTTCTTTTCTTTCTTTGTTTCTTCTCATTTTTTTTCTTTCGAATTGGTGCATATGCAGCTTTTGATTCCAGAACAAATGAAAGAAAAAGAGCCACAATAGTCAAAAAGTCATCAGGCTCCAATTTTTGTTGCAGAACCTATGCGAGCATCAAATTCTTTTGTTGGTACTGAGGAATACATAGCTCACGTTAGCATCTTCTGAACTCTTCCAGTGCATAATTTAAAGATCAAGAATGGCTCAAGATCCATATGCATATTCTTAGTTTTGCATAAACAAATCAAGAAGAATGCATTGTCTTCTTATATATTCATTCTGTTCCTCGGTATTTTCCACTTACTGTTGGCTGCTTTTGTGTAAAACAGAAAATCATTGCTGGAGCCGGCCATACTAGTGCAATCGATTGGTGGGCTCTAGGTAATTTCTAGCAAGTCTTTGTGATAAAAAGCTTTGCTGGTTGCTTTATAATGTAAAAAGGGATTGATTAACATGCAATTAATACTCCTTTTGCTCCATATTGCTCTGTAGGAATTCTCTTATATAAAATGCTATATGGATATACACCATTTCGGGGGAGGAAAAGGCAGAAGACCTTTGCAAATATTCTTCACAAGGATTTAAAGTTTCCAGGAAGTAAAGTGGTATCAGCCTCCATATCCATTTTAAACATTTTAATTTTTTCAACAAGACACTATCATTGTGACTTCACCTATAAATCCAATTGAAGTAACATATATCCACTAACACTCACTCCAACCGTCCCGCACCGTGTAGCGCACGAGATACGAGTTCTAGTATATATATATATATATATATATATATATCACCTTTAATTTTAACCAGTCGTTTTATTTTCAAAATCTGGCTATCTGTATATATAATTCAATGTGCTTATCTATGCCCAGTATTCGGATCTAAGGTAAGTTTACATATAATTATAGATAGGTATCCAATATACATTATTCAAGTTCCACAAACAGATCATAAATCTGCAAAAAAATGGTAAAAACTGGAATCTACAGCAATCGTCCTCAAAGAAGCAGCTGTGGCCGCAACAGCCACGACTCCGAAGAACCAAATATTAAGCCAATGCCAACTTTTGCAAAGAGATGAGAGCTTGGGTTTCTTTGTCGTAAGATACATGTGGTTGGCCAGAATGAATGTGAGAGGAATCGTGCTGATAGCTCCCGTAAGGCTCATAAAATCTCCCAAGAATGGCAACAAAGCCGACATAAAGGTGGTTATTGCCATGTACCCACCTCTCACGATGACTCTGTAAGACAAGTTATGGAAAGCAAGAGGGCTTCCTTTGATTCCGTACCAGGTGTCTAGATACTCGTACATTGGACTTGCAAAGATCTGAAAGGAAAGGTTGATGAATAGGTACTAAGAATTGCCATCAAAATAACCAGAAAATTAAGCATCAACACTAATGAAGGGGAAAGTTAGTACATGTAAAGCAATTATAGTCTGCAAGAAAGCAAAAAGATTAGCCAGTGCCTTCAGCCAGCTCGGACCGCTGACATTGTTCAGCAAGTATGCTGATGCTTTGGCACCATACGCCCAGTAACCAATGAAGGTGACTGCAAATAATGGCAGAACACCGACTGTGAACTGGAAATAGAGTGCTTTCATCATGTTCCCAACGACTGGCGGCCGCACTGTTGCCTGTCAAGTGGAAGAAGAAACTGTGAGATGCCAATTACAATGCAAAAGTATTGTAATGATGCAGATTCATGCTTATAATGAAGGAAGTCATGTCAGTGCTTTTTAACATATAAAATCACAATTTTTGATCATGCCTGTATTTCGGGAAGCATTCCTGTATTGAAAGCAAAAAATAGATTTGCTAATGCACCAACAGTTGTAAAAATCTTGCTTGTTACGGTTCCAGGAATGCTGAAATCTCTGCGAGGAGCTTCAATGCCTGTTCCAGTGCCAACAGACAGGAAAAAGTGAAGTTCTGATGCAAAAAATTTTAGACAAAATTACAAGATATCTAACATATTAAACCTACTCAGAAGCATATAGTCTTTATTGTTGTTTTTCTATTCTTTTGAATATAAAAATCCAGAACTAGTAAACAGAAGTAACCAAAACTTCACCTTGATTTCCCAAAGTGAAAGTCAACCTGTAAGGGAAAAAGGCTCTTCTGCAGTTTTAAGCAACTTTAAAATTATTTAAACTAAATACCTTACCTTCCTTTCTTGCACCTAATTCGGAGTGCGAAGTAGCACGATAAAATTTGTGAAATCATTGAGACTAAAATCTAAATGTTAATTTAAGATGTCCAATTCATCCAATCGCCAAACATGGCCGCTTAAACTACATATACAAGTAGGATTCATTAAGCATGAGAAACCGTTGGTTCTTTCAATAGATAGATACTGCAAGTCTACCACATTAACTCCCAGTATAAAGCAAAGTAGGACTTACCTTTGGTTGTGTTAAAATACCAGTGGTAGTGTCCCAAAGAAACCAAATTTTTATGTACAAGAAAAGAAAAATAAAGGATAGCCAGAAGGAAACATCAGTATTCAACACTTTAGAATATGAATTGGCACATTAGCAAGGATATGAAGAGGCAGTACCATCCTTAAGAGCAAGAGCAAATGCTATTGCAACATAAACAAGATTGAGCAACATCGAAAATGACATCCAAACCCCCAGTGCTGATAAATGGGGAATTGAAATGGCGAAAACACCACAAGCAAGCCCAGCTATTCCAATAAAGTGAGGAAGCTTCATGACATTGTCATCTTGGAAAAGAACGTACATCGCCTACAC
This sequence comes from Hygrophila difformis, assembly GCA_030278955.1. Taxonomy (NCBI): domain Eukaryota; kingdom Viridiplantae; phylum Streptophyta; class Magnoliopsida; order Lamiales; family Acanthaceae; genus Hygrophila; species Hygrophila difformis. The sequence continues at coordinate 19,560,651 of JAOANR010000004.1, forward strand.
ACAATGTTGACAAACTCAAAGGGATCAGCTAAAGGACCCAGTGAGCTCAATCAATGCTTCCCAGAGTTTTAGTCCAGACCAAGATGCAAGGATACGGGAGGACTTAAAATTCAAATAAGAAATCATCTACCCACTGCTGAACCAAGGATAAAAATACAGGTTTGCATATAGCTAACAAATTCATCTTATGAAGTTTAAAATAGTGAAATGAGAGAACAATTTTCATTTTTATTTTTTATTTTACCTTAAGCGAGTTTCCAGCTAAAATGATAAATCCAACATTGATCATGAAGAGGTTCACATATTGTAGTGCCCATGTGATATTATAAGCTTCCCTACCTACAGCAGTAAAACCCATTCAATAAAACAAAATTCGGAACTTTCTATGGACTACGGGGATAGCATTTTTCTTCATTAATGGAAGAACTTTACTTATAGTTCTTTAGCATGTTCTCACCGTATATAAATCCAGCAAGATCTCTATACCTAATATGTCTCCTTCCCCCATATTCGTGAATCTTTGCAACTAAAGCATTTGCATACAAGGATAGCACTGTTGCTAATGCTAATCCAACCACGCCACCAATCCAACCCAATGGAACCATGATTGTGCCAGGATATCCCAGAACATAGGCACTGTTTACCCCCGTTGTCAGGACAAATCCAACTTGTAGCCATGAATCTACACATATAAGAGGTATAATAAACATGGGCTAACAGAATGAGTACAAATATCATGCAAACTAACAGAAACAGATAAAGAACTAGATTAAAACATGAAAAGATGGAACACTATCACTTCTTTCAACTAAAGGACATTTAAAGATTGACTTCAAACCCATTTGTTAACATCAGAAACCGATATTATTAGAGCATATCCTGTATCTCGAATATGATTCCATCAATATATATCCGTGGTGAAATTGAAAATCGTGTTATGTTTAGTATGTGCAAAATTAATGATCTTGTGATACATTCTACTTTTACCTTGTGCGATTTGAATGGTTAGAGTGTAATATATAAACCTATAGTAGAGCTTATTCACATCAAGCAAATTATCATAAATTCCAATTCTTCGACCTCTTTCAACGAATATTCAAACAAGTAGCGACACCACACTGCAATTTCTATTAAAAGCTTAGTAGGTGAAATGCCCCAAAACAATTTCGAAAACAATAGCACGAGGTCAAAATCCCTAGAAAATTAAATCAATCGAAAAAAAAACCTTGGCTAATTTCATGTGCAGTGTCAGGAATTTGAACAGCTACACCATCATTCAAGCATATCGCCGCAACAGAGGCCGGCTGGGAACCCGTCTCGACGTCAGCAACTTCCGGAGCCCCCGTTTCGTGAGATAGTCCCAAAAGCGTGGAACTTTCTTCGTCGTTGGATGCCATATTTGCTGGACGTCGATTTTATGTCAATTTCTGTTACTGATGCAACGAGAACGCATCGAATTCCGCAGGAATCAAGATGCAATTATGAAGAAATGCAAGCGAAGGCAGCGTTGAAGTGCAATGGAGGAAGAAGGGTTTTGGATGCAATTTTCATGTTAATAACCGTGATTTGGCGGGGCGTCTTTTTCATGACACTTTATACTTGTCGATTTACTAGCATCACCCCAACCTAATTTCAAACTACCAATTTTTTTGTCCCTACACGGCCCCTATCCCTCCCCTTTATTCCCCTTTGTAATTTGTGTGGCTTGGGCTCCCACACACCTTTGCCGACACATGAGTGTCAATGTTTACCAAAAAAAAAAACTATCAATTTTTTTTTTATTTTTTTTATTTTTTTTTCCTAAATAGCATATTAAAAAATAAGTGGTGGAAGCCTATGTTTAGGACTGGGCATTTGATTCAGATTAGTCGGGTACGACCTCGAATTCGAAAAAAATGGTGTTCGGGTGGATTTTTTTAATAGAGAAGTCGGGTTGGGTACTCGAAACCGAACCCAAAGTTCGGGTCGGGTATCGGGTCCTAAGTTTGGACCCGAATAACCCGATCGGATACCCGACCTTTTTTTAAACGTTTCACCTTTTTTATAATTTTTTTAAAGTCTTTAAAACTCCTAATAATTCCATAAGTCATTATCATTTAGTACAAATTCTCACAATTATCATCTACAATAAAATATACAAAATCAAGTTTTTTTTTTTTTGTAAAACAGCCTAAGAAGCGGAGCAAATGAGAAAAGAAAAAAATAACAAATAAACAAGCTAACTAAAAACAAGCATAAACAACGCCACTAGCATCGCTTGCAAGGAGGCAGGAGACCTCATCCATGGGGAAAAATCAAGTTTGATACTTAATTAATTTATAAATTTGATAATTCTTTACTATCTTTTCAAATATTTATTTAAATTCTTCATTTTTCACTATGTCTTTCTCAAATAGAACTATTCCAAAAAAAAAAAAATAGAAGAATTTATTAATTACTCTATTTGTATAGATTTAGTAGTATTTGCTAAAAACGTCTTCATACGTGTTTGTATTTTTTTTAATGTGCAGTTAATCAACATATATATTTCTTACGTACGGATGAATTAAATAATTAATTCTATATTTATTTGTTATTCGTTAAATATGTGTAAATATAATGTCATTTGATTTTATTTATTTAATTCAAATTTTTAATTATAATTTTTTTTTAAAAAAAATGGGGTTGGGTACTCAACCCGGTCGGGTCGGGAACCCGCCAATATCGGGTTTTGTTCGGGTATTTCAATTTCGTACCCAAACCTGGCTATCCCGAACCCAAATTATTCGAACCGACAAAGCCGACCCGATGTCCACCCCTACCTACGTTACGCAAATTACAAATTAAAAATGGAACAAAGGAGACAAAAAAAAGGGATAGGAGACCCAACTGAGATTCGAACTATCCAAAAGTTTAGGTTAAAAATCGATCCCAAACCTAAAAAGTTTAGATTGACCATTAAAGGCCTGGAAAAGGGGTGGTGAGAACTCATGCCACACAAATTACAAATGTAACAAAGAGGATGGATAAGAGCCCGGGTGGTGATTCGAATCCCAAACCTATAGGTTGGGAGTCGATGACTTGACCACTAAAGTAAGTCCTCAATCCCAAACTCGTCAAAATTGTTCCTATACGTAAAGTTTTTGTTTTTCAAAAAGAACAAATAATAATAAAATTCACATACTCCCTTATCCATTACCATAGTCCATACGCCCCATTCTTCCAAAACCTTCAACCCAAAATATTTTCTTCTACACTAACATCTTCAACCGCTTCAAAAAAAAAAAATAAAAAAATAAAATGAATTAAAACAAACTCCCCGATGACAAATTGTTCTTTAGGTTCTGTTAACCTAATAAAAATATTGAGGCTCATATCTGTTAGTCCAATGTTGGAGGCCCATCCGATGTCCAGATTGTCCGGCGCAGTCCGTGGAGATATATCCGGAAGAGAGGACGCGTCTTCATGTCAGTGTAGATATATCCGGAAGGAGGGACACATCTTCAAAGTCCCAGTCGATGAAAATATATCCGGAAAAGAGGACACACTTTCAAAGGCCCAATCTATTTTTCAAAGCCCGGTCCAATTCAAGATTTATCCGGATGATGACCAAGGAGAAGTTGCACCATAATTCGGGGCGACATGGAAGTGATGAGAACCATCAACCCTCTCCCAAGCTGTCAATCCTCAAGCTGCCATCCTCCTGCACGAGCGTCGTAGGTGTCATCAGAAGTCAAGGATGATTGCGTCTCAGCGGCGACATTAATGCAGGACAGCGCCGCCACCTAATCAATGAGAGAATCCCGCAATCAAAGGGATCATTACAACAGAGGGTGTCGTCCCACCCTCTATAAAAGGATGAAGAGACACACTCCAGAGGGCATCAATAGACACCCCAAGAGGACTTTCATATTCTCTGCATTTTTCATTCTGCAAGTTTAATTCTTGTTCTTCCATTCTGCAATGTTTTCTTTCTTTTACAGTTTTGCTTAAATTATTGTAATTCCCTTTAGTAGACCTTGTAACAATCCTCAATATTCTTCAATCAAAATTTCTTGGTTAACAAATTGGCACGCCCAGTGGGACACGAAGTGGAAACCATATCCACTTGGAAGTGTATGCTACTTAGATCTGGACGAGTAGTAAGGGACTTAACACAAAGATTTGGAGAAATATCGCTACATGAAGAAACTCCAGTAAGAACACCATCTGAGAACGTCGATAATACGGCGACTACCTCTCAACCACCGCAAGGGATGATGCAAGTCCCAACCCTTTCGGAACAAATGCGGCTATCGATGACTGAATCGATGGCTGAATTCATGCCTTTACTTACGAAGCACCTTATGGATGTATTGCGGCCTGCCATGGCCGATCAAACTGACAGGATATGTGGATCCCTGCGTACTTCACAAGAGGGATCTATCCCTGCAAATGGCATGAATATGTCACCAAGCGTTACAGGACCGTATGGCGGTCTACAAAAGACTTGGGGGACAACTTTTGACCAGCCATCACTCTCTGAGTTTGGAGCACCAGCTCCCATGATGTATGCTTCATCAGGATACTTGATGGCGTCTAGCGCTGTGCCGACACAACCATTTGGAGTGGCGGCACCCATCCCACCGGCCGCCATCCCTACTCTAGGTTCTGGGGGAGGACACATGCAACATCAGGCCTCCAGTCCACACCTGGCCGCCATGCAGCATCAGGCCTCCAGTCCATACCTGGCCGCCATGCAGCATCAGGCCTCCAGTCCACATCCGGCCGCCATGCAGCATCAGGTCGCCAGTCCACACCTGGCCGCCATGCAACATCAGGCTTCCAGTCCACACCTGGCCGCCATACAGCATCAGGCCTCCAGTCTACATCTGGCCGCCATACCGCATCAGGCCGCCAGTCCACATCTGGGCATGCAACATCAGGCCGCCGGTCCACAGCTGGCCGCCAGTCCACATCCGGCCGCCATGCAGCATCAGTCCGCCAGTTCACATCCTGCCAACATGCAGCATCAGGTCACCAGTTCACACCCGACCGCCATGCATCAGGCCGCCGGTCCATACCCGGCCGCCATGCAGCATCAGGCCACCAACCCTTTCCCAGCCGCCATGCCTCCTATACAGGTGCCTGTGGTGTCACCCGAGTTGTTGGCAGATATGATGCAACAACACTTCGGGATTCAATTGAGGCCTATGGAACGGCCCACATACAGGAAACCATACCGTGAATGGGTAGACACTATGCAGCCCTACCCTAAAGGCTTCAAAATGCCCGAGTTCACCACATTTTTGGGAGACGACGGCAAATCCACAGTAGAACATGTGGGCAGGTTTACTGCTCAATGTGGCGAAGCAGCGGCCAACGATTGGCTGAAGTTAAGACTGTTCAGCTCATCTCTGACTGGACCCGCCTTTGCCTGGTTTGCTTCCTTGCGGCCTAATTCAATTCAGAATTGGGCTGATCTTGAGCGGGCGTTTCATGACAGGTTCTACACTCCCCTGTCACAGGTTAGTCTTGCAGATCTCACTAACGCTAAACAATTTTCCGATGAGACGGCAAGTGCTTTTATTAACAGATTGCAGCGCCTTAAAGGCCGATGTACTATGGCAATTCCGGATAAAGAAATAGCCAATATAGCAGTGGCTAACATCGAAATTAAATGAACATTTAATTGTGCAGGATGCAATTGACCTTGCCCAGCTGGCCGAGAGAGCGGCCCGCGTGGAAAAATTCCTGGGGGAACAGGAAGAGAGGCGTCCTATGCGTCGAGTCCATTTCGAAGAAGTGAAACTCAGTGATGATGAGGACGAACCTGTAGAGGTGGCTGTTGCAGAACTAGTTCAGACAGCCAAACCACATACATATGAAGCTCTTAAGCCGCCAAAACAAAGAGAGGCTAAATATAAGCCTGAGGAAGACCTTTTTAACTTGGGCAAGGTGCATCAAGTGTTCGATGCCCTACTCAAAGATGGTGTGATTAAGCTGCCTGAGGGGCAGAAATTACCTACGGCTGAGGATATTCAAGGCCGATCTTTTTGTAAGTGGCATAATTCGTTTACTCACAGCATTACAAAATGCAGGAGTTTTAGGACTGCCATACAGAAAATAAATAAAAGAAGGACGTTTGAAAATTGCAGGTATGAAGGTGGATTTAGACCTGTTCTATCAACTTCCAATTGGTGCTTCTGGACTCTTACCAAATCCAGAAGATAGCGGCTCCAATAGCCGGACTGATAAAGGAAAAGAACATATTGAGTTCGACGAGAATGATGTAGATTTGTTATCTGATGAATCTGATCATGAAAAAAGAAAAGAGTTGTACAGTAAACGACCAAGATTTAAGAGCACGTCGAAGGAAGACTTCAAGAAAGTCCTAGAATCAGAAAAACAAGAACATAAAAAGAAGCAGAATCCTCCTTTGAGGGTTGAGATCCCTAAGCATGCTGTAGAGATCCATGAGAATGGGAAACACCAACCTATTACCCATGATTATAGACATGGTGTACAGGTGGTTCCAACTTTGATGAGGCGTCCCGAACATCCTGTTGAGGCTGAAAGGTGGATGAGGAATCGGGCTCAGAGCAGAGTTGCTCAAAAGAAGCCGCCATCCATGACTAGAAGTCAATTTAGGCGGGCTCAGAGACGGTATGCCGAGGAGATGCGGCAATGGGAAGCTCAGATCCATAAGTTGGAGTCTTCCAAGCCTCAGAAGCCAGTACAGCCGACTTGCTTCAGGGGAGAAACCTCCGAACAGCGGAAACTCCTTCACCAGAAGGTACATGGTACGGGGGCATGGTTTCCGGCTAGGGAACCTAACTCGCCTATAATACCTCGTCAGCGAAAAATGCACGAGGACTCAAGAAGACCACCTCAACCACCACCACCTTCTACCAGAAGGCCAATGCAGGAAAGGCTGCAGCTGCCATCACCTTCTACCAGAAGGCCAATGCGGGAGGGGCTATAACCGCCATCACCTTCTACCAGGAGACCAGTGAAGGAGAGGTTGCAGCCGCCAGCACCTTCTACTACCAGGAGGCCAGTACGAGAGAGATTGCAGTGGGTAGAACGAAAGCCTCAGATACCTTCACCAAGGCCCAGGGTAACCAAAGCTGATCTTCTTCAGACTAAACCATCAGTTTCTAAAGACAAAGGTAAAGTTGTAGCTACCGAGTCTGCTAATCAAGAAAGTAAGGTTAAGTCTGTGGGACAAAATTTCATTGAGAAATTAGACAACATGGATCTGACTCCTTCAAACATGGCCATGGCTAGTGTGCTTATGAAGTACATGACATATTTAGCGACCCAGGAGGCCGATGAACTCGGGAGTGAACCACATAGTTTCAAAGGATTCACAGCTTACTACAAGGCGTTGGAATCCCAAAAGAAGCCAGAAGTCCCATCCGAAACAAAATTAACCAATGAAGCACAACAAGTGACTTTTGGGGCCACTACGTCTACAGAAGTGGGAGTGGCTGTGGAGGCCAATCTCAATGAACCTAAGGTGGGGATTGGTGCCTTAGGTATCATGACTGAGGAGGATGGCACGCTGAATGATATGCATCTTGACATTGATGAGGGGTGTGAAGATGGTGTATGGGATGATGCTGACCTCAACATTAATGAAGAGTACGATGGTGATTTAGAGGGCATGGATCTTGAAGAAGATTTTGATAGTACGGAATTCTGGAAAAAATTGGATAAAGAGCTTGGGGATGCAGATCATAAGAAAGAGCAGGAAGAAGAGTCGGCGGACCCCTCCGTACCCATGCAGGTTATTGGGTTAGCGCCTGATGAAGATATAAGCGACGCCGAATCTGAGATTTGGGATGATGAAGAGCCATCATTCGCTAGGCTCATAGAAAAAATGGATGAAATGATAGCAGAATTGTCTCATCCAGCCCGGGATGTACCTCCTACACAAGAACTTGACGGCCAGCATGATGCTTCAAATTTAGCTTCGGCACAGTTTGCCAAACCCAAGGTGGCCCAGACAAGGCAACTGAAACCCTTGTATGTCAAGGCTCACATTGATGGATGTCCTGTACGCAGGGTATTCGTTGACAACGGGGCAGCGGCAAATGTAATGCCTATGTCGACTCTGAGGAATATTGGGAAGAGTGAGAAAGATCTGATCCCCACCAGGGTCAGAATGTGCAGTTTCTTGGGAGAAGCAACTCAACCTGCCGGATTCATAACGGCAAATGTCACTATCGGTTCCAAGACCATCAAAGTGGCCTTCTTTGTGGTGAAATCAAAGACTTGTTACTCGGCGTTATTAGGACGTGACTGGATCCACATGGCACAATGTGTTCCCTCTACTTTGCACCAATAGTTACTCATTTGGGATGGTGACGAGATAGAATTGGTAGAGGCGGATCCTCAACCCTTTGCAGGAAAGGACGCCAATGATAAGGTGATCTTCTACTTAAAAGACATCCAACCTGCATCAGCTTTAATTGGTATGGACATGGATTTGGAATCCATTGACTTCACAACAAGCGGCTTCAAGTTACGTCCTGCAGATAGCCGACATGAAGCATCAATCTCTGCATGACGAGCAGCTACGACATTTATAAAGACTTGTTGCAACGGCTCGCCAACACTGAAATAATGATGGGCGCCGAAATCAAGTCCAAAAACCCAACTGACATTCGGCCATCTGAGTGGCCATCTCATGTGAAGCGGACGTTGCCTGGTCCGGAAGCCAATGAACCACTTGTAAACATCAACCTCCGGACAGAGGCAGAGCCAAAGTTGACCAAGATAAGTGCGTCATTACCGGATGAAAAGCGGCACCAACTGGTGGAGCTGATTCATAAATATAAGGATTGCTTTGCATGGCAGTACACAGACATGCCAGGACTATCAATAGATCTAGTGGAACATAAGTTGCCAACTCACCCAGAATTCAGACCTCATAAGCAGCCGCCAAGACGGTTCGACCCAGACACCATCCCAAAAATAAAGGCCGAAATTGAGAAAATTCTTAGAGCATGTTACATTAGAACTTGTCGTTATGTGGAATGGCTTGCAAATATTGTACCTGTTATAAAGAAGAACGGTCAATTAAGAGTCTGTATAGACTTTAGGAATTTAAACTTGGCAACACCCAAGGATGAATATGTGATGCCTATGGCCGATATGCTCGTTGATGCGGCCGCTGGCCACAAGTTTTTATCTTTAATGGATGGTTATTCTGGATAAAACCAAATCTTCATTTCTGAAAACGATGTACATAAAACAGCCTTTCGTTGCCCAGGGCCAGTCGGCATCTTTGAATGGGTAGTCATGCCTTTCGGATTGAAAAATGCTGGGGCAACATATCAAAGGGCCATGAACATGATTTTTCATGATTTCATTGGCCATACACTTGAAGTTTAAATTGATGACATAGTTGTGAAATCATGCGAATTTGATCAACACTTGGTTCACCTTGAAGGTGCCTTCATCCGAATGAGGCAACATGGGTTGAAAATTAATCCAGCTAAGTGTGCCTTCGGAGTGGCGGCAGGGATCTTCTTAGGTTTCCTGGTGCATGAGAGGGGCATTGAGGTAGACCAAAATAAAGCTAAGGCCATATTGGAAGCCCGTACACCATCCAATCTCAAAGAGTTGCAGTCACTAATTGGTAAAATCAATTTCTTAAGGAGGTTTATTGCCAATGCCGCAGGAAAGATGAAAGCGTTCACTACCTTACTTAAAGGAAGAAAGAACGAGGAGTTCATGTGGACGTCTGAGCATCAGGCAGCCTTTGAAGAAATAAAAAGAGCGTTGGTCAACCCTCCAGTATTAGTACCGCCAAGGCTTGGAGTACCTTTGAAACTATACGTATCCGCCGACGAAGAATCTATCGGTTGCCTGCTTGCACAAGATGATGAAGACGGCAAGGAGAGGGCTATCTATTGCCTTAGCAAGACTCTGCAAGGGCCAGAAGTGAGATATACCGCATTAGAAAAATTATGCTACGCCCTAGTATACTCCTGCAACAAGTTGGAACACTACATGCTGCCAAGAACAGTTCATGTAGTAGCTCCCTTTGACTTGGTAAGGACACTCTTGCACAAGCCGGCATTGAAGGGCCGTCAAGCTAAGTGGGCTATGAAGATTAGTCCCTTTACCCTGGTACATATTCCCCAAAAGGCGGTCAAGGGACAAGCCTTGGCTGATTTTTTAGCTCAACATCCTTCGTTGATATTGCCAGAGGATCCCAAAGAAGCGTCCTTTATAGGGTTCGAACCTTGGGAACTAACTTTTGATGGATCTTGTGCAAGCAACGGTTCAGGAGCCGGTATTACGATTACTAGTCCTCGTGGAGAACATTGGAAGCTTGCTAGAGAGTTAGAGCCTGGCACCACCAACAATCAGGCGGAGTATGAAGCTCTAATATTTGGCCTCGAGACAGCATTGCTGAAGGGTGCGAAATCCATTACAATTTTTGGAGATTCCCAAGTTATCCTGAAACAGTTAACAGGAGAATATGAATGCAAGAGTCCTAGATTGATTAAGTGTTATGAGATAGCACTAGAACTACTGGGCAAGTTTTCGGATGCCACCATCACACATGTGCCTAGGAGCCAAAATCAAGAGGCTAACGAGGTCGCTCAACTTGCTTCGGGTTGGCAGACTGGTCGCCCTAGAGGGGCACCACGCATTGCCACCATCACAAGTGAGCCTGAGGACCAACAAGATATCCAACCTCAAAGTTCGAATGATGATTGGAGGACCGAGATCAAACGATATCTTGAAAACCCATCATCTGGAAGAGATAGTTCTCTAAAGGTTAAAGCTTTACGGTACACACTAGTTGATGGCGAATTATTCCGAAGGGCGGTCGATGGATTACTACTCAAGTGCATAGGACCCAAAAACGCAAAGTTGGTGATGGGAGAAGTCCATGAGGGAATTTGCGGCTCTCATCGGGCAGGGCCTAGCATGAGGTGGAGTATCCAACGCCATGGATATTTTTGGCCGACTATCATGGAGGACTGCATCATCTACGCTCGAGGGTGCGAGGCTTGCCAAAAACATGGGCCGATTCAAAGAGTACCGGCGGAAGAGTTCCACACAGTCATTAAGCCTTGGCCATTTCGTGGCTGGGGGATGGACATCATCGGGAAAATTCATCCACCGTCATCTAAGAATCACGCATTCATACTAGTGGCCACTGACTACTTCACCAAATGGGTAGAAGCGTGGCCAATGAGGAAGATTGACCAAAACGATGTAATTAAGTTCGTGACTGAGCTCATACATCAATTTGGAATCCCCCAAACAATCACTGCTGATCAAGGCACTGTGTTCACTGGAGAGAAGTTTTTAGCTTTTGCTAAACAGTTCGAGATTCGCATATATCATTCCACTCCATATTACCCCCAAGCAAACGGTCAAGCTGAGGCCACTAATAAGATCTTGATAGGTATGATCAAGAAGGCAGTAGGTGAGAAACCAAGGAAATGACATGAGGCTTTGTCAGAGGTCCTATGGGCTTACAGAAACTCTAAATCTGCAGCCATTGGCTTCACACCATACTACCTGACATATGGTCATGACGCCGTTCTGCCTTTAGAGATCACAGTCCCTTCTCTAAGAGTGGCCCAGCAGCATCACTTAGACTTAACTAAGTATGAAGAGGCCATGTTGAAAGAATTGGAGACAGCAGATGGCGACAAGCTTACGACTCTGGAAAGCATCCGCCGCCAAAAGAGGAGGATGGCGAGATATTATGACAAGAGGGTTCGAGCCAAAACCTTTAGCGAGGGGGACCTAGTATGGAAGGTGATACTACCCTCGGGGGTGCGCGATAGTGAAACAGGCAAATGGTCTCCAAATTGGGAAGGACCATTCATTATCACACAGAGACTACTTAATGGTGCATATAAGCTGATGGACATCGATGGCCAAGAACACAAACATAGTATAAATGTAGAATATCTCAAAGTGTTCTATCCATCAGTCTGGGAATCTGAATAAATAACATAAGTGCATCAAAAGTGGCCAACCACAAGCTCGGCCAGAAAATAGCAATAGTATCCTGAAAACAAGAGTTACCCATCACAAGGCCGATGGGCTAACCCAAAAGCGTACTGAAAAGTAAAGCAGTGTTAGAAACTAAGGGGGAGGCTGCGTCCCATCACCCAATATGCGCCGACGCATGAGAGCCCACCGATCAAGAGTACGCCCGAAAATATCCGTCAGGCGGTGAAGTGCAGCAGCCGAAGCACGAGCATGAACGGATAACCGAAGCCGACGAGCCCGAACTCCCGATAACTCAGCCGATAAATCACGCTCATCTGCGACTAAATGACCATAGGTAGTCTCCAACTCAGCAGCTCGGGAGGAAATGTCAGCTAAGGCAGGCTCCAAGGTAGCAAGCTCATCCTTTGCCTCCTGGATGGCGCGCCTCCTCTCCAGAATAATACGCTCTGCCTCCTCAATATCGCGCTCTGCCCGCGTAACAACATCCTTAAGATGGGATCTGCGATCCTCTCTAACTCCACGATCAGCAGACAACTGCTCGCGCTGAGGGTGGATGACCTCTATCTGAGAACAAACATCACGGTATTGCGCCTCGAGATCATGAAGCAGCGTCAGATCATGGGCAGACTGATCCGCAGAGCTACTAAAAGCAGGATAGGCGATAGACAAATCAGAGATGAGCTCTGAAAAGTCAAGGAAGTCAACATCCTCAGTGAATGCGGGAATTGCGGTAACATCGTCCAGTAGGCGATCCAGACTAGAAACCACCTCGGTAGAAAGTAGATCGGTATGGGTGGACAGAAGGCGGTCAAATGCCTCACATGACGAAATAACGGCTTCATCAATGGGTGCAGATGCCCAAGGGCCTGATAAAGAGGTCACTGGAACTGAGAAAGGAGCCGTGTGTACCTGAGTACAACTTTACATGAGTATATGCCATGGCAATCTTACAGTCACGAAAGACGAAATGAAGCATACCTGAGGAGGCGGCGTAACCAAATCAGGCAAAATAGCTAAAGCATCAATCATAGAGTGATCTGCCTGATCCATGGAAATCTAAAGCAAAAAAGTTCTTAGAACATACCATCGGGAAAGAAAAAGAAAGAATGAGGGTGCAATCTAGGAATACCTGAGAGATCACCGAGGGGCCAGTCTGACTAGTCGTGGGAACACCACCCGCGGTCTGTGAAGAGGAATGGTCATCTATATGATCTGCAGGGATCTGAAAGACAACTACCCGTAGAACACTTTACTTAAACAAAGTAACAGGAAAGGAAAGGGGCCACAACCAAGAAATACCTGTGAGACCAACTCATGGTCAGCTGAGCCGATTGCAGGAGAATGGTCATGGGACCGAGAGGAGTGTGGGTCCACCTGAGTAGTCAAGCGCGATGTCATTACAATACTAAGAGTGATACAAATAAAGAGTCTAACAGTGGCAAAGCATACCTGGGTGGCAGCGGTAGTAGGCGAGGAATCTTCACGCCGGTCGTCGTGGCATCTATCGTCTGGTGCCTAAGATCATCACCATGGATGATGATATAGTCAGCACGAGCTGACAACATTTCCATAGACTCAGAAGGATCACCGGAAGGTCTACCAAGAGGGGGCGATCTACCAAGAGAGTACGAATATCGAGAGTCGGCAGCCAAAGAAATATCTGTAATAGGATCAAATGCCTGACCATGATCGGCGTCATCCTCGTCATCCACAATCTCCGCACGACTATCATCATGATGAGAACCTATAGGCTCGTCCTCTACTTGGTCATCATCATCACTGTCGCCAGCATCACCCGCGGAGCCCTGCTCATCATCCTTATCAGGGCAAGACTCGTCATCACCGGAGCCCGACCCTTCCTCGTCAGAACTGGACCCTTCCTCATCGTCGACTGGAATATCCTCATCACTTGATTCATCGTCAACTGCAGACAAGGAAACAACATTAAAAGACTGAGGCAATGTAGAAAGAATCATATTGACATGGTAGGGATTCGACATACCTCTTCGGCGCTTACGAGACGAAGAAGTGGAAACAGACTTAGCCTTTCGGGTAACGCCGCGAGATATGGAAGTGCGAGCCGACACGGCACCACGAGTACGGGAACGCTGCGAAGAAGCCAAACCACGCTGCGGACCACCGAAACGAGATGTAATCACATCATGTGACGACAAAATGGAGGTGATATATGGCGTCCACCACGCCACAAACCGGCAGCAAGTGACCCCGTCGGAGTAAAAGCAGGTAGCTGGAATACGTTAAACGGGATGAAAAAGCCACCACAGCCCTAATACCCGCCTCTGTCAGGCTCTCACGTCGAGTGAGACGAACCATCCACCCTACTCTACGAGGAAGTCCAAGATGGCAGCCGAACTGACGAGCAAGCAACTGGGGACAATACGGCTCAACTGTGAATCGATTAGAAGGATCATTCCTTCGCACCCCACTCAAAAGCATGTGGGGCTTCATGCTAATGTTCCAAATAGCCTCCCTATGGATACGGCATGGATTATCCGGCTTGCATACAAGAACAGAAAGCAACCATCCAATGGGTGCATACACATACAGGTCGTGATAAGTCGGCCGATGATGATAGAACCAGCAGATAATCTCCAGACTATCCCGTCTCAAAAGGCCCCTCTGACTAATCCTCACAGACTCAGCGGCCAACCACCTGCCTAACGGAAAACCCTCCGAAACATCCTTCGGACCGGGACGAAAGACACCGAAAAATAGCTGGGGAAAATACAACTGAATCCATAGCTGTAGAAACCAGAACTGTCCGGAAGCCATAGTAGTAGGATCTCGCCCCTCAGCCAACATGTCAGAGACCTTGTCCATACCACTAAATAGGGAACCAAGGAGATAAGAACCTGTAGCCCGGGAAGAAGGACTCATGATAGCTAGGACGAAGGGCAGGGCAGTGCGAGCACCAGTACAAATGATGAATCGACTGAACCACAGTAAAAGAAATGCAACATGCTCGTCCCGCGTGGATGGAGAAGCCTCGGTCGTCATGTTGTGCTCAATATAGGTCGCATATCGTCTAGCCAATTTGCCCGAAGGACAAATGGCCGCACCAAGTACAGGATCATCAACGCCCGACTGTGTCAGCTCAGCTCCATCCACGCGAAGTCCCGTGATCATCACGACGTCAAGGAGAGTAGGACCAATGAAGCCACAAGGGAGCTGAAAGGCATTAACTGTGGAGTTCCAAAACCCCATGAGATAGTATATCAAGCGATGATCTAACGCCACCGGTTTGGTGGATAGTGTGATAGCCTCACCAATCCCCCACTGCTCCCACTGGGAGGCGCGTCCACTCATCCTATTCACCCAGGAAATATAATTGCCTAAATTGCTATCATCATCAACCTCGGTCCTAGGAGCTTTGGCCTTTGATCTGGAAGCAGAAATACCACACTGGTGAGACCTAATAGCCTTAGTCTGGGATGCAAAGGCACTCGTGAATGCAGCCTTAGTAATCAGGCACTGGCATGACAAAATTCTTTCGCCGCATCTGCGTGCGCAGTCGTACTATGAAACGGCCGTAGAAAAAGTTCTTCCGACACCCGGCGGCGGTCGAAATTGATGGTCTCTTCGTCAGAGTCCGGAATAAGCGGACGCTGCACGGAGCAAACAACACAGGGTTAAGGGACACAAACAAAGGCCACACTAAGTAAGAATATGAAGCAAGACAAACCTGAATCATGAGAGATGCTAGAGTGGATGCCTGAAAGGTGTTCTGGACGCCAACAGTGGCAGGCTGACTGACTGAGGGAGGAACCGATCTGGCAACGTCCTGTATCGCGAAGCTAAAAGGATGAGCTACTGATGTTGGGCGAAGTAAACTTGGTGAACCTAATGAAATGTTCAAACCTGAAAAGCCATGCCGAGGGACAACGAGGCAGCAAACCCTGTCAAAGGGGTGACCCGGGCCCGGGCCGAGTCAGCGGCGCCCTGCCCGGAAGAGGACGGCGGCTGGTGGCTCCGGGTGACGGCCTGAACTGATGGGGTGGCGGCTGGTGTTCCCTGGGTGGCAGCCGATGATGACCCGGGGTGACTGTGAGTGGCAGCCTGAGCCGAAGGAGTGGCGGCCGGTGTGGTGTCGTCTACTAGATCCTATGTCATGAGTAAAATGTCGGATGACTAAAGAAGCAACTCTAAGCCAGCCTAACACCTAAGCATGATTTTGTATGTTCTCTAAGTCCTATGTCAGAGGATATGATAGGCAATGACAAACAAAGTGAAGATGAGTGATCTTCTATGTTCTCTAAATCCTATGTCAGAGGATATGATAGCCAACGACAAGCAAAGTGAAGATAGTGATCTTGCTAGATTCTATGTTATCAAGCATACATGTAATGGGCATCGAAATTAATATACAGGCATAAATTCGGCAAAATCAAGAGAAGCAAGTCCAGCACAAAAATTCAGTCCAACATCCATCCTAGTATCTAGAAACGCCAAGATCCTAATTCATCCATCCATGATCCTCTCTCTCAACACATAACACATGTGATAGGCCTTCACACCAAAAAATTTGCATAACAAAAACCAAGATAAAGGATAGCTGACTCACCTGGTCCATGAAGCAAGTGACGCCCAAGGAGAACAGGTTGGCGGCTCGGGAAGACGGAGATGGCGGCCTCTCGGACGAAGGTGGCGGCTAAGGCGGTGGCGGTCTTCCAGACGGCGGTAGCGGCTTTGGATGGCAACCTCCGTTCAAGGGTGGCGGCCTCCGTGCAAAGGGTGTGGCGGCCTCCGTGCAAGGGTGTGGCGGCCTCGTTGCAAGGGGGTGGCGGCCTCCAAGGGCGGTCTCCGACTAGAACGGCGTGGCCAAGGACGATGATGGTGGCGGCGAAGGCCAAGGTGATGGCGGCCTATCGAGCAAGAGTGGCGGCCAAGGTGGTGGCGGCCTCCGTGCAAAGGGTGTGGCGGCCTCCGTGCAAGGGTGTGGCGGCCTCCGTGCAAGGGGGTGGCGGTCTCCGACTAGAACGGCGCGGCCAAGGATGATGATGGTGGCGGCCAAGGCCAAGGTGATGGCGGCCTTGTGCAGCAGCGGCGGCCTTCAGGGCAGCGGCCAATGATAGGTGGATGGTGGCCTCATGCTCCAAGGGTGACGGTTTCTCCAACTGTGGCGGCCTCCTCCGAGCAATGGCGGCCACGACGCGCTGGATGGTGGCGGTCTCCGGCGAAGATGGCGGCCTCCTCCAAGATGGCGGCCTCGTGACGAGAGGTGGCGACCTCGGGGCAGTGGCGGCCTTCGGTGGCGGCGGCCCTCCGGGCGAAGGATGACGGCGTTGGCCGAGCAAGAAGAGCAAGAAGAGGAGGAAGAGGAGAGAATTTGGGAAGTGTTGGAAACTCTTCAATAATGAGAGGAAAAATGGGTTTTTATAGTGCTAGGGTTTTATCCCTAATGGGCCTTAATGGGCTCCAAACCCTAAAAAATTAAAGCGCGCAAGTTTGTCTTAAAATGCTAATCAGACAAAATGCGCGAGGGGGCATCTGTTAACCCAATAAAAATATTGAGGCCCATATCTGTTAGTCCAATGTTGGAGGCCCATCCGATGTCCAGATTGCCCGGCCCAGTCCGTGGAGATATATCCGGAAGAGAGGACGCGTCTTCATGTCAGTTTAGATATATGCGGAAGGAGGGAAACATCTTCAAAGTCCCAGTCGATGAAAATATATCCGGAAAAGAGGACACACTTTCAAAGGCCCAATCTATTTTTAAAGGCCCGGTCCAATTCAAGATTTATCCGGATGATGAACAAGGAGAAGTTGCACCATAATTCGGGGCGACAGGGAAGTGATGAGAACCATCAACCCTCTCCCAAGCTGTCAATCCTCAAGCCGCCATCCTCCTACACGAGCGCCATAGGTGTCATCAGAAGTCAAGAATGATTGCATCTCAGCGGCGACATTAATGCAGGACAGCGCCGCCACCTAATCAATGAGAGAATCCCGCAATCAAATGGATCATTACAACGGAGGGTGTCGTCCCACCCTCTATAAAAGGATGAAGAGACACACTCCAGAGGGCATCAACAGACACCCCAAGAGGACTTTCATATTCTCTGCATTTTTCATTCTGCAAGTTTAATTCTTGTTCTTCCATTCTGCAATGTTATCTTTCTTTTACAGTTTTGCTTAAATTATTGTAATTCCCTTTAGTAGACCTTGTAACAATCCTCAATATTCTTCAATCAAAATTTCTTGGTTAACAGGTTCCCACCACAACATGAAGCTACGGAATGAATGATTATCAACCAAAAAGGGATGGAGGAGGAGAAATCAACTGTGTTCTCTGACATAAGAAACGCATGATTTATATATCATCCATGATAATATTAATTGAAGAAGAGCAACTCACTTACCTAGACAATCTAGCTTTATCGTCAATCAATTTTACAAGTTTTCCCCTTCCCTCTTCCACAAAATGCCTGCAAAATTGTTCAAAATTGTCGAATAATTCTGAAAATTAAAATTTCAATTGACCGAACAGAGGGAATAAAGTGCGGCTGACACGGCGCAAGGAGAAGGGCGTACGGTGATGGCGCCACACGCACCGTGTGAAGCACAGTTGTGGGAGCCGTGCATCATGAAGGCCAAGCCGCACAGAAAGGGCGGCCACACAAACTTCATGATGCGCAGCTGTGTATGGCCGAACAGGTATGGAAAATGTTTTCTCTTCAATTTTTTTCTTTTTTTTTTGGTGGTGAATGTCGCTCGCTATCATAGATAAAGTTACCAATAGAAGACTCTTTCTCATATGTTGTTATATAATCTGTAAAACTTGCCAACTTTTTGTAGAAATTCATGGATGTGAGGCTCACACCTAAAACCAATTGGTGATAGGTAGAGTTGCTCCCAGCCATATCAGGTAGTAAGAGAGCCACAACACCTCCCTCGAGATGATATCCATCTCTCGAAATCAAATTTCAAATTCATAATTAAATATACCCAAGGGGCACCATGACTCTGTTACATGTTGAAATAACTATGAAAATTGAGAGAGACAAAGCTTAAGAAATAACTGCCGATTTGATTCAATAATCAAAACAATTGAACAATATAGCAAAGAATTAAAAGAATACAACGAAAGAGACAACCAATTTATATAAGCGTGTTAATGCTTCTCATAATTAGACTAGCACTAACTAAGTAAAAGACCAAACTACCTTAATCAACCAACACTAACTACCGACAGTCAAAGGATTGAGCCTAGCCAACTCCGCAAGGTCTGCTACTGCCAGCATCAGGTTTAGGCACCTTCGAAGCTCCATGTCTATGCTCAACATCCCCCTGTTGAGTCACGTGTTTTGTTGGAAGTTCAAAACCGATGATTGAACTTAGCCCTAAGATCATCTTCTAGTGTATCATGCGACAGCCTGTGCTATGAAGAGACGAATGAAGAGTTTCAACCTTGCAACAAGTCCAACGGCTCTTTCTGAGATGGGAGCAGGTGTACTAACATTTTTCTTGCAGGAGAACTCCTCCCAATTCTGGAATAGAGTTGTTACTCTAAACCATAATTTGTCCCAACGGCTATTTCCCTAATTGGTAAAATTATTCAAATCAGCCTGTGGGATCCTTGGTTTAAATTAGAGTTTTTGAAGATTGAAGCTCAGAGTTACGACGATCAATTTCTATCGTTCAAAATACTCGCAAGAGCTTCAGGTTCATCGCGAGAAAAGCTCCTTTTGATTCGCAACCCTCTGTACATCGAAGCGATTTGTTGCTGCTGAATCTGAGTGCCTTGGACACGTTTATGCGAAGCTGTGTTCATTATCCCTTAAGTGATTCAGTGATTCATTTAAAGGGAAAATTCCAAGGCCTTTCGAGAAGTTTGAACCCTAAAGATCTTTTACATCTCGATTGAGGAAAGTCCTTCACTGGCTTCAACAAGAGGAACTCAAAGTGGGATACTTTGAGGGGTTGCCATAGGTGAAGATACCTAGTCAGAAACGGGAAGGTTCCTGATCAACCAACCAACCTTTTGGAAGATTGGAGTGAAGGCATTTCATATATTTTTACTTGTGTGTGTGGTAGTGTACCATTGTTGAAACATATAGTAAAATATCCTCCTGGATTGGTATCCCCTAGATGTAGGCCGTAGGCCGAACTGGGCCAACAACTCTTTGTGTCTCATTTATTCTTTATGCTTGTTGTTTACTCGTTTATTCCGCTATGCATGTTACCTGGTTTACACTGGTTTGTTTGATCTGTGTGTTCACTGTGTTAGATTGAACTCGTTACACAGAACCACTGCATAAAGAATATCTCTTGCTTGTGCTGGGAACCTAACAAGTGGTATCAGAGCAACACTCTATCTGAGAGATCCCTGAAGCAAGATGAGTCACAAGTGGAACTTTAGTCAGCCTCCTCTCCTGGATGGATCTAACTTCTCCTTCTGGAAAAACAAGATGAGATCCTTCTTGATGTCTATTGATGATCAGGCTTGGGATGCAGTACTCTCTAAGTATGAGGCACCCACTGTTACTGCTGGTGGATCTACCAAACCTTAGGACAAGAAGGAGTGGACACAAGATGAGAAAATTGCCTCCAACATGAACTCAAAAGCTCTTCATGCCATCTTCAGTGCTGTGACTGACTATCAATATTGTCTGATTTCCACCTGCACCACAGCCTATGAAGCTTGGGAGATTCTGGTTAACTCTTACGAAGGGTCAGCCTCTCTAAGAACTTCTAAGATTACTTCTATTGAAGCTCTCTTTCAGAAACTTGCTATGGATGAACATGAGTCTATTAACAGTTACTTTGGTAGCATTCGTACTCTAACCAACCAAGCTCAGCAACTTGGTAAGATCTACTCCCCTCATGAGATAGTAAGAAAAATTGTAGGTACACTCCCTGAGAGATTCAATGCCAAGATTGCTGCTCTAGAACTCCAAAAGGGAATCTTGCAATCATGGGAGATTCAATGCCAAGATTACGCTACTATCTCTGTGGATGAACTCATGGGAATCTTGCAATCATGGGAGATGGATCACTGCAGGAAATTTACTGGAAAATCTGTTGCTTCAAGTCAGAGTCTAAACCTCAAGATGAACTCCCTGCTGATGAAGATGAATCCGAATCTGATTGTGATGAGGAAGACCTAATCCTGCTGTCTAAAAAGGTAGCTAGGATTCTGAGAGACAAAAGGTCCATACAGTTAGGCACTAAAAAGGGAGATAGCTCATCCAGCAAAAAACCTGAAAGGAGAAAGACTAACAAGATCTCCAGGAAATCCCCCAAAGAATCTTCTGATTCTAAAGGGCCCCAATGCTATGAGTGCAAAGGCTTTGGGCACGTGAGAGCTGACTGTGGCAACCTCAAAAACAAATCTGTCGATGTCAAGAAAACCTTTTGCGCAACCTTCAGTGATGAAGAGGAGACCAGCTCCAGTGTAAGTTATGATGAGACAGGAGTTGCATTTGCTGGGTCTTGGGACTCAGAATCTGAATCAGAACTTGATGAAGGTAACCCTCCTGCCTATGTTACTCCTTTTATTACTGACGAAGTTTCCTGCTCTTCTTCTAACAGGGAAGAAAGTCAAAGTATTGAAGCTCTCAACAAGCTATATGAAGAGACATATGAGAAACGTGCTCAATACGAATGTGAACTAGAGGGATCCTTGATCGAACTGATTAATCTGAGGAAAGAGCACTCTGATCTGAGTGAGAAACATGAAGAACTCAGTTGCCTGTATTATGCTCGATGGGAGGAACTTCGTAATGCTGAAAACAGACGCGATGAGTTGGAATACTTGGTTGCACAACTGGAGCCTAGCAATATGGATTACTCTGTTATGGTGGATGAGCTATCAGTTCAAGTAACTGAACTAACCCCTACGAATTGTGCCCTATGAAATCAAGTCACAGAACTCTCAAATCAAAGAGAGAACTTTCAACAAGAAGTGATTGGGTTGACTGAACAAGTTTTCCGTCTCACTACAGTAAATGGTGTACTTATTGAACAAGTGGCGGCTCTCACCAGTCAAAGACATGATCTGCAACAGCAAGCGACCAAGTGACCAGCCTGTCCACACAGATCCAGAAACTCAACTCTAAGGTCACCAAATCCGAAGATCTTGCCAACAAGTTGAATAAAGGGAAGGATGTCCTCTCAGAGATACTCTTAGACTCTAAAGTCCATGGAGACAGAAGAGTAATTGGCTTTGTTAAGGGTTGCAGCAGCTCCATGGAGAGGGTGTTTGTCAAAGAAGGACATCTTAGATGAAAGCTTTGAGGAATCCCCCAAAAGGACTACTACTCAAGCCAAACACTCTAAGGGAAAGAACTTGAAGAACCGTGCTCCAGTTGCAGTGCCCCTTGAGTGTGTTTGCTGCAAGACCTATAGACACAAGGCTGATACCTGTCGCCTCCTGGCTAGAGATGCTGTTTCAGGAAGACCAATGATCAGGCCGAATGAAGAACTAAAGAGAAGCATATCCAGAAGAGAATGGCGGATCAAAGGAGCACTCTTGTGCAACATGGCCTTCCAGTCAGTGAGCAAATCTGGGCAGAAAGTGTGTTGGTACTTTGACAGTGGTTGCTCCAGGCACATGACCGGTAACAAATGGTGGGAAAGGAAAGGTGGCTGGACAAGGTTCAATTGGTGACAAGGGACTTCCTGCTCTCAATCCTGTGTACCACGTGGAAGGGTTGTGTGCTAATCTTATTAGCATCAGCCAGCTGTGTGACAGCAAAATGAAAGTATCCTTTGATAGTGAACACTGTGAAGTTCTTAATTCAAAATATGATTGTGTGATGAGAGGAATTCGGTCCAAAAACAATTGTTATATGTTGGCGCAATCTTATTTTCTTGGTGAAAGTGCAGGTTTCCTGCAAACTCATTTGGCATGAGAGATTGGGTCATCTCAACTTCAAAGACCTGATCAAACTCAGCAGAATAGGAGCTGCTAAAGGGCTTCCACCCTTGAAGAAATCTGAAGTTGAACTGTGTGATGGTTGTGCAAGGAATAAGCAATACAGAGTGCCACACAAGACTATTGAACAATCTGGTTCAACCCAATGCCTTGAACTTATCCATATGGACCTCTTTGGTCCAACTGAGGTGAGGAGTCTGGGAGGTAAACACTATGTTTTAGTTTGTGTTGATGACTTTTATCGGTATACTTGGGTTTCTTTTCTCAGGGAAAAGAGCGAGGCACTCAAGGCCTTCACCAAATTACACAATCAAATCACTACTGAGAAAGAATGTAAAATCAAATGAATCAGGAGTGATTATGGTGGTGAATTTGAGAGCCATCCATTTGAAGAGTTTTGCTATGAGCATGGCATTAAGCATGAGTTCTCTGCTTCTCGGACCCCGCAACAAAATGGCGTAGTGGAAAGAAAGAACAGAAAAATCCTAGAAATGGCCAGAGTCATGCTGAACTCAAAGGAAGTCCCTCAATTCCTCTGGGCAGAAGCAGTGCAGACTGCATGCTATGTTAGCAATCAAGCCCACATGAGATCAAAAACCTTGAAGACTCCATATGAAATATGGAAAGGTAAAAGAACAACCATTTCATATTTTCATATTTTTTGTTGCAAATGCTTTGTCCTAAATGACATGAATCATTCCGGGAAGTTTCAAGAGAAGAGCACAGAGGGAGTATTCGTAGGATACTCATCTACCAGTAAAGCATATCGTGTCTATCTTCCCTCCTCCAGGAAAGTAGTTGAATCTGCCATTCTAATCATCGAGGACAAACCTAGCAGGGCTCCTGAACCTGTATCTGTCGAGAAGACTGAGAAAGATGATTGCTCCGAGAAGGCGTCTCCTGCCTTAACAGAAGTTGCGAGGTCAGAACAGAATGAGGTTCAATCCAGTGAATCGAACCTCACACCCAGTACCCCTACTTCTTCAAGAAAGGTCCACAGAGACCATGATGAAAATGATCTTCTAGGAGATATCAATGAAGGGAGGAAGACCAGGAACAAGAAGAAAATCAACGACAAAGAGTTAGCTGGACTTCATTGCTTCACTTCAAGGATCGAGCCGAGCAAAGTGGAAGAAGCCCTGTGTGATGAGCACTGGACAGCTGCCATGCAGGAAGAACTCCAGCAATTTACCATAAATGAAGTATGGGAATTGGTGGAAAGACCAACTAATGTAAATGTCATCGGGACCAAGTGGATCTTCACGAATAAAACAGATGAAGATGGCAATGTCACTCGGAACAAGGCAAGACTGGTGGCTCAAGGCTATACTCAAGTTGAGAGAGTTGATTTTATGAGACCTTTGCACCAGTGGCCAAACTAGAGGCTGTTCGGTTGTTGCTAGCTGTTGCCTGCTCATTTGAATTCAAACTCTATCAGATGGATGTGAAGAGTGCATTTTTGAATGGATGGTTGAAGGAAGAGGCAAATGTGGAACAACCAAAGGATTTTGAAGACCCTCACCATCCAGACCATGTCTACAAGCTAAATAAAGCTTTGTATAGACTCACACAGGCCCCTAGGGCTTGGTATGAAAGGCTTTCTAGCTTTCTGTTGGATCATGGGTATGACAGAGGAAGCACTGATCAAACAATGTTTACCAAGAGAGAAGCTAGAGGATTTATTGTTGCTCAAATTTATGTGGACGACATTGTATTTGGATCCACTTCTCACATTCTCAAAGATGAATTCACCAAGATTATGAGTAGTGAGTTTGAAATGAGTTTAGTGGGAGAATTGACTTACTTCCTTGGTCTCCAGATCACTCAAAAAAAGGAAGGTATATTCTTAAATCAAGCTAAGTATGCCAAGGACGTGGTAAAGAAATTTGGCATGGAGTCAAGTAAGCCTGCTAGAACTCCTATTGGGACTAATGATAAAATCAGCCAAGATCCCACTGGAGTGAGTGTTGACTCAAAGATGTATCGAAGTATCATAAGTAGTCTACTCTACCTAGCAGCCAGTGGACCTGACATCAGCTTTGCAGTGGGTATGTGTGCAAGGTACCAGGCTGATCCCAAGGAATCTCACCTACATGCAGCCAAAAGAATCATCAAGTATGTCTCTGGTACTGCCAATATGGGAATCTGGTACTCCAAGGACTCAAGTCTTCAACTCACTGGCTATAGCGATGCTGATTGGGTTGGATGTGTTGATGATCGTAAGAGTACTACGGGCGGGTGTTTCTATGTGGTAACGAATCTAGTAAGCTGGTACAGCGAGAAGCAGAGTTCAATCTCATTGTCCACTGCAGAGGCTGAATACATAGCTGCTGGAAGCTGTTGTGCCCAACTTCTCTGGATGAGGCAGATTCTAAAAGCTTATAGTGTGGAGTAGAAGGAGTTGATCCTGATGAGTGATAACATGAGTGCCATTAACATTGCCAAGAATCCTGTGCATCATAGTCGGTCTAAACATATTGACATAAGACACCATTACATCAGGGAACTCGTTGAAGAGAAGGTGGTGTCCATTCAACATGTTGGAACTGACCTTCAACATGCATATATCTTCACCAAGGCTCTCAATAGTGATCGCTTTGAATCACTCAGAAGGGATCTTGGACTTTGCAACTTAGTCTGAATTATGTCACTCGGATCTCCCCATGGTGTACATGGTTAAATCTTCAACTCAATGTTTTTCAATAGCTTATTTTTTTAAACAATTGTTGGGTTGCAGGATTATAACTTTTAGGGGGAGATCAGACGAGGCCCATGGAGAAGCCCAATAGCCCAAATGCTCAAGACAATTTTATCTCAGCCCAATAGCCTGATCAGTGCAATGATGAGGCTAGATGCCTCGGGCGGGAAGGATTTGACAGCTTAAGGGAGTTGATTTCTCTTCTCACTTCATTCGTCTCTCTTAAGCTACCCTGTGAAGAGGAATCGTCGTTCCTATCTAATTTCTTTTTCGGTTTTCATTGTGAAATTCCAGTGTGTTAGTACGTTCTTGAGTTTGTCGTGTGTGTAGGAAAATGGTTCAAACTCGAGGATCAAAGGATTCGAGCTCAGGGTAGAACAAACCTCCCGCACCTCGGAACCCTAAGATTAAAAGGGGGGATTCTATCACTCAGAAGAAGTCAAATGTTGCAAAATTGACCACTCCAGCTAACCCAACTCAACTTTTTACAGACCCCTTGGACATTCGAAGTGAACTCCAAAGTGCGAGTGTAGTAGTTCAGGAGGAGTCAATCATTCCTGATAATGCGTCCACGAACCCCATAACTCCGACAGTTACCTCCGCAGCAGTTTCTGACTCCAAGGGTACTAAAGCGGGTGAAAAGCTATCAACTCAGACATCGTCTGCTATGGATTCTCCTGGAAACCTCATGACCCTGGCTGCTGCTGCTGCTGCCTCGGCTACCACGAAGAAATCTTCTAAAAAGGGTAAGAAAGTCAAGAAGTCATTTGTTTCTACTAATGTCCCTGTTTCAGGATCGTCTACTCCTCAAGACACAACCCTGACTGGCGACAAAGAAGGTGATGAGGAAACTCCTTTATCTGAGTTGGCCCCGTTCACTATGTCTCTAATGAAGAAGGGAGAATCCTGTGAGTAAGAAGAAGGAGGAGCGTCTCCGAAGCTTGCATTTCCTGACCAGGAGGTCTCTAAAGCAAATCAAGTGCATCGGTGCCCAAAAGGGCTCCCAAGCCTGGTCCAGAAGCCAAGGGATCCTCTTCTCAGGGAGATATTATTATTGTTGTTCCTCTGACCATTCTCAAGCCAGTATTTGAGCCACCATCTCAACCAAAGGCCCCTGAACCACCTGCTGACAAAGCCACTACTGAATCCTCCAAGACCAAGAAGCCAAAGAAATCCCCTGCCAAATCTAAGGAAGTGGTGGATCCAGTGCCTCAGTCGAACTATGACTCTTCCCCACCATCTCAGACAGGTGAAACAAGACAGCCAGAACCATCTCTGGGTTCAATGGACGTGGAAGAACCTTCTGCTACTTCAGGACAACAACAGAAACAAGTTGAAGAACCTCAAAAGGTTTTGGAGACAGTTGGGGAAGAACATGAGGATTCAGGTGAAGAGGAGTCTGGAGAAGATTCGGAAGAAGAAGAAGATGAAGTAGGATCAAGTTCTGACGAGCCTGAACAACCTGTTGTCGTTGGTTCAAAAGTTGCTCCAATCCCCTTACCAAAAACCCAGAAAGAGAAGGAATCTGACTCCGAGTTCAATGAGGAGGATGGACCTACTCAGGATGATGACAGTGCTGATGATCAAGACGAGGTTTCAGCGGCTCATACTTCAAAAAAGAGCAAACGAGTATGTGATGCTGAAGAAGAACCTGAGTCAAGGAAGAAAGCCAAGTAAGACCCGGGAAGGAAATCCACTGAAGTGCTTGATGCAGGCCTGGCCCATTCTGATCTGTCCAAATCTAGTGACTCACTTCTATGCCAACCTAAGGAAGGATGTGGTCACTCCAAGCTCTCTGTGCTTCAACCTAACTTACTCAAATGGTGTTCTGTACAAGATCTCTGCCTCAAAGATTCACAAATTACTTGGACTTCCTGAACTTACTTTTGATGGCATTCTGGAGAAAGGTGTATCATTTGATAGCAACAAGGTAGCTCGAGTGCTGATGGATAAAGGGAATCTATCCAAGGTTTCTCACTCAGAGATTCTATATTCTCTACAAATTTTGAGCCTCAAATGTCATGCCAACAGGAAATCACTCTCTTGTCACTGGAGAAATGTGCCATCTGATCTATGCTATTGACAAGATGATCCCCATCAACTTTGGTCAACTCATTCTCACCCAGATGGCAAACCTTGCTGAGTCCCTCACTGCTGATCACAAATCTCTACTGCCCTATCCGGGCTTGATTTATGCCTTCCTGGAATCTGAAAAGATCCTTGGTAGCAAAAAGGATGGTCTGGAGCACATTTATGGGTTCACTATCACTCAAAAACTCCAGAAGAAGATCCCAGATATCCCTAGATCAGATAGCGTCCTAAGCAACAAAAGTGCTCTTGATCAGACCAAAGACATTCTGCTAAATGGTCTAAAGAGGCTCAGGGAACTCAGACAAATCATTTATGAAGAAGAGACCAACTTTGAGGTTGCCCTTGCTCTAATGCCAGACACTTGCTCCGATGATGATGAAGATGAATCTGCTATGTTTATGGAAGCTGATGATGAAGAACTCCATCCAGGTGGAGAAGAAGATGCTGATGCTGATGCTGATGCCTCGAATGAAGGAGAGGAGTCTGACTGACCTTTGCCAAGAAGATGATCCAGAGGGGGAGTAGCAAATTTTCAACCCAGATGAACAATTCATCCCTGGATGTTTGGTAAAATTCTTCTAA
Source organism: Hygrophila difformis (assembly GCA_030278955.1). NCBI lineage: Eukaryota > Viridiplantae > Streptophyta > Magnoliopsida > Lamiales > Acanthaceae > Hygrophila > Hygrophila difformis. Next base: position 19,588,874 of record JAOANR010000004.1, read on the forward strand.
CTCTATCCTTTTCAAATTTCTAACATTCTAGATATTTTGCGTTATTATGTTTTGTTGTTGGTGGACTTTGTAATTTATTGATCTGGACATGATGTTTATTCTGTTTTTGTCTATGGATTGGATGAACTCTGTTGAACCTGTTGTTTTTGGGCTAGTTGTTAAGATGAATATTTCCCCTGCAATTTATATGTACAAGCTCTCTGATTATCTGATGTATATCTTGTGTAAAGAGCTTTTTATCTTCTGGGAAATATGTCTTAGAATGTTCTTCATTGCCACATATTATTATGTATGTTCATCATCGATTTGTCATTTGTAATTACTGACTCACTTCCTGCCAAAAAGAGGGAGATTGTTGAGTAATGTGTTCTGTTGGAAGTTCAAAACCGATGATTGAACTTAGCCCTAAGAACATCTTCTAGTGTATCCTGCGACAGCCTATGCTATGAAGAGAAGAATGAAGAGTTCGATATTGTAACAAGTCCAACGGCTCTTTCTGAGATGGAAGTAGGTGTACAAACATTTTTCTTGCAGGAAAACTCCTCCCATTTCTGGAATAGAGTTGTTACTCTAAACCATCATCTGTCCCAACGGCTATTTCCCTAATTGGTAAAATTATTCAAATCAACATGTGGGATCCTTGGTTTAAGTAAGAGTTTTTGAAGATTGAATCTCAGAGTTACAACGATCAATTTCTAACGTTCAAAATACTCTCAAGAGCTCCAAGTGTTCATCACGAGAAAAGCTCTTTTTGATTCGCAGCCCGCTGTACATCGAATCGATTTGTTGCTGCTGAATCTGAGTGCCTTGGACACGTTTGTGAGAAGCTGTTTTCATTATCCTTTAAGTGATTCGGTGATTCATTTAAAGGGAAAAGTCCAAGGCCTTTCGAGAAGTTTGAACCCTAAAGATCTTTTACATCTCGATTGAGGAAAGTGCTTCACAGGCTTCAACAAGGGGAACTCAAAGTGGGATACTTTGAGGGGTTGCCATAGGTGGAGATACCTAGTCAGAAACGGGAAGGTTCCTGATCAACCAACCAACCTTTTGGAAGATCGGAGTGAAGGCATTTCATATATTTTGCTTATGTGTGTGGTATTGTATCATGGTTGAAACACATAATAAAATATCCTCCTAGATTGGTATCCCCCCAAATGTAGGCCGTAGGCCGAACTGGGTCAACAACTCTTTGTGTCTCATTTATTCTTTATGCTTGTTGTTTACTCGTTTATTCTGCTGTGCATGTTATCTGGTTTACACTGGTTTGTTTGATCTGTGTGTTCACTGTGTTAGATTGAACTCGTTACACAGAACCACTGCATAAAGAATATCTCTTGTTTGTGCTGGGAACCTAACACCCCTCGCAAGATAAAGCTCTCCAGAGATTCAACTTGGAGCGCAACATCTGAAACACCTTGGAAGCTAAACCTTTAGTAAACATGTCAGCTAATTGTTGGTTTGAAGGCACAAAGATAGGATTGATAAGCTTTTTCTGGTAGTAGTCTCGGACATAAAGACACCCAATATCAATATGATTTGTACGCTCGGGATGCATAGGATTCTTCACAAGTTGTACAGCCGATGCATTTTCACAGTAGATAGGATAGGGTGAAGGAAGAGGTATCTTGAGCTCCTTTAAAAGTGAACCAATCCATAGTAATTCAGAGGCAATTGCTCCCAAGCTTCTATACTCAGCTTCTATAGAACTTTTGGAGACATATCCCTGCTTTTTGGTCTTCCAAGCAACTAAAGAACCACCTAGGAAAATGCAGAATCCGGTAAGAGATTGACGAGTGAGGGGGCAATTCCCCCAATTAGAATCATGGAATCCATGAAGTTCCACGGATAAGCCAAAAGGATAAAATAATCTCATGCTAAGACTGTCCTGTAAATATTGTAACACTTGACATACTGCCTGAAAATGTTCATCTGAGGGCTCTTGCATATATTGAATAAGTTGTTGCACGCTATAACATAAGCCAGGCCTTGAGAAGCCAAGGTAAAGGAGTTTAGCAACTGTCCTTCGATAGAGGTAAGGATCATTGAATAGAGAACCACCTCTTCCAAGAGTTTTGTGAGGGATAAAAGGTCAGTGAACTCTGGGATTCAAGGGAACTTCTACTTTAGCGAGAAGATGAGAAGTGTACTTTGTTTGAGTGATGGAGTATCTAGCATCTGATGTAGATATTTCAAGACCAAGAAAATAAGCAGCGTCACCAAGATTTTTTTAAGTGAACTTTTGGTGAAGGTTGTGTTTGACAAATGACAGCAGCAATTTCACAAGAATCTACTCCGGTGATCAAAATGTCGTCTACATAAACCACAAGGATTACCAAACCAACCTGTATAAACTTATTAAAAACACATTGATCATTGTAAGTAGGAGCATAACCACATTCTTTTAGGAAATCTGACAAGGCACCATACCATTGTCTTGGTGCTTGTTTCAGGCCATAAAGAGATTTCTTGAGTTTAGATACCATTCCAGACTTAGTTTGCGAACCTGGAGGGCAATGCATATAGATGTCCTCTTCTAGCTTTCCATGTAGGAAGGCATTATTCACATCAAGCTGAGATAGAGACCAACCAAATGAAGCAGATAAAGCAAAGAGAGCCTCACACTTACTGTTTTGGCTACAGAGGCAAAAGAATCTGTGTAATCCTCTCCAAACATATGTTGAAAACCTTTTGCCACTGGTCTAGCTTTATGCTTACTGATACTACCATCTGGATTATGTTTCACACGAAGCACCCACTTGCATCCAACAAGTCTTTTATCTGATGGAAAAGGAACAGTCTCCCATTTCTCATTAAGTTCTAAAGCATCTAATTCTGCCTTTACTGCTGCATCCCAATAGGAAATTACATGTGCTTCCTTGAAGGACTGAGGCACATACTCTGGATCTGATATAGACAAGCATACATAGTCATCATATCTTGCAGGCCTCTTTATCACCCTCTTTGGTCTCACTGGTCTGCTTGACTCAAGTACAACTAGCTTATTTGTGTAGCATCCAATTGAAGGAGGGTGCACCATTGGAGATGGTGCAACAGATGATGAAGGGTCTCTGGACTCTTCAACTAGAGTATTTGAATTATGTTTCTCAGTGGGAGAGATAGAGGAGTGTATAGGAGAAGTGTTGCTCAATGGTTCAGTGGGAACCAAGGGTGATGGCACTAAATTCTGAAGAACAACGGGTTCTTCAGGAATGATTTTGAAGTCTGAGATGCAGTGGGCAGCTCAGTGATCAAGTATGTAGGGTCATATGTGTGGTAAGTGTTGGCTGGAGACTGACTCGGATTGATTGGCACATGATCATCTTTGAATGGAAGATTCCATCAAAGAAGATCACATCTCTTGAAAAATGTATTTTTTTAGTTTGCAACTCTAGAATCTTCTTGTTTGAAGCCATGCCTAAGTAGACACCTTTTAAACCCCTGGGATCAAGCTTTCCACAATGAGGAGAGGGAATTTTCATGTAACAAAGACATCCAAAAGTATGAAGTGATGAAAGATCTGGTTTTTTACTAAACAGGATCTGATATGGTGACTTCCAACTAAGAATTTTTGAAGGTAAGCGATTGATAAGATAGGTTGAAACCAACATGGAATCCCCCTAGTAGAGTGTAGGAACCACTGATGTAAGAAGCAGACCTCTAGCCACTTGGACAATGTATTGGTGCTTACGTTCTACGCTCCCATTTTGCTGTGGAGTATATATACAAGAGGTCTGATGGACAATGCCTAAGGATAGAAAAAGAACTTTACTCTTTTTGTTACAGAACTCAGATCCATTATCGGATCTGAGAACCTTAACAATACCATTATACTGAGTTTTTACATGGGAAAAGAACTCAGACAACAAAGTAGATATATCTGATTTATGACTCAACAAGTATACCAAGTAGCTCTGGAAGCGTCATCAACTATAGTCAACATAAATCTAGCATCATTTCTATCCAAAGGAGTAAACGGACCTCAAAGATCACAATGAATCTGTAATACCCGGGAATTTTACAAAATAACATAAATAAATAAATAAATAAATAAAAAATAAAAAAATATAATAAATAAATAAAAATGATAAATAGATAAAGAATCATAAGAGATGAGAAATAGAATTTAAATTAAAAAGGAATCAAAATTTCGAGAACCCGGGAAGCCGAAGATAATTTAATTAAATAAATTATTGCACGGGAACCAAATATAGATGGACTTAATATTTCGAACCCGAAATTAATTTGAGATCCCAAATAAATTTAAAATAGGATTTAAAGTCCAAGAGATAGCCCAAGGAGTAAGCCCAAGAAAATAGAAGAAGAAAAGGCTCAAAGAGAAGACAAAGGCCCAAAAGAAAGGAGGAAGAGGAAAGGCCCAAAGGATAGCACGGCCTGGCCCAGGACAAAGCCCATTCCGGGTCCGTGCGGTGTCCACGCAGGGTTTCCACTAACCCCACGCCATCCCCGCGCCAGATCAGACAGCAGCGGCGTTCCGCGATTTTCTCGCCCGAATCCGGATTTTTCGACTTCGGTTGCTTTCCTTTCGGCTCAAGACACTTAGGGGCAGCCTTTGGACGTCCCCTAGGTCCCTTACATCTATAAATAACCATTCTAATCAGCCCCGAACACTTTGAAAAACCCTACGAAATCTCTCTACACATCAAACCCTAATTCCGGAGTCGTTGGAGGCACGAAGGCAAGAGAGGAGACTGTCTTGGACGAAATTTGGGGTCTTCTATCGTCGTGGTAAGATCCGATCTATTCCTTTTTCCATTCTCGATTTGAAAACGAATCCAAACCTCATCCTTTTTCCATTCTACACCCCGATCCGGATCGAGAGCGAAGAACCCGACGGAATCAAGGAGATAAACGGTGGACTGGAAGCCACGCCTCCGAATCGACGAGCCGGGACAACCGTGAATCTGTAAGTTAATGCTTACATGGTTTGGGAGAATTAAAATTCACTTAATCTAAAGATTTGAATCAAGAACGTAAAATCTGTCACAACTAAAATTCCTACGGCGCAGCGTTTTTGCACGATTTTTCCGAACCCCTAAACTGTTCAAACGAGAAAACCTAAAACACGAAAAACGTTCCTAAGACATAGATCTATCTTCTGAAAAAATTTCATAATTTTTCATCGTGTTTTGATATCCGAAAACAGGTTGCAAACGAACCTGCCTTTGACTTAGATCTTGAAATGGTGATAGATTCTTAGTCCGAACTTGCGGTTGATTTCTACCTTAGATCTAGACCGATGTAGGATTGGTGTTACACATAAGAATTGTAGATCTATACGTTTAGAACACCATAAATTTTTGGAATTTTTCGTTGAGATTTGATATCGGAAATCGACTCCAAACCGAACTGTTCTAAATTTAGATCTTGAAATATTGACAGATTCTTGGTCCAAACTTATAGGCATTTTTGACAATAGATATAGGATGAATTGGATCTTTTGTTGAACATGAAACTTGTAGATATATGTCTTAAGCATCTCCCCGTAAAATTTCATCAAATTTGGAGTTAGTTTGCTATGGTAGATCTTGAAATTTTGAAACTACTGTGTAGAAAATTCGGACAGATTATCATCCTGTTAGAAATCGACGTTTTTGACTTTATTCCGTATCTCGGATCGAAAAATGTAAAACATGAAACTTGTTCATCTCTGTGTTTTCGAGTCACTGGTCAAATTTCAGAATTTTTGGACTTGAAACCAATTTTTAGTTTGTTTTGGAGTAAACTGTAGTTTTGACCAAGTCTAATCTTGAAAATCCTGTTGAAAAGGATTTTAAATGATATCGGAGCGAATAGCGTCCTGAAATAGTATATTTTGAGATACTTACTAAATTTGAGAAATTGGTCTTTCTAAACAAAGAGAAGACTAAAACATTGTGGGTTTTGACTAAGCTGGATACTGTCAATGTTCTCTACGGCTTGGGACATAGAGCCCAAGTGTATGTCTAGTGGACGTAAGAGCCCTAGCGAAATATTGATCGTATGGCTAAAGGATGGGATAACCCTATTAAAAGATCGACCATGATACTTGTGGACATAAGAGCCCAAGCGTAAGGCTAGCGGAATAAGAGGCCTAGCGATGGTGATCTCTAAAAGAAGTGAAACGAGATGTTTATGAGAATTCCAAATTAAATCCGTATTAAATTGTTCTTTTAAATTTATGGCAATTTATTTAATTATTTTGCAAGCTATATTTGTGATCTTATGGAATCCCTGTCTCTTAAATTATGCGGTTAAATTGTTATTAGATGAATACATTAAATCATGTCTTCTTACACATGTTTTCTTTAAATCTAATTAATGGCTTCCCTATAGTCATGTATGTGATAACTTACTCAGCAAATTTTTGCTGACCAAACCATGTTTTTCCCTTTTTCTTTCAGAGCCGAAGAATATGCATCACCATATGCATACATGGAGATTTTGGGAAATACATTATTTTTAAATGTTGCGTTAGACTAGAAATTGCATGAACGGGCCTGTCTAACCCGTATTTTGGCCGTGTTGGCCCAATTTTAAATTACGCTGCATTATACATATGTAATTATTACTTTCCGCTGCAACTTTGACATATTATTTTTAAACTATATATGAATGGGATGTTTGAATGTTTTAAATTCTGAAAAACCATAGCCTTGCATCTCTTTAGAAAGCTCGGAGAAACCGTGTCTTGCTAGGGAGGTGTGGCGGTGACATCCCGACCTGAGTGACCAAAAACCGGGGTGTTACAAAGTGGTATCAGAGCCCAAATTATTTTTAAACTATTAGATTATTATTTTTAAACTATTATTTTTCAAACCATGATTATTTTTACATTATTATTGTCATCATTATAGAAGCCCAAATTATTATTAAAGTTTCCTAGCCCAAATTATTTTTTTGAGCCCAAATGATAATTTTTGACCAATATAGAGGTGCAAGAATTTTAACTATTATTTTAAATTTTTAAAGCATTACTTCCATGGAATAAATTTTTATTTTAAACCCCATGGAAATTAGAAAAATATAATATATAGTGCATGAATTATTTTGGGGGGGAATCATCATCTGCATGTGCATACCACATTTTTTTTTCTATACCTTAGAGAACCTAGAAGCGATATGTTCTAACTTAGACCTTTTGCTTGCACTAGATGACTTAGACGCTTGACATCAAATTAGGGACGCTAACTAGAGACTGATCTTGCCTTAGTTCTAGATCGCGTTCATCTAAGCGCACACCTAAGCATAACAAATCTCGGCCTTAGCCAGTCCTATCCTTGTACGAATTAGAAAATTTTCTTATGTGGAACAATAAAAATCAAGTTTTTATTAAAACATTCCAAAAATCTTGCTTGGATTTCCAAACAACAAATTCGAAAATTCGAAATTCAAAATTTGAAACTCACGAAGCTCTAAATGTGGCCTTATGGGCGCGCGTTTAACACTTGATCTCATATACGATTTAGCAAATTTCTTGTTCAAGCGATCTATCTAAACTCTGATAAACTAATCTATATATGTTATAACACAAAATGGCACCTAGGAGAAACCCAAGGAAGGTAAGTCCAAACGGCACTGACGCTAACCACCCCAACGTGACCAATAACAATGAGACCCCTCAAAACCTAGGAGAACGAGTACCTCCTGCACCCAACTGTAACACCCCGGATTTGATAACCCAGGCCGGGATGCCACCGCCACACCTCCCAAGCAAGACACGAGTTCATTCGAGCTCGCTTGAGAGATGCAAGGCTAAAGGTATTTCAAAATAAATTAAAAGCAAGCCCAAAAAGATTTATTTTAAAGTTATATAGTATAATCCACACAAAATAGAATAAGTCGCAGCGGAAAATTTAAATATGGGCCGACATGGCCAAAACGCAGTGGGTAATTTAAGCCTAACAAGATATAGCATTCACAATTATTAATTTAATTCCCGAGCCCCCAATATGCGTGCATGCTCATGCCATTTCTTCATACTCTGTAAAAGAAAAATGAAACAACGATTTTATCAGTATATAAAATACTGAGTAAGTTAATTCTTAACATAACAATAATGGGTTTTAAAATGTACTTAATAAAAATTCTCCTTTTTACTCATGCACATTTTATAATATAAAAATGTATTTGTCAACATTAATAATAAGAATTTAACTGCATGATTCTAAACGTAAAGAGACGTACACAATTTCTAAGTATATAAATTTTTAGAAATTTAATAAAAGGAATTTACTATAAGTCAAAGGGTTTCATAATTCATGGGATAGATTATATGTTCTCGCATAGCTAATATTTCATTCTTCTACTTTTGTTTCCACTTGGGCACATATGTCCACAAGTCTTACAAATCACCATTCGCTAGGGCTCTTATGTCCACAAGCCTCATGGTCGATATTTCACTATGGCTCTTATGTCCTCTAGTCGAACGCTTGGGCTCTTATGTGCACAAGCCTCAAATCAATATTTCACTAGGGCTCTTATGTCCGCTTGTCGTTCGTTTGGGCTCTTATGTCCACAAGCCTTATAATTAGTGTTTCACTAGGGCTCTTATGTCCGCTAGTCGTACGCTTGGGCTCTTATGTCCACAAGCCACATAATCAAGATTTCATAGTTCCCAATTCGATCATAAATCATAAAGTTTTCAAAATTGTTGAAAGTGTCGCAAGGACAGTTTTCCATGAATCTCAAGGTTTAGTAAGCGCACACGTTGCAGATTACGCCTTTTGGTTTCAAAAATTCATTCTTAAGGCGATTACTATGAAATTTACTCAGTGTACCAACGACACCCTAACGAACAACGTTTGTGTTTTAGGTTTCTCGAAAACGGGTAAGGAAACAAGTCAAATTTTACGAGGTTCTTAAAAAGTATAATCTGCCACTTTCCGGTAGCAGCGCACTGTCTTTAAAACATGTTTCCGACCTAGTAAACAAACTCCGAAAATTATGAAATTTTACAGGCATGTAAGCGACACAAAAGTGAACAAGTTCTATTATAGGTATATTGTCCGGAAACACTCTGGATCAGATCAGATCCGCGCATCAATTTCGGATAAAAATCTGTCAAGTTTTCTTTTCAAAAACACAGTCTGTTCGGATCAATTTGAAGATTCAAACGTTAACGAAAGTTCACGAAATTTTACGGGCATAATATTGAGACAAATATCTAAAACTTTTATGTTCACATCAAAGATTGGTTTCGACCGAAGGTGAGAGAAAAATCCTCATGAAGTCCGCATATGAAAGCTGTCAGGATTTTCGAAAGTATTTAAAAACGCAGAATCTTCTCGGTGAGATTTCGAGTATCAAAACTTAACGAAAACGCGTGAATTTTTACGGACACAATATTTAGACAGTTAGCTACAACTTTTTTTTTTAAATAAAAGTTTAGTTTTGATGGGATCCATTAGAAAAACGTCAAGGGAGTCGAACACGCAAAACTGTCACAGGTTGGGTTTTAAACGAAAACGCAGAATATACCAAATACGATTTGACGGACCATAATTCGATGAAAATTTCTGAAAATTTAACACAGTATACTTTAAGTCCTTAGGAACAATTTTGTAGTTTTAAGTTTCTCCGTTTGAAAGCTCAAAAAGGGTCTAAAAATTGGATTTCCGAAACTGCACATAGGGAGGGTGTTTGGGACAGATTTTTGTATGTTGATTAAAACTTGCATTCCATTCGATTTTAGGGCACCAAAACGGTTATGAGAAGAATCAACTTACAGTATCTAAGATCTAAAGTCTTAGATTTCGTCGGGATGGCCTCCGGAGTCCGTGAACACGTCCAATCTACTCGTTTCTTTCTCTTCGGTCCCGATTTGTGAATACAAGAGCGAAAAACTAAAAGTTAGGACTCTAAATTCGATTAGGAACCATGATTTAAGATTGAAATCTATCCTTACCACCACACGAAGTCTGAAAATTGCTTGGCCTCGTCCAAATCGTCGCCTCCTTCGTCGTGTGGTCTTCGAATGTCCATGAACCAGGGTTTGAGAGTGGTGTGAGTATTGAGAGGGAGGGTGGATGGTTTTTGGGGCTGTAAAGGGTGTAAGAATCTGAATTTAGGGTGTTACAATCCTCTAAATTTCGTCCATATCCCCCTTCCCCCATAATAGATCAAGTTTCCATAGTAGATGGTCGAAAATATGGCAAGAAAATCGCATAAACGCGTCAAGTTGCAGCTGCTGTCTTGGTGGCGCGGGGTTGGCGCGGGGTTAGGCCAAACCCCGCGCGGAGAGCGCGCGGCCGGGTCTGGGCCGTGCGTCCGGACTGGGCCGTGCGATCCCGTCGGGCCTTTTCTCCTCTCTTTCGGGTTTCTATCCTCCTACATTTTCGGGCTCGATTTTTCGGGTCATTCTCGGATTATAAATTCTTATCTTAAATTTATCTCATTTCAAATTAATCCCGTATTCGAAATCTTGAGTCCGTCGCGTTTGAATTCGTCGGCTTCTAATTCGTCGTCTTTTGATTCCCGTGCAATAACTTGTGTAATTAAATTAATTCCGACTTCACGGGTTCTTGGAATTAAAATTCTTTTCCTTCTTGAATTTAATTCCAATCATTTTGACTCAATTAATGGAATGTGTTTGGCTTCCTTTCCCTCTTTTATTCCATTTTGAATTTTTGAATCTATCGGCGTTTCATTTCCGAGCAATAATTTATTGTGATAAATTATTTTCTTCTTCTCGGAGACATTTCGACCTTGATCGGATTAAGAAATAAATTTTGTTCCTTTAAACGCCGATAAAAATCCCGGGTATTACAGTCTACCCCCCTTAAGCATCAACTTCGTCCTCGAAGTTGTGTTTCGGCTTTTCTCGCGCTAATAGTTAGGGTCTTTTTATTTATTTTATTATTTTGTGATATTGTGTTATTGAATTATTGTTCGATTGTTGATTGTTTGTTGTTTGATTATTGTTTGACTGAACCCAGAATTGAAATTTCCAAGTTGCCTACGTACCCTGTGAAGGGATCAAAGTCATTAGGTAGTTCAAAACAATTCGAATTTGTTTTATTTTATTGATTTGGAATACATAACATTCGGGTAGTTACATCCTCCCCCCCTTAAGGTTACAGTTATGTCCCCATAACTGCCTACGCATTATTCTCAAGGATGTTCGAATTTTGACATTGTTCCTTTTTCAGCCTCTCCCTGCTAGCGGTTCACCAGATCTATTCTCCTTTCGATCGCCTCCTCCGGCGTTCTACATCCCCTAGCCAAGTGACCAAACTTGCCGCACTTATAGCAGGCTCCAGGTTTCGGGCACTGGCGCACCTGTAACACCCCGGTTTTTGGTAACCCAGGTCGGGATGTCACCGCCACATCTCCCTAGTAAGACACGGTTTCTCCGAGCTTACTAAAGAGATGCAAGGCTAGGTATTGCAGTGTTTAAAACATTTAAAGCATTCAAAATAGCCCATACAATATAATTCAAAATTAATAATAGCATAGCGCAGCGGAAATATTTAGTTTAGTACAGTATCGCAGCGGAAAATATAAAAAGGGCCGACATGGCCAAAACACGGGTTAAACAGGCCCGTTCATAATGTAGTCTACATACGAAATTTAAAAGCAAAATAAAAGTTCCCAAAATCCCATGCATGATTCGTGCTCACACATGCTCATTCCACATATTCTGTAAAGAAAGGAATAAAAATGGTTTTGATCAGCAAAATTGCTGAGTAAGTTAACACATGCATGATCGTAGGGTTTAAAAGCCATAACTTTAATAATTTAACAAAAGCATGATAATAACATAATATTTGATTTCATATAATCCATAACATATAGCACAATCTATCTCAGGCTCTATTTAATAACACATATCCCATGGTTCAAGATAATAGCCATAATTTAAATAAAGCATTTAAATAATTTAATTTGACAACAATATCATTTAATCTAGTTTAATTTAATTTAGAATCCCCATTACATTCCCGATTTGGTATTTCAAAGTTTCACGATAAAAATCGCGATGTCAACAAGTTTAGCCGGTAGCCCGGCGGCCGCAGCCGTATCAGCCATACCCAGTACCACTCCGGAGCCTCGGGAAACCCATACGGATATTCACGAGAGTGTAGGCTCTAAGTTTCGCCGTTTTGGCAATATCACATTTCAAGTATAGCGCGCGGGGTCACCATCGTCCATTACGGCACGAAGTGAATCGTTAGGGGGCACCCTGCAGAGCACTCACCCCTAATTTTAATTTATCAAGTTTGTAAGGGGATTTAGTTCTTAAAATCTGCCTTCCATTGTATTAATTTAGAAACAATATCTCAATTCGTTTCAACCCTAAAGGTTAATTCCATGTTTCAACAAGATTTCAAAATTTCGTTTCGGTAAATCACAGTTTACTCCAAAATTCGTCTAAAATCAGATTTAATTCCAAAAATTCCAAAATTTCATATCTGACTCGGAAACATCAAGATCTACAACTTTTGTGTTTTAACTTTTTCAATCCGAGATACCTAAGTAGGTCAAAATCGCCAATTTTCGCATAACAAGAAATCTGTCCGAGTTTAATACATCACAGATCAAAGATTTCAATTTCTACCATATCAATTCAACTCCAAATTTAATGAAATTTGACAGGGATCATCTTAAGACATTTATCTACAACTTTCATGTTCGGCCAAAGATCTAAAACAGCCTAGATCCTATGTCAAAAACGTGATCAAGATCATTCCTAAGTTCTGTCCAAGATTTCAAGATCTAGAATTAAACAGTTCGGTTTCAAAGGGTTTTCACATATCAAATCAGCTCCAAAAATTCTCAAATTTTTACAGTAGCTAGGTCTAAGTCTTAGGAACGTTTTTTGTGTTTTAAGTTTTTCCGTTTGAGTTCGTTTTAAGGGTCGGAAAAATTCACCAAATCTGTTGCGTCGGTAGAAGACAAAAGTGGACAGATTTATGGTTCTTGTTGAATCTTTTAGGTTTCGAATGTTTTAAAATCTCCCAAAACCATGTAAGGTTAACTTACAGTGTCTATGAATGTCGGGAATGTCCAATTCGGAGGCGTGGCTTCCAGATCACCGTTTCTCCTCTCCGTTCGTCGGGTTCTACGATATAGATTCGATACGGGGGTGTAGAAGGAAAAAGGAGATGATTAGGATTCGTTTTCGAATCGTTTATTGAATAGAGATTGGACCGAGACTTACCACGACTATGGAGATCTGTAGAGAAACTCGTCCAACAGCGTTCGTCTTGGTTTCGTGCCTCCGACGACTCCGGATTTAGGGTTTCGAACGTATAGAATGTTTTAGGGTTTTGTAAACTTGTTCGGGGCTCCCAAGGGGCTTATTTATAGAATTTTTAATTCCTAGGGCGTCCACAACCGACCTAGAAGTCTGGAGTCGAGAGATGTTCAACCGAAAGTCGAAAAATCCGCGTTCGGGCGAGAGATTCACGCAACAAACGAATCTGTGTGGTGGCGCGGTCGTGGCGCGCTGAAGCCCTTCCACCGCGCGGCCACCGCGCCGACTTCGCCTGGACTTCGGTCTGGGCGGGTCGTGCGATCCGTCGTGCTTTTCCGCCTCTCTTTCGGGTTTCTATCCCTCTATGCTCCCGAATTCCGATTCCCGGGGTATATTCGGGTTCTTACTTTCTCTCTAATTTATTCTCAGTCTAATTGGATGTTTTGGACTCGAATACTCGAGTTCATTAGTGTCGGGTTTTGGTGTACCATTTATCCATCCTTTTATTGAATTAAATTTCTTTAACTCCTTTTTAAGTAAAAATCTCATTTCTCATTTTCTTATCTTTATTTATTTCTTTTATTTGCTGGATTTATTTATTTATTTATAGTATTTATTTTATTTATTATTTATTTATTTAATTATTGTTTTATTTTATGTTGGAAAATTCTCGGGTATTACAGTCTACCCTCCTTAAGAATCAACTTCGTCCTCGAAGTTGTGTTTCGGCTTTTCTCGTCTCGTGCGGCTTTTCTCGTCTCGTGCTAAGGTCTTGTGTTTGTTTTATTATGTTGTGACTGAACTTAGAATTAAAACTTCTAAGCTGCCTACGTACCCGGTAAAGGGATCAAGCCATAACGTAGTTCAAAAGTTTACAAAAATGCACGAAAAATTAGGGGTATGACAGCACCAGATGTGGTCGATTGCACCGCGGGCATTTTGGTATGAATGCACCACGATTATCATTCCCTCTAGACCCATCGAATCTAGCTTGGTCATTGCCCCTCCTAAAGTTATTATTCTTGTACTTATTACGATTCTTCTTCTCAAATCCTTGTGAGTTTTTGCTCGATTCGTCATTGTCCTTTCGCTTTAATTGTTGGACACGAGCGACTGTTACTGCCCGGTCATATACCGCCTGCAAAGTCGTGCATTGTCCTCCCACCAATATCTCTCGGATATCAAGATTCAAGCCCATCTCGAACTTCTGCGCCTTGTCGAAGTCAGTTGGTACCATTGCAGGAGCAAATCTAATCAGCTCCTTAAACTTGGCATAGTACTCTTGTACCGTTTGCCCACCTTGTTTTAAATGGACGAATTCTTCATACTTTGCGGCCTTAATGCTCATTGGGTAAAACCTTTCCCTCAAGACCTCCTTAAATACCTCCCATAGGAAGGCTTTAGTTAAATTTCCTTGGAGGTTATGCCACCATTCGTCTGCCTCTCCGCCAAGATAGTAGGTCGCCACTTGGACCTTCTCGTCGTCGGGACATTTGACAGCGCTAAGGAGCTTACAAATGTGCGGATCCAATCTTCCAGTTTGGCCGGATCTTCTTGGCCATCATAGTGGGTTGGCTGGTAAGGGTTCACTAACGCTAGGTAATTGAGTCGGGCTGCCGGCGGTGGTACACCCACTGGTGTCCTTCGTACCTCAGCGTTTCCCAAAGCTATGAGGACTTCTTCCATAGTTCTTAGGCTTTCGTCCAAATTATTGGAAATAGGAGGCGCTTGCCTTCCTACATTATGAGCAATCTCGGTATTGTTGGGTGCGTTGGGGATGTCAACGTTGGCGTTGTTTGGGATTTCCTTCCTCGATTTTCCCTTAGGTGCCATTTTCTGTTATCAACGCACGTGAAGATGAGTTTCTAATCTAAGGCAAGTTAGCGTTCAAGGAAACCTATAGGATAGGGTTGGCAAGAGGAGATAATGTATGGGCACGCCAAGCTTAGGTGATCAAGTTCTAGGACTAATGCAAAATTAGTCTTAAGCAAACGCTCCTAAGTCAAGGTCATGTCGAATTCTAAGATAAGAGTAATATTTAATACTGATAGTTCACATAAAAAAAAAATAGCGCAAATATTCGTGGATGTATGCAATGCAATGCAATGTTATCCCAACCCCGAAAAATTATTTTATGCGTTCATCTAAACTTGTCCGAATAATTTATATATATTTTCCCATGGGTTTTTAAAATAAGACTTGAACCATGGAAATAATACTTTGAAATTTTAAAATAATAATAATAGTAGTTAAAAATTTCTTTGGGCCCCTATATTGGGCTAAAAATAAAAATAATATTTTTAAAATATTTCCGGGCTCAGTAAATAAAATATTGGGCTCTAAAATAATACTTATAAGTAAAATAATTTCGGTCTAAAATTTTGGGCTCAAAAGAAAAGCCTTAAAAATATAATGGTTTAAAAAAAATTAATACCAGTTTTTAAAATAATAGTTTAAATAATAATAATAATACTAGCTTTAAAAATAGTCCGGGCTCTGATACCACTTTGTAACACCCCGGATTTGATAACCCAGGTCGGGATGCCACCGCCACACCTCCCAAGCAAGACACGAGTTCATTCGAGCTCACTTGAGAGATGCAAGGCTAAAGGTATTTCAAAATAAATTAAAAGCAAGCCCAAAAAGATTTATTTTAAAGTTACATAGTATAATCCACACAAAATAGAATAAGTCGCAGCGGAAAATTTAAATATGGGCCGACATGGCCAAAACGCAGTGGGTAATTTAAGCCTAACAAGATATAGCATTCACAATTATTAATTTAATTCCCGAGCCCCCAATATGCGTGCATGCTCATGCCATTTCTTCATACTCTGTAAAAGAAAAATGAAACAACGGTTTTATCAGTATATAAAATACTGAGTAAGTTAATTCTTAACATAACAATAATGGGTTTTAAAATGTACTTAATAAAAATTCTCCTTTTTACTCATGCACATTTTATAATATAAAAATGTATTTGTCAACATTAATAATAAGAATTTAAATGCATGATTCTAAACGTAAAGAGACGTACACAATTTCTAAGTATATAAATTTTTAGAAATTTAACAAAAGGAATTTACTATAAGTCAAAGGGTTTCATAATTCATGGAATAGATTCTATATTCTCGCATAGCTAATATTTCATTCTTCTACTTTTGTTTCCACTTGGGCACATATGTCCACAAGTCTTACAAATCACCATTCGCTAGGGCTCTTATGTCCACAAGCCTCATGGTCGATATTTCACTAGGGCTCTTATGTCCTCTAGTCGAACGCTTGGGCTCTTATGTCCACAAGCCTCAAATCAATATTTCACTAGGGCTCTTATGTCCGCTAGTCGTTCGCTTGGGCTCTTATGTCCACAAGCCTCATAATTAGTGTTTCACTAGGGCTCTTATGTCCGCTAGTCGTACGCTTGGGCTCTTATGTCCACAAGCCACATAATCAAGATTTCATAGTTCCCAATTCGATCATAAATCATAAAGTTTTCAAAATTGTTGAAAGTGTCACAAGGACAGTTTTCCATGAATCTCAAGGTTTAGTAAGCGCACACGTCGCAGATTACGCCTTTTGGTTTCAAAAATTCATTCTTAAGGCGATTACTATGAAATTTACTCAGTGTACCAACGACACCCTAACGAACAACTTTTGTGTTTTAGATTTCTCGAAAACGGGTAAGGAAACAAGTCAAATTTTACGAGGTTCTTAAAAAGTATAATCTGCCACTTTCCGGTAGCAGCGCACTGTCTTTAAAACATGTTTCCGACCTAGTAAACGAACTCCGAAAATTATGAAATTTTACAGGCATGTAAGCGACACAAAAATGAACAAGTTCTATTAGAGGTATATTGTCCGGAAACACTCTGGATCAGATCAGATCCGCGCATCAAGTTCGGATAAAAATCTGTCAAGTTTTCTTTTCAAAAACACAGTATGTTCGGATCAATTTGAAGATTCAAACGTTAACGAAAGTTCACGAAATTTTACGGGCATAATCTTGAGACAAATATCTACAACTTTTATGTTCACATCAAAGATTGGTTTCGACCGAAGGTGAGAGAAAAATCCTCATGAAGTCCGCATATGAAAGCTGTCAGGATTTTCGAAAGTATTTAAAAACGCAGAATTTTCTCGGTGAGATTTCGAGTATCAAAACTTAACGAAAATGCGTGAATTTTTACGGACACAATATTTAGACAGTTAGCTACAACTTTTGTTTTTACATAAAAGTTTAGTTTTGATGGGATCCATTAGAAAAACGTCAAGGGAGTCGAATACGCAAAACTGTCACAGGTTGGGTTTTAAACGAAAACGCAGAATATACCAGATTCGATTTGACGGACCAAACTTTGACGAAAATTTCTGAAAATTTAACACAGTATACTTTAAGTCCTTAGGAACAATTTTGTAGTTTTAAGTTTCTCCCTTTGAAAGCTCGAAAAGGGTCTAAAAATTGGATTTCCGAAACTGCACATAGGGAGGGTGTTTGGGACAGATTTTTGTATGTGGATTAAAACTTGCATTCCATTCGATTTTAGGGCACCAAAACGGTTATGAGAAGAATCAACTTACAGTATCTAAGATCTAAAGTCTTAGATTTCGTCGGGATGGCCTCCGGAGTCCGTGAACACGTCCAATCTACTCGTTTCTTTCTCTTCGGTCCCGATTTGTGAATACAAGAGCGAAAAACTAAAAGTTAGGACTCTAAATTTGATTAGGAACCATGATTTAAGATTGAAATCTATCCTTACCACCACACGAAGTCTGAAAATTGCTTGGCCAAATCGTCGCCTCCTTCGTCGAGTGGTCTTCGAATGTCCATGAACTAGGGTTTGAGAGTGGTGTGAGTATTGAGAGGGAGGGTGGATGGTTTTTGGGGCTGTAAAGGGTGTAAGAATCTGAATTTAGGGTGTTACAATCCTCTAAATTTCGTCCATATCCCCCTTCCCCCATAATAGATCAAGTTTCCATAGTAGAGGGTCGAAAATATGGCAAGAAAATAGCATAAACGCGTCAAGTTGCAGCTGCTGTCTTGGTGGCGCGGGGTTAGGCCAAACCCCGCGCGGAGAGCGCGCAGCCTGGTCTGGGCCGTGCGTCCGGACTGGGCCGTGCGATCCCGTCGGGCCTTTTTCCTCTCTTTCGGGTTTCTATCCTCCTACATTTTCAGGCTCGATTTTTCGGGTCATTCTCGGATTATAAATTCTTATCTTAAATTTATCTCGTTTCAAATTAATCCCGTATTCGAAGTCTTGAGTCCGTCGCGTTTGGATTCGTCGGCTTCTAATTCGTCTCGTCGGCTTCTAATTCGTCGTCTTTTGATTCCCGTGCAATAACTTGAGTAATTAAATTAATTCCGACTTCACGGGTTCTTGGAATTAAAATTCTTTTCCTTCTTGAATTTAATTCCAATCATTTTGACTCAATTCATGGAATGTGTTCGGGCTTCCTTTCCCTCTTTTATTCCATTTTGAATTATTGAATCTATCGGCGTTTCATTTCCGAGCAATAATTTATTGTGATAAATTATTTTTTCCTTTCGGAGACATTTCGACCTTGATCGGATTAAGAAATAAATTTTGTTCCTTTAAACGCCGATAAAAATTCCGGGTATTACACCAACAACATGGAAGAACGTCTAAGGACTGTGGAGGAAGTCCTTGTAGCATTAGGAAATGCCGAGACGCATAGGGCACAAACAGTACCTCCGCCAGTAGCCCGAGTCAACTACTTGGCATTAGTGAACCCCTACAACCCACCCCATTATGACGGCCAAGAGGATCCGGCGAAGTTGGAAGGTTGGATCCGTACCTTTGATAAGCTCTTGAACGCTATCAAATGCCCTGATGAGTAGAAGATACACGTAGCGACCTACTACTTAGGAGGCGAAGCCGATGAATGGTGGCAAAACCTCCAGAGGAATTCAGAGGAGGATGAAGAAGCCCACACCTGGGAAGAACTTAAGGAAGCTTTGAGGGAAAGATTCTACCCACTGAGCACCAAGACTGCAAAGTACGAGGAATTCATCAACTTAAAGCAAGGTGCACAAACGGTGCAAGAATACTACAACAAATTCAAGGAGCTAGTACGATTTGCTACGAGGCTAGTACCAACCGACTCTACAAGGCTCAGAAATTCGAGATGGGTCTGAACCTTAGTATATGGGAGATACTTGCAGTAGGACAATTCATGAACCTGCAGACGATATATGACCGTGCTGTAGCAATTGCTCGAATCCAGCAATTGAAGCATAAGGAATTTGGTGAGGCGAGCAAGGACTCGCAAGGACTTGAGAAGAAGGATCGGAAGACAACAATAACAACTCTAGGAAAGACAATGGATCTCGAAGGAAAGAAGATAAAGGTCTCAACAATGGAGGAGATGACAGCCGTGGTGCGTTTATACCACGCTGCCCATGATGCAACCATACACATCTGGTGCACCAATGCCCGAAGCCTGGAACCTGCAATAGGTGCGGCAAGCGTGGTCACAAGGCTCGGGGATATCGAACGCCAGAGGAGGCGATCGAAAAGAGGATAGATTTGGTGAACCTTCAGCAAGGAGAGAGGGACGAGGAGCAAGACCAAAACCCGAACCCTCTTGAGAATAACTTATAGGCAGTTATGGGGACATAACTGAAGTCCTAAGGGGGAGAGGATGTGATACCCCACAACAATTTATTTTTGGAATTCGACTCGATAAGATGTATCCTGAAAAATATATATATATATATATATATATATATAATAAACAAATTCAAATTGTTTTGAACTACGTTATGGCTTGATCCCTTCACAGGGTACGTAGGCAGCCTAGAAGTTTTAATTCTAAGTTCAGTCACAAAATAATAAAATAAAGAAAAGGATTAGTTCCTAATACGAGAAAAGCCGAAACACAACTTCGAGGACGAAGTTGATTCTTAAGGAGGGTAGACTGTAATACCCGGGAATTTTGCAACATAACATAAATAAATAAATAAATAAACAATAAATAAATATAATAAATAAATAAACATGATAAATAGATAAAGAATCATAAGAGATGAGAAATAGAATTTAAATTAAAAAGGAATCAAAATTTCGAGAACCCGGGAAGCCGAAGATAATTTAATTAAATAAATTATTGCACGGGAACCAAATATAGATGGACTTAATATTTTGAACCCGAAATTAATTTGAGATCCCAAATAAATTTAAAATAGGATTTAAAGTCCAAGAGATAGCCCAAGGAGTAAGCCCAAGAAAATAGAAGAAGAAAAGGCCCAAAGAGAAGACAAAGGCCCAAAAGAAAGGAGGAAGAGGAAAGGCCCAAAGGATAGCACGGCCTGGCCCAGGACAAAGCCCATTCCGGGTCCGCGCGGTGTCCACGCAGGGTTTCCACTAACCCCACTCCAACCCCGCGCCAGATCAGACAACAGCGGCGTTACGCGGTTTTCTCGCCCGAATCCGGATTTTTCGACTTCTGTTGCTTTCCTTTCGGCTCAAGACACTTAGGGGCAGCCTTTGGACGTCCCCTAGGTCCCTTACATCTATAAATAACCATTCTAATCAGTCCCGAACTGTAACACCCCGGTTTTCGGTAACCCAGGTCGGGATGTCACCGCCACATCTCCCTAGTAAGACACGGTTTCTCCGAGCTTACTAAAGATATGCAAGGCTAGGTATTGCAGTGTTTAAAACATTTAAAGCATTCAAAATAGCCCATACAATATAATTCAAAATTAATAATAGCATAGCGCAGCGGAAATATTTAGTTTAGTACAGTATCGCAGCGGAAAATATAAAAAGGGCCGACATGGCCACAACACGGGTTAAACAGGCCCGTTCATAATGTAGTCTACATACGAAATTTAAAAGCAAAATAAAAGTTCCCAAAATCCCATGCATGACTCGTGCTCACACATGCTCATTCCACATATTCTGTAAAGAAAGGAATAAAAATGGTTTTGATCAGCAAAATTGCTGAGTAAGTTAACACATGCATGATCGTAGGGTTTAAAAGCCATAACTTTAATAATTTAACAAAAGCATGATAATAATATAATATTTGATTTCATATAATCCATAACATATAGCACAATCTATCTCAGGCTCTATTTAATAACACATATCCCATGGTTCAAGATAATAGCCATAATTTAAATAAAGCATTTAAATAATTTAATTTGACAACAATATCATTTAATCTAGTTTAATTTAATTTAGAATCCCCATTACATTCCCGATTTGGTATTTCAAAGTTTCACGATAAAAATCGCGATGTCAACAAGTTTAGCCGGTAGCCCGGCGGCCGCAGCCGTATCAGCCATACCCAGTACCACTCCGGAGCCTCGGGAAACCCATACGGATATTCACGAGAGTGTAGGCTCTAAGTTTCGCCGTTTTGGCAATATCACATTTCAAGTATAGCGCGCGGGGTCACCATCGTCCATTACGGCACGAAGTGAATCGTTAGGGGGCACCCTGCAGAGCACTCACCCCTAATTTTAATTTATCAAGTTTGTAAGGGGATTTAGTTCTTAAAATCTGCCTTCCATTGTATTAATTTAGAAACAATATCTCAATTCGTTTCAACCCTAAAGGTTAATTCCATGTTTCAACAAGATTTCAAAATTTCATTTCGGTAAATCACAGTTTACTCCAAAATTCGTCTAAAATCAGATTTAATTCCAAAAATTCCAAAATTTCATATCTGACTCGGAAACATCAAGATCTACAACTTTCGTGTTTTAACTTTTTCAATCCGAGATACCTAAGTAGGTCAAAATCGCCAATTTTTGCATAACAAGAAATCTGTCCGAGTTTAATACATCACAGATCAAAGATTTCAATTTCTACCATATCAATTCAACTCCAAATTTAATGAAATTTGACAGGGATCATCTTAAGATATTTATCTACAACTTTCATGTTCGGCCAAAGATCTAAAACAGCTTAGATCCTATGTCAAAAACGTGATCAAGATCATTCCTAAGTTCTGTCCAAGATTTCAAGATCTAGAATTAAACAGTTCGGTTTCAACGGGTTTTCACATATCAAATCAGCTCCAAAAATTCTCAAATTGTTACAGTAGCTAGGACTAAATCTTAGGAACGTTTTTCATGTTTTAAGTTTTTCCGTTTGAGTTCGTTTTAAGGGTCGGAAAAATTCACCAAATCCGTTGCGTCGGTAGAAGACAAAAGTGGACAGATTTATGGTTCTTGTTGAATCTTTTAGGTTTCGAATGTTTTAAAATCTCCCAAAACCATTTAAGGTTAACTTACAGTGTCTATGAACGTCGGGAATGTCCAATTCGGAGGCGTGGCTTCCAGATCACCGTTTCTCCTCTCCGTTCGTCGGGTTCTACGATCTAGATTCGATACGGGGGTGTAGAAAGAAAAAGGAGATGATTAGGATTCGTTTTCGAATCATTTATTGAATAGAGATTGGACCGAGACTTACCACGACTATGGAGATCTGTAGAGAAACTCGTCCAACAGCGTTCGTCTTGGTTTCGTGCCTCCGACGACTCCGGATTTAGGGTTTCGAACGTATAGAATGTTTTAGGGTTTTGTAAACTTGTTCGGGGCTCCCAAGGGGCTTATTTATAGAATTTTTAATTCCTAGGGCGTCCACAACCGACCTAGAAGTCTGGAGTCGAGAGATGTTCAACCGAAAGTCGAAAAATCCGCGTTCGGGCGAGAGATTCACGCAACAAACGAATCTGTGTGGTGGCGCGGTCGTGGCGCGCTGAAGCCCTTCCACCGCGCGGCCACCGCGCCGACTTCGCCTGGACTTCGGTCCGGGCGGGTCGTGCGATCCGTCGTGCTTTTCCGCCTCTCTTTCGGGTTTCTATCCCTCTATGCTCCCGAATTCCGATTCCCGGGGTATATTCGGGTTCTTACTTTCTCTCTAATTTTATTCTCAGTCTAATTGGATGTTTTGGACTCGAATACTCGAGTTCATTAGTGTCGTTTTGGTGTAGCATTTATCCATCCTTTTATTGAATTAAATTTCTTTAACTCCTTTTTAAGTAAAAATCTCATTTCTCATTTTCTTAACTTTATTTATTTCTTTTATTTGCTGGATTTATTTATTTATTTATAGTATTTATTTTATTTATTATTTATTTATTTAATTATTGTTTTATTTTATGTTGGAAAATTCTCGGGTATTACAGTCTACCCTCCTTAAGAATCAACTTCGTCCTCGAAGTTGTGTTTCGGCTTTTCTCGTCTCGTGCGGCTTTTCTCGTCTCGTGCTAAGGTCTTGTGTTTGTTTTATTATGTTGTGACTGAACTTAGAATTAAAACTTCTAAGCTGCCTACGTACCCGGTAAAGGGATCAAGCCATAACGTAGTTCAAAAGTTTACAAAAATGCACGAAAAATTAGGGGTATGACATCCTCTCCCCCTTAAGATTGCAGTTATGTCCCCATAACTGTGTCGGAATCGGTTTGGAACAATGTCGGGTATCGTTCTCTCATGTCGGATTCTACTTCCCAAGTTGCCGTCTCACTTTCGTGATTTGACCAAAGAACCTTGATCATTTTGATGGTTTTGTTCCTCGTTACTCGTTCCTTAGTATCGAGAATACGCACTGGGACTTCTTCGTAAGTCAAATCCTCATCGAGCTCAATTATCTCTGGTTGAAGTACATGTGTCGGGTCCGGCACATACTTCTTTAGTTGTGAGACATGGAAGACATTATGAACTCGATCTAAGTGTGGCGGTAAAGCCAATCGGTAGGCTAGAGTTCCGACTCGTTCTAGAATTTCGTAAGGTCCTATGTATCGCGGACTTAACTTCCCTCGTTTGCCAAAGCGCATCACCCCCTTCATGGGTGATATCTTTAGCATGACCCTATCTCCCACTTGAAATTCTAGGTCTCGTCGTCTCACGTCGGCATAACTCTTTTGACGGTCTTGTGCGGCTTTCATCTTCCCTTGGATCACTTTGATTTGTTGAGCCATGTCTTCGATAAGTTGTGGTCCCACTACCACGGACTTATCGTTTTCTTCCCAGCTCAAAGGGCTTCGGCACTTTCGTCCATACAATGCCTCGAAAGGTGCCATGCCAATACTCGCATGGTAACTATTATTATAGGAAAACTCAATCAAGGGTAAAGGAGATTCCCAATTTCCTTTGAATTCCAACACACATGCTCTCAGCATGTCTTCTAGTGTTTGGATTGTTCTTTCGGTTTGTCCATCCGTCGTCGGGTGGAATGCGGTGCTCATTTTGATTTGAGTACCGAGAGCTTTTTGTAACTCCGTCCAGAAATGAGAGACAAATCTACTGTCTCTATCGGAAATGATATCGTGTGGTACTCCATGTCGTCGTACCACGTTATCAATGTAGGCTCGGGCCAATTGGTCCATAGTCCACGTGTCTTTCATTGGGATAAATATGGCTGTCTTCGTTAGCCTATCTACAATCACCCAAATCTTGTTCAAGCCTTTAGGTGATCGGGGTAATCCCGAGACAAAGTCCATTGAGATGCTATCCCACTTCCAACTTGGAATCTCTAGTGGTTGCATCAATCCTAAGGGTTTATGTCGCACTGCCTTAACCTTTTGGCAGGTGAGACATCTCGCCACGAAATTTGCCACTTCCTTCTTCATTCCCGGCCACCAATAGATCTTCTTCAGATCCTTGTATAGCTTGTCACCTCCGGGATGTACGGAATATGGCGTGTTGTGCCCTTCCTCCATCAACCTTTGCTTCAACTCGGCACATTTAAGAGGCACACACCATCTCCCTTTGAAACGGATGCTTCCATCCTCGTGGATAGCAAATCCTATTGCCTTTCCTTCAGCAATATACCCTTTTATCTTCTCGAGTTTCGGATCGCCCGGTTGAGCGAGTCGAATCTCGTCTAATATTGGAGTTTCCACGACCATGGCATTGACCGTTTCTCCTACTGTGCCAGGGTGCACAAGTTCTAACTCCAATCTTGCCAAATCCATGTACAATGCCGGCGGAATTACCAACGAGTTTGTCACGTGCTGGGTTTTCCGACTTAGGGCATCGGCTACCACATTCGCCTTCCCCTCGTGGTACGCTATCTCTAAATCGTAGTCCTTAATGAGTTCCAACCACCTTCGCTGTCTCAAATTCAACTCCTTCTGAGTGAATATATATTTCAAGCTCTTGTGGTCGGTGAACATTCGACACTTCCGCCCATAAAGATAATGTCTCCATATCTTGAGAGCGAAAACGACCGCTGCCAACTCCAGGTCATGTGTCGGATAATTTTCCTCGTGAGGTTTTAGTTGGCGTGATGCATAGGCTACGACTCTCGAGTCTTGCATCAAAACAGAACCTAAACCTTCCTTCGAAGCATCGCTATATACTTCGAAGTCACCATTCTCTGATGGTAGTGTTAATACGGGTGTGGTTGTGAGTCGTTTCTTCAGCTCTTGAAACGATGACTCACATGCTTCGGTCCACTCGTATTTTGCTCCTTTCTTAAGTAGCTGGGTCAAAGGACGTGCAATCCTTGAAAAGTCCTTCACAAATCGTCTATAGTATCCGGCTAATCCAAGGAAACTCCTTATTTCCGTTGGACTTTTCGGAGTTGCCCATTCAGTTACGGCAGAGACTTTTGCCGGATCCACTGATACTCCATCAGCGGATACTATGTGTCCGAGAAATGCCACTTCTTTCAGCCAGAAGTCACATTTCGACAGCTTGCCGTATAGCTGATTTCTTCGCAAGATTTCCAACACTTGATGTAAGTGTTTCGCATGCTCCTCCTCGCTCTTCGAGTAGATCAGGATGTCGTCAATGAACACTACGACACACTGGTCTAACAATTCTCGGAACACGTTGTTCATGAGATTCATGAACATGGCCGGAGCATTTGTTAACCCGAAGGATAACACTGTGAACTCGTAATGGCCATATCGTGTTCGAAACGCCGTCTTTGGAATGTCCTTCCCGGCAATCCTCAATTGATGATACCCAGATCGCAAATCGATCTTCGAGAATACTGAAGCTCCCTTCAGTTGATCAAACAGATCCTCTATTCTCGGTAGGGGGTATTTATTCTTAATGGTCACTTGGTTTAGTCCCCGGTAATCTATGCAAAGGCGTAGCCCTCCGTCTTTCTTCTTGACAAACAAAACCGGTGCTCCCCAAGGGGACGTACTCGGTCTTATGTAACCTTTTCCCAATAGCTCCTCGAGTTGTTCCTTTAACTCCTTCATTTCCAGTGGTGCCATCCGGTACGGAGCTTTTGAGACAGGCTCTGTCCCCGGAATGAGATCTATGGTGAATTCAAGATCTCTCTCAGGTGGCATGCCCGGAACGTCTTCAGGGAACACGTCCGGGTATTCTCTTACCACTGGTATGCTATCAACCTTGTTCTCTTCCGGCTCAAGGTTGTGCACATAGCACGCATATAGTTCATACCCCTTACGCATCAAGTTACTTAGTTTAAGTGCACTAACGATTTTGTTACTTTTCTTAGGGGGCTGAGAGTAAAAGATAACTCTCTTTCCCCTACTTTTTGACAAGGTGATCTTTTGCTTTTGGCATTCGATCACCGCTTTATACTGGGATAGCCAGTCCATCC
The DNA here is from genome assembly GCA_030278955.1 of Hygrophila difformis. NCBI lineage: Eukaryota > Viridiplantae > Streptophyta > Magnoliopsida > Lamiales > Acanthaceae > Hygrophila > Hygrophila difformis. Next base: position 19,615,628 of record JAOANR010000004.1, read on the forward strand.
CCAGTATGATGTCAAAGTCTCTTAAGTTAAATTCTACCAAGTTCGCGAAGAATTCTACGTTCTTTATCACTATAGGAATTCCGTTATATCGTTTAGAGCAAGACACTACTTCTCCAGAAGGCAATTGAATTCCTAAGCTAATTCTCTCGCACTTAGGTAGATCTAACTCAGGCACTATCCTTGATGCAATAATTGAGCAACTAGCTCCGGAATCAAATAAAATTCTAAGGGGTGTATTCAAAACGTGAAATGTACCTGCCATCACTTCTCCTTGCGCAGGCACGTCCGCTTGGTTCACCACGTTCAGTCTCCCCATAGGGCGTCCCTGATTGCCCTGCTGATTCGCATTCGGCTGCTGATTTTGTTGCTGGTTTTGATTCTGTGGGGGCGGAGGTCGTTGGTTCTGGTTCTGGTTTTGCGGCCTATTTTGAGGGGGTCTGCACCCTTGGTTATTCCCGTTTCGCCCGTTTTGGTTTTGAGGCTGTTCTTGCCCCGCGACCAAATCGTCCCTCTTCGTTATGTTCTCGAGCCTAGTTCGACATTCCCGTCGAACGTGACCCATTCGACCGCATCGGTAACAAGCGCCTTGTTGCGGGCATCCCCTTGCCAGATGTGGTCGTCCACATCGCGGGCAAGGCGGGTACCCGGATCTTCTTGATTGAACCTCCTTCCCGTGTTGCTTTGTTGGGGCCTATTCGACCCTCTACGCTGCTCGTTCCTTCCAGTGTTGTTCTCGTTTCTTGAGTCTCGGCTTCTCTTGTCTTGAGGACCCCTGCTGGACTCCCCACTCACCCTTCTTTTCAGCTGCTGCACGCGTGCTACCGCTACAGCGCGATCGTATACGGCTTGCAAATCGGGGTAGTGTACTCCCGCGATCACTTCGCGCACAGACAGGTTCAGTCCCATCTCGAACTTCTGTGCCTTCTCCGCATCAGTAGGCACCAGCCGTGGTGCGAACCTCACCAGCTCCTTAAAGCGGGTGTAGTATTCTTGCACCGTTTGGCTTCCTTGCTTCAGTGACAGGAATTCTTCGTACATGGCAGCCTTGGTACTCAAGGGATAGAATCGATCCCTGAGTAGTTCCATCATCTCCATCCACGAGTAAGGCTCGTCATCTTCGGTCAGTTTGGCTTGCGTTGCTTGCCACCAGTCATCAGCTTCGCCTCCCAGGTAGTACGAAGCGACATGTACCCTCTCTCCTTCCGGACATTTGACCGCTCCCAGCAGCTTGTCAAAAGTCCGGATCCATTCCTCCAGTTTAGCTGGATCCTCCTCACCAGCATAGTGGGGCGGCTGGTAGGGATTCACCATCGCTAGGTAGTTAGGGCGAGCTTGGGGCGGAGGTACCGCCGCAGCTTGACCCTGGTTGACTTGCGCGTTTCCGAGCGCAATCAACACTTCCTCTATCGTCCTAAGACGATCGCCCACATTGTTCGGTGCGGGGGCGTCCTGCGCACCTTGGGGCTGTTCCTCATCAGGTTGGTTTGGTTCAGTGACGTTTGGTGGTGTTTCAGTAGGTGTTTCAGTAGTGGTTTGGGGAGCAGGTTGGGCTCTGCCTCTTCCTCTTCCTCTGGGTGCCATTCTGGTACAAATAGGATAGATTAGGGCTGGTGAATTTAGCATATAGTCTAAGCAATTTCTATGAATGTATATGTGTGTAGTAATTTAGCATGTGGTGCTTTGTTCGGATTGAGGAGCATCGTATGCTTCGGGGTTTTATTTTATTTTGTCTTGTTTTGTTTAAAAAAAATAAATCGGCATTTTATTTCCTCAAAAGAAATTTTAGTACAAAAGTAGAAATATTTTTGTAGCAAAACAATGTCTAACAATAGAATCTCTAGTGCCTCATGACGTCTCCCGGTGGGGTAGCAGGATCTTCCTCCGGATCTTCCTCCTCCGAACTCGGCGGTAGTAGGTCGTCAAAGATAGTGTTTAAGTCTTGCCCGTGGGCATCGATGTATTCCTTTAGTATTAAGTTTTGTGTAGTGAGGGTTTGGACTTGGCGCTCGAGTTGGTTTATGCGGTGATGATCCGCCTCTCTCAAGTTGCCCATGTGATGTAAATTGGCCTCCAATTGAGCCATACGGTACTTCATTTGCTCTAGGGTTTGGTGGGAATCGAGATGAACGCTCATCATCCTGACCAACAACTGCATCATGTCTTGACTAGCCATCTAGCGCAAGCAAGAGATCTAAGTTAATATTCGCCAAGATTCTAGTTCAATTCGCCAAGATTCTAGGTTCGAGTTTCCAAGATTCTAAGTTCAAGTTTCGCCAAGATGCTAAGTTCAAGTTTCGCAAAGATTCTAAGTTCAAGTTTCGCAAAGATTCTAAGTTCAAGTTTCCAAGATTCTAAGTTCATAGCAGAGATGCAACATGCATATGCAAATGATACTTCCCCCCAATAATAATTTAATGCACCATCTATATATTTTTCCCATGGGTTTTAAAATAAAATTTCTCCATGGAAATAAAAATTTAAAATTTAAAATAATACTCAAAATATTAATAATAGTTTAAAAATAATAATGGTTTAAAAAAATAATAGTTTAAAAATAGTAATGGTTTAAAAATAATAGTTTAAAAATAGTAATGGTTTAAAAATAATAGTTTAAAAATAGCCGGGCTTTGATACCAACTTGTAACACCCCGGTTTTCGGTAACCCAGGTCGGGATGTCACCGCCACATCTCCCTAGTAAGACACGGTTTCTCCGAGCTTACTAAAGATATGCAAGGCTAGGTATTGCAGTGTTTAAAACATTTAAAGCATTCAAAATAGCCCATACAATATAATTCAATATTAATAATAGCATAGCGCAGCGGAAATATTTAGTTTAGTACAGTATCGCAGCGGAAAATATAAAAAGGGCCGACATGGCCAAAACACGGGTTAAACAGGCCCGTTCATAATGTAGTCTACATACGAAATTTAAAAGCAAAATAAAAGTTCCCAAAATCCCATGCATGACTCGTGCTCACACATGCTCATTCCACATATTCTGTAAAGAAAGGAATAAAAATGGTTTTGATCAGCAAAATTGCTGAGTAAGTTAACACATGCATGATCGTAGGGTTTAAAAGCCATAACTTTAATAATTTAACAAAAGCATGATAATAATATAATATTTGATTTCATATAATCCATAACATATAGCACAATCTATCTCAGGCTCTATTTAATAACACATATCCCATGGTTCAAGATAATAGCCATAATTTAAATAAAGCATTTAAATAATTTAATTTGACAACAATATCATTTAATCTAGTTTAATTTAATTTAGAATCCCCATTACATTCCCGATTTGGTATTTCAAAGTTTCACGATAAAAATCGCGATGTCAACAAGTTTAGCCGGTAGCCCGGCGGCCGCAGCCGTATCAGCCATACCCAGTACCACTCCGGAGCCTCGGGAAACCCATACGGATATTCACGAGAGTGTAGGCTCTAAGTTTCGCCGTTTTGGCAATATCACATTTCAAGTATAGCGCGCGGGGTCACCATCGTCCATTACGGCACGAAGTGAATCGTTAGGGGGCACCCTGCAGAGCACTCACCCCTAATTTTAATTTATCAAGTTTGTAAGGGGATTTAGTTCTTAAAATCTGCCTTCCATTGTATTAATTTAGAAACAATATCTCAATTCGTTTCAACCCTAAAGGTTAATTCCATGTTTCAACAAGATTTCAAAATTTCGTTTCGGTAAATCACAGTTTACTCCAAAATTCGTCTAAAATCAGATTTAATTCCAAAAATTCCAAAGTTTCATATCTGACTCGGAAACATCAAGATCTAAAACTTTCGTGTTTTAACTTTTTCAATCCGAGATACCTAAGTAGGTCAAAATCACCAATTTTCGCATAACAAGAAATCTGTTCGAGTTTAATACATCACAGATCAAAGATTTCAATTTCTACCATATCAATTCAACTCCAAATTTAATGAAATTTGACAGGGATCATCTTAAGACATTTATCTACAACTTTCATGTTCGGCCAAAGATCTAAAACAGCCTAGATCCTATGTCAAAAACGTGATCAAGATCATTCCTAAGTTCTGTCCAAGATTTCAAGATCTAGAATTAAACAGTTCGGTTTCAACGAGTTTTCACATATCAAATCAGCTCCAAAAATTCTCAAATTTTTACAGTAGCTAGGTCTAAGTCTTAGGAACGTTTTTCGTGTTTTAAGTTTTTCCGTTTGAGTTCGTTTTAAGGGTCGGAAAAATTCACCAAATCTGTTGCGTCGGTAGAAGACAAAAGTGGACAGATTTATGGTTCTTGTTGAATCTTTTAGGTTTCGAATGTTTTAAAATCTCCCAAAACCATGTAAGGTTAACTTACAGTGTCTATGAACGTCGGGAATGTCCAATTCGGAGGCGTGGCTTCCAGATCACCGTTTCTCCTCTCCGTTCGTCGGGTTCTACGATCTAGATTCGATACGGGGGTGTAGAAAGAAAAAGGAGATGATTAGGATTCGTTTTCGAATCGTTTATTGAATAGAGATTGGACCGAGACTTACCACGACTATGGAGATCTGTAGAGAAACTCGTCCAACAGCGTTCGTCTTGGTTTCGTGCCTCCGACGACTCCGGATTTAGGGTTTCGAACGTATAGAATGTTTTAGGGTTTTGTAAACTTGTTCGGGGCTCCCAAGGGGCTTATTTATAGAATTTTTAATTCCTAGGGCGTCCACAACCGACCTAGAAGTCTGGAGTCGAGAGATGTTCAACCGAAAGTCGAAAAATCCGCGTTCGGGCGAGAGATTCACGCAACAAACGAATCTGTGTGGTGGCGCGGTCGTGGCGCGCTGAAGCCCTTCCACCGCGCGGCCACCGCGCCGACTTCGCCTGGACTTCGGTCCGGGCGGGTCGTGCGATCCGTCGTGCTTTTCCGCCTCTCTTTCGGGTTTCTATCCCTCTATGCTCCCGAATTCCGATTCCCGGGGTATATTCGGGTTCTTACTTTCTCTCTAATTTTATTCTCAGTCTAATTGGATGTTTTGGACTCGAATACTCGAGTTTATTAGTGTCGGGTTTTGGTGTACCATTTATCCATCCTTTTATTGAATTAAATTTCTTTAACTCCTTTTTAAGTAAAAATCTCATTTCTCATTTTCTTATCTTTATTTATTTCTTTTATTTGCTGGATTTATTTATTTATTTATAGTATTTATTTTATTTATTATTTATTTATTTAATTATTGTTTTATTTTATGTTGGAAAATTCTCGGGTATTACACGAACACTTTGAAAAACCCTACGAAATCTCTCTACACATCAAACCCTAATTCCGGAGTTGTCGGAGGCACGAAGGCAAGAGAGGAGACTGTCTTGGACGAAATTTGGGGTCTTCTATCGTCGTGGTAAGATCCGATCTATTCCTCTTTCCATTCTCGATTTGAAAACGAATCCTAACCTCATCCTTTTTCCATTCTACACCCCGATCCGGATCGAGAGCGAAGAACCCGACGGAATCAATGAGATAAACGGTGGACTGGAAGCCACGCCTCCGAATCGACGAGCCGGGACAACCGTGAATCTGTAAGTTAATGCTTACATAGTTTGGGAGAATTAAAATTCACTTAATCTAAAGATTTGAATCAAGAACGTAAAATCTGTCACAACTAAAATTCCTACGGCGCAGCGTTTTTGCACAATTTTTCTGAACCCTTAAAACTGTTCAAACGAGAAAACTTAAAACACAAAAAACGTTCCTAAGATATAGATCTATCTTCTATAAAAAGTTCATAATTTTTCATCGTGTTTTGATATCCGAAAACAATCACAAACAAACCTGCCTTTGACTTAGATCTTGAAACAGTGATAGATTCTTAGTCCGAACTTGCGGTTGATTTCTACCTTAGATCTAGACCGATGTAGGATTGGTGTTACACATAAGAATTGTAGATCTATATGTTTAGAACACCTCCAGAAATTTTTGGAATTTTTCGTTGAGATTTGATATCGGAAATCGACTCCAAACCGAACTGTTCTAAATTTAGAACTTGAAATCTTGACAGATTCTTGGTCCGAACTTGTAGGCGTTTTTGACAATAGATATAGGATTAATTGGATCTTTTGTTGAACATGAAACTTGTAGATATATGTCTTAATCATCTCCCTGTAAAATTTCATCAAATTTGGAGTTAGTTTGCTATGGTAGATCTTGAAATTTTGAAACTACTATGTAGAAAATTCGGACAGATTATCATCCTGTTAGAAATCGACGTATTTTACTTAATTCCGTATCTCGAATCGGAAAACTTAAAACATGAAACTTGTTCATCTCTGTGTTTTCAAGTCACTGGTCAAATATCAGAATTTTTGGACTTGAAACCAAGTTTTCGTTAATTTTGGAGTAAATTGTGGTTTTGACCAAGTCTAATCTTGAAAATCTTGTTGAAAAGGATTTTAAATGATATCGGAGCGACTAGCGTCCTGAAATAGTATATGTTGAGATACTTACTAAATCTGGAAAATTGGTCTTTCTAAACAAAGAGAAGATTAAAACATTGTGGTTATGATTAAGTTGGATACTGTCAATGTTCTCTACGGCTTGGGACATAAGAGCCCAAGTGTATGTCTAGTGGACGTAAGAGCCCTAGCGAAATATTGATCGTATGGCTAGCGGATGGGATAACCCTATTAAAAGATCGACCATGATACTTGTGGACATAAGAGCCCAAGCGTAAGGCTGGCAGACATAAGAGCCTTAGCGATGGTGATCTCTAAAAGAAGTGAAACGAGATGTTTATGAGAATTCCAAATTAAATCCGTATTAAATTGTGCTTTTAAATTTATGGCAATTTATTTAATTATTTTGCAAGCTATATTTGTGATCTTATGGAATCCCTGTCTCTTAAATTATGCGGTTAAATTGTTATTAGATGAATACATTAAATCATGTCTTCTTACACATGTTTTCTTTAAATCTAATTAATGGCTTTGAAACCCCATAGTCATGTATGCATTAACTTACTCAGCAAGTTTTTGCTGACCAAACCATGTTTTTCCCTTTTTCTTTTAGAGACGAAGAATATGCATCACCATATGCATACATGGGGATTTTGGGAAATACATTATTTTTAAATGTTGCGTTAGACTAGAAATTGCATGAACGGGCCTGTCTAACCCTTATTTTGGCCGTGTTGGCCCAATTTTAAATTCCGCTGCATTATACATATGTAATTATTACTTTCCGCTGCAACTTTGACATATTATTTTTAAACTATATATGAATGGGCTGTTTGAATGTTTTAAATTCTGAAAAACCATAGCCTTGCATATCTTTAGCAAGCTCGGAGAAACCGTTCTTGCTAGGGAGGTGTGGCGGTGACATTCCGACCTGGGTGACCAAAAACCGGGGTGTTACAGAATCATATCAAACACACATGATGCATTAGAATTACTAGATGAAAAGGGAAGCCTTTGTATCTTATATGTGTAATAGACATCACATGGAACATCAATCTTAGCATCATTTAAAAGATCTAAATGTGCCATAACAGTCTTAGAGGGATGTCCCAATTATTGTGCCAATGTAATATGGAGGCTGAATTACAAGCATTTGCAGAATTAATGGAATGAAAGGATGAATTTTTACTTGCTCTACAATTGGTGATGTAAAGTCGATTTAGCAAAGTAGCTTTAAGAAGACACTTTCTAGTCCTCAGGTCCTGCAGCAAGCAAGATGAAGAATCAAATATTGATAGCAGATTTAGTACAATGTCAGGCACATAATAGACATTTGGTATGATAAGATTGTTGGTTAACTTAACAGAACTAACATGAGAAGGACACTTAATGTTGCCATTTGGCAGAACTATAGAGTGAAAGTTGGTAAAGGGTTGAGGGTCAAAAAGTAAGAATTTTGTCAGCACATAAATGGCAGCTTGAACCAGAGTCGAGAAGCCAATAATCTCGGTAGGAAATAGGTGATGAAGAGCTACCTGCCGTATCAAGGGCTCCACCATCACAGTCAACAGGAGTTAGTAAACTACTTCCACCTCTGGATCTAGCCAATTCCTTAATCGTTTCATTCCTTTTTAGTAACAACGCTGGAGAACCGCACGTTTAACCATAACAATTCTCAAGTTCAATCCACAAATCCCAAGCAGTTTCGGTATGAACACACTGATGCGAAATATCAGAATCAGGAGGACAAGGGAGACTACCGTCAATAAACTTCTCTTTTGGCTTTTGTAATACCCGAGAATTTTGCAACATAAAATAACTAAATAAGTAAATAAAATAAATAAATAAATGAACAATAACTAAATCAATAACAATAAATAATTATAAGAAATAAATAAACATAGTACATAGAGAAGGAAATGAGAAATGAAATTTAATTTAAGAAGGAAATAAAATTCCAACACCCGTAAAGCCAAAGATAATTTAGTCAAATAAATTGTACAAGGGAACCCGACACAAATGGACTCGAGAATTCGAGGCCAATATTAAATCTAGACCCGAGTAAAAGTTTAGATAGGAAATTGGAGTCCGGAAATAGCCCGGAAATCGGAATCCGAGAACATAGAGGGATAGAAGTCCGAAAGAGAGGAGGAAATGCCCGACGGATCGCACGACCCGCCCGGATCGAAGTCGAGGCGGAGACCGCGCGGTGGCCGCGTGGGGTTCCTTAAAACGGCGCGCCAACCCCGCGCCATGTGGCAGTAACAAACAATGCGAGATTTTCTCGCCCAAATCTGGATTTTTTGATTTCGGTTGCTCACCTTGCGGCTCAAGGCTTACTAGGGCAGACTTTGGACGCCCTTTGAGTCCTTCACATCTATAAATAACTCTCTCAAGTAACCCCAAACACTTTTCAAACCCTACGAAATCTCTCCACACGATAAACCCTAATTCCGGAGTCGTCGGAGGCACGAGACCGAGCAAAGGGACTGTCTTGGACGAAAATCGGAAGGCCTCTAACGTTGTGGTAAGTTCTGATCCGATCTCTTTCCATTCTTGATTCAAAAACAAATCCTAACTTCATCCTTTTCTTTTCTACACCCCGAACCGGATCTAGAACGAAGAACCCGACGAACCGAGGAGATAAACGGTGGACTGGAAGCCACGCCTCCGAATCGACGAGCCGAGACGACCAAAAATCAGTAAGTTAGAACTTACTATGGTTTTGGGCGAATTAAAATACACCTAACTTAACGATCTAATCAAGAAACCTAAAACCTGTCAACACGAAGATCTCTACGGCGCATCATTTTTGCACGATTTTTTGGAACCCATAAACCTGTTCAAACAAGAAAAAGTAAAACACGAAAAACGTTCCTAAGACATAGATCTATCTCCTGTAAAAATTTCATAATTTTTGATTGAGATTTGTATCTGAAATCGACCCCAAACCGAACTGTTCTAAATTTAGATCTCGAAATCTTGACAGAACTTTAGTCCAAACTTGTAGACGTTTTTGACAATAGATATAGACCGATTCAGAACTTTAGTTGAACATGAAAGTTTAAGATATATGTCTTAAGTATCTCTCTATAAAATTTCATCAAATTTAAAGTTAGTTTGCTATGGTAGATATCGAAATTTTGAAACTGCTGTGTAGAAAATTTGGACAGATTATTATCCTGATGAAGATTTACATTTTTGACTTATTTCCGTAACTCGGATCGAAAAACTTAAAACACAAAAATTGTTCGTCTTGGTGTTTTCGAGTCTCTGGTCAAATTTCAGAAATTTTGCACTTAAAACTGATTTTTAGTTAATTTTGGAGTAAACAGTGGTTTTGACAAAGTCAAATCTTGAAATCTTGTTGAAACAGTGAAATTAGCCTTTAAAGTTTAAACGAGTAGAAAAATCTTTTGAAATAAATACATGAAATTAGAATTTTTGAAAATCCCCTTACGAACTTGATTAATTGAAATTAGGGGGTGAGTGCTCTGCAGGGTGCCCTCCTAACGATTCACTTCGTGCCTTTATGGACGATGGTGACCCGCGCAAATTTTGAGATATGTTGCCAAAACGGTATGAGATATATGGCCTACACTGTCGAGAATATCCATTTGGGTTTCCCGAGGCTCCGGAGTGGTACTGGGTATGGCAGATACGGCTGCGGCCGCTGGGCTACCGGGTAAACTTGACGAGATTGCGATGCAATCTTGAAATACTTGAAATACTAAATCTTGGGTGTAACGAGGATAGTTAAAATATTTATTTGTTGTCCATTTAAATTATTAAATGCTTTATTTAAATTATTTATGACCTTTATTTAAATTATGCTAAATGTGTCATGAATTGGTGCCATGAATTAGTTATGCAAATTGGTTAGTTAATTAAATTAAATTATTCATGATCTATTCTTATCATGCTTTTATTTAAATGTCAATTAATGGCTTTGAAACCCCAAGATCATGTATGTGTTAAGTTACTCAGCAAGTTGTGCTGACCCAAACCATTTCTTTCCTTTTTCCTTACAGAATATGTGGAATGAGCATGAGCACGTATATGGATGGGGAATTTTTGGGAAACTTTATATTTTAAATTCTTGCATTAGACTATAGTATGAACGGGCCTGTTTAACCCGTGTTTTGGCCATGTTGGCCCTATTTACATTTTCCGCTGCAATATTTATACTTAGATACTATTATTCCGCTGCATTATAATATTTATTTTGAATTTATATTGTATGGGCTATTTTAATTGTTTTAAATATTTTAAACACTGCAATACCTAGCCTTGCATCTCTTTAGTAAGCTCAGAGAAACTGTGTCTTACTAGGGAGGTGTGACAGTGATATCCCGACCTGGATGGCAAAAAACCAGGGTTTTACAAGTTGATATCAGAGACCGGCTTATTTTTAAATTAGTATTACTATTTTTAAGCTATTAAATTATTCTTTTTAAACTATGATTATTTCTAAATTATTATTTTAAAATCTCCTAGCCCAAATTATTTTTGGAGCCCAAATTATAATTATTTTTGACCCAATATAGGGGTCCAAGGATTTTAATTATTATTTAAAATTTTTAAGGCACTCATTCCATGGAAATGAATTTTACTTTTAAAACCCATGGAAATTCGAAAAAAATATATATACATAGCGCATGAATTATTTTTGGGGGGAAATCATCATTTGCATGTGCATACTGCATTGCCTAAACTTAGAAGAACTTAGAAGCGTGATACGTTCTAACTTAGATCTTTTGCTTGCGCTAGATGACTAGTTAAGATATGATGAACTTGATGATCAAAATGATGAATGCTCACTTTGACTTCCAATAAATCATAGAACACATGAAACATCGTATAGCTCACTTGGAGGCAAATCTGCACCACATGGGCAACCTAAGAGAGGCAGACCACCACCGCATAAACCAACTCGAACGCCAAGTCCAAACCCTCACTACGCAAAACCTAGTACTGAAGGAACACGTCGATGCTCATGGAGAGGACTTGAACACCATCTTTGACGACTTACTGCCGCCAAGCTCGGAGGAGGAAGACCTGGAGGAGGATCCCGCTACCCTACCGGAAGACGCCTAGAGATGATAGGGATTCTATTTTTAGTATATACTATTTTTGCTAAGAAAACATTGCTATTTTTGTACATCCTCCTACTTGTATTAAAAGCTTCTTTTAAGGGAATAAAATACAAGATTTATTCATCTAAACAAAATAAAACAAAACCTTGCGTTACTTTTAAGCCCAATCGAGCATTATGTGTGAAAGTACAAGCACATTCATAGTAACTTGCCTAGACAATATATTACGTCCTAATTTACACCGTTTGTAACAGAATGACACCAAGAGGTAGATCAAGAACCCAACCTGCTCCCCAAACTACTACTGAAATGCCACCAAATGACACAGAACCTGCTCAACCTGTAGGAGAACAACCCCAACGTGCGCAGGATGCCCCCGCACCGAACAATGTGGGCGATTATCTTCGGACGATAGAGGAGGTCTTGATTCCGCTAGGGAACGCGCAAGTCAATCAGGGTCAAGCTGCGGCGGTACCTCCGCCCCAAGCTCTCCCTAACTATCTGGAAATGGTGAATCCCTACCAGCCACCCCACTATGCTGGTGAGGAGGATCCAGCAAAACTGGAGGAATGGATCCGGACCTTTGACAAGCTGTTGGGCACGGTCAAGTGTCCGGAAGGAGAGAGAGTGCACGTCGCTTCGTACTACTTGGGAGGCGAAGCGGACGACTGGTGGCAGGCGACTCAAGCAAAACTGACTGAAGATGACGAGCCCTACTCTTGGGCGGAAATGATGGAGTTGCTCAGGGATATATTCTATCCCCTGAGTACTAAAGCAGCGATGTACGAAGAATTTCCGTCGCTGAAGCAAGGAGGCCAGACCGTACAAGAGTACTATACTCGGTTCAAGGAGCTGGTGAGGTTCGCACCAAGATTAGTACCCACGGATGCGGAGAAAGCTCCAAAATTCGAGATGGGACTGAACCTGGCAGTGCGCGAGGTGATCGCAGGGGTGCACTACCCCGACCTGCAAGCCGTGTACAACCGCGCTGTGGTAGAGGCGCGAGTACAACAATTGAAAAGGAGAGTGAGTGGGGAGTCCAGCCAGGGTCCCCAAGATAAGAGGAACCGGGACGCGAGAGGCGAGAACAATACGGGAAGGAATGAGCAGCGAGGAGGGCCGAATAGACCACAACAATCTAACAATGGAAGACGATTTATCCAGGAGGGTCCGGTACCACCCTGCCCCAGATGTGGACGACCCCATCTGGCGAGGGGGTGCCCTCAGCAGGGCGCCTGCTTTCGGTGTGGTCGAATGGGCCACATACGTCGAGAGTGCCGAACGAGGATGGAGAACATAACAAAGAGAGAAGATTTGGTTACGGGGCCGGAACAGCCTCAGAACCAAAACGGACGGAACGACAATAACCAGGGGTATAGACCCCCTCAAAATCAGTATAGGCCGCCAAATCAGAACCAGAACCAACGTTCTCCACCACCTCAGAACCAAAATCAGCAGCAAAACCAGCTGCCGAATCAGAATCAGCGGAGCAATCCAGGACGCCCTATGGGGAGGCTTAACGTGGTTAACCAAGCTGACGTGCCCGCACAAGAAGAAGTGATGGCAGGTACATTTCATGTCTTGAATACACCCCTTAGAGTCTTATTTGATTCTGGAGCTAGTTTTTCAATCATAGCATCAAGAATAGTGCCTGAGTTAGATCTACCTAAGTGCGAGATAATTAACTTAGAAATTCAATTGCCTTCAGAAGAAGTAGTAGCTTGCTCTAAACGATATAATGGAATTCCTATAGTGATCAAGAACGTAGAATTCTTCGCAAACTTAGTAGAGTTTAACTTAAGGGACTTTGACTGGGGATGGACTGGTTGTCCCAGTATAAAGCGGTGATCGAATGCCAGAAACAAAAGATCACCCTATCAAAAAGTAGGGGAAAAAAAGTTATCTTTTACTCTCAGACCCCTAAGAGGAGCAACAAAATCGTCAGTGCCCTCAAACTAAGTAATTTGATGCGTAAGGGGTATGAACTATATGCGTGCTACGTGCACAACCTTGAGGCGGAAGAGAACAAGGTTGACAGCATACCAGTGGTAAGAGAATACCCAGATCTGTTTCCCGAAGACATTCCGGGCATGCACCTGAGCGAGATCTTGAATTCACGATAGATCTTATTCCGGGAACCGAGCCTGTCTCAAAAGCTCCGTACCGGATGGCACCACTGAAAATGAAGGAGTTAAAGGAACAACTCGAGGAGTTACTACAGAAAGGATACATAAGACCAAGTACTTCCCCATGGGGAGCACCGGTTTTATTTGTTAAGAAGAAAGACGGAGGATTACGTCTTTGTATAGATTATCGAGGGTTAAACCAAGTGACCATCAAGAATAAGTACCCTCTGCCAAGAATTGAGGATCTGTTTGATCAACTGAAGGGAGCTTCAGTATTCTCGAAGATCGACTTACGATTTGGGTATCACCAGTTGAGAATCGCCAAGAAAGACATCCCGAAGACGGCGTTTCGAACTCGGTATGGCCACTACGAGTTCACAGTGTTATCCTCTGGGTTAACAAATGCTCTAACAATGTTCATGAACCTCATGAACAATGTATTTCGAGAACTGATAGATTAGTGTGTAGTGGTGTTCATTGATGACATCCTGATCTACTCGAAAAGCTAGGAGGAGCATGCCAAGCACTTGCACCAAGTGTTAGGGACCTTGCGAAAGAATCAGCTATACGGCAACTGAAACCTCACGAGGAAAGTTATCCGACACACGACCTGGAGTTGGCAGCGGTCGTTTTCGCTCTAAAGATATGGAGACATTATCGTTACAGGCGAAAGTGTCGAATGTTCACCGACCACAAGAGCTTGAAGTATATATTCACTCAGAAGGAGTTCAATCTGAGACAGCGAAGGTGGTTGGAACTTATTAAGGATTATGACTTGGAGATAGCCTACCACGAGGGGAAGGCGAATGTGGTAGCCGATGCCCTAAGCCAGAAAACCTAACACGTGACCAACTCATTGGTAATTCCGCCGGCATTGTACATGGATTTGGCGAGATTAGACGTGGAACTCGTGCATCCGGGCACAGTGAGTGAAACAATCAACGCGATTGGTTGTAGAAACTCCAATACTGGACGAGATTAGACTCGCCCAACCGGGCGACGCGAAATTGGATAGAATAAAGGAGTATATTGCCGAGGGTAAGGCAATAGGATTTGCTATCCATGAGGATGGAAGCATTCGCTTCAAAGGGAGATGGTGTGTGCCTCACAAGTGTGCCGAGAAGCAAAGGTTGATGAATGAAGGGCACAATACACCATATTCAGTGCATCCCGGAGGTGACAAACTTTATAAGGATCTGAAGAAGATCTACTGGTGGCCGGGAATGAAGAAGGAAGTGGCAAACTTCGTGGCGAAATGCCTCACCTGCCAAAGTGCGACATAAACCCTTAGGATTGATGCAACCACTGGAGATTCCAAGTTGGAAGTGGGATAGCATCTCGATGGACTTTGTTTCGGGATTACCCCGATCACCTAAAGGCATGAACAAGATTTGGGTGATTGTGGATAGGCTAACGAAGACGGCCATATTTATCCCGATGAATGACACATGGACTATGGACCAATTGGCCCGAGCCTACATTGATAATGTGGTACGACGACATGGAGTACCACATGACATCATTTCTGACAGAGACAGTAGATTTGTCTCTCATTTTTGGACGGAGTTACAAAAAGCTCTCGGTACTCAAATCAAAATGAGCACCGCATTCCACCCAATGACGGATGGACAAACCGAGAGAACGATCCAAACACTGGAAGACATGCTTAGAGCATGTGTGTTGGAGTTCAAGGGAAATTGGGAAGCTCATTTACCCTTAATTGAGTTTTCCTATAACAATAGCTACCATGCTAGCATTGGTATGGCACCTTTCGAGGCGTTGTATGGACGAAAGTGCCGAAGCCGTTGAGCTGGGAAGAAAACGATAAGTCTGTGGTAGTGGGACCACAACTTGTCAAAGATATGGCTCAACAGATAAAGGTGATTCAAGGGAAAATGAAAGCCGCTCAAGACCGTCAGAAGGGTTATGCTGACGTGAGAAGACGAGACCTAGAATTTCAAGTGGGAGATAGGGTCATGCTAAAGATATCACCCATGAAGGGGGTGATGCGCTTTGGCAAACGAGGGAAGTTGAGTCCTCGATACATAGGACCTTATGAAATTCTAGAACGAGTCGGAAATTTGGCCTACCGACTGGCTTTACCGCCACAATTAGATCGAGTTCATAATGTCTTCCATATCTCACAACTAAAGAAATATGTGCCAGACCCGATGTAACACCCGAGGAAAAACAAATTCAAATTGTTTTGAACTACGTCATGACTTGATCCCTTCACAGGGTACGTAGGCAGCTTAGAACTAATTTCTAAGTTCAGTCACGAAATAAATCACAAAATACATCACGAATTAGATCACAAGGACGATAGGAGATGTTGGAACCAATTTAGACTAGGCTAAGTAGGACCCGGAAATGTTGCGAGCGATAAGCCGGACTCGTAACAAGATTAAGGAGAAGATTCCGAAACGAAGACGACCCAGGGAATCGAGCTAACACGTAGAAAACTGATAGGGGAAAGCGAGGGAAGACCCGACGAAACACGCGGACCGCCGAACCGGCCGGTCCGGCCGGCCCGTGCTGCCCGCGCGCCGCTGCGCGGCCACCGCGCGGCCAAGGGCGTCGCGCCTCCAGGCTGGTCGCGCGTGCTCCGCGCGCACAAAAGCTTGGGTGCGCGCCACCAGCGCGCCAGAGGTGCTGAAAGTGTAAACTTTCCTTCCATGACGATTTTCTTGCCAAAAATCCGACCTCAATCAATGGCAAGTCGATCACAACAATGGGGAAGGGCATAAGATCAGATTTGGGGCGCCCCTCCCCATAATTCTCAGAAAAGCTAACCCTAAACACCCCCAATACTCCTCTCCAAGTCGAAACCTCTCCGAACTCACTTTCCGGCAAGTATTCCGG
Organism: Hygrophila difformis; assembly: GCA_030278955.1. NCBI lineage: Eukaryota > Viridiplantae > Streptophyta > Magnoliopsida > Lamiales > Acanthaceae > Hygrophila > Hygrophila difformis. The sequence goes on from JAOANR010000004.1 coordinate 19,632,126, forward strand.
CGACGGCAGGGCGAAAGGGACCAAGCCCTGCCCTCTAGACTCTTGGTAAGCTATTGTACAAAGTTTCAATTCGTCCATAGATCTCAGAAACTCATATTCTAACCCTTTTTCCTTACTACGATTTTCCGTCGGAAAACGAACAAAAAGCGATCGGAGAAGTTGGCCGTTCGTCGTGACCCTAGGACGTCCGGAAACCCAATCCAGCGACCCTATCATCGTTCTAAGTAAGTTAAAACCTTACTCACAAATTTTCGTGGTTGTTTTTTGTTTAAATCTTGAGATATAGGCTTGTAACAAAAATCGGTTTTCAAAAACACTATTTTCGTCCAATTTTAAAGACTCGCCAAAAACTCGACCTTCGGGAATTCAAACCGAAAACTTTTCAACATAAAAGTTGTTCCTAACACCTTTATCTATCTTGTGTCCAAATTTCAGCCGTTGACATTAAGTTTTGCTATCCCAATTTTCGCCGTGAACTTTCTGTATCGAACCGAACAATTTAATTCTGTGACAGATTCCTTCATTCAACTTGATGCATGTTTTTCACCCATTTTTCGAATGATTTAACTTCGCATTTCTAAACAAAAGTTGTAGATAATTGTGTCTAGATTATGCATATAAAATTTCACGGATTTTGGTGTTAATTTGATATGTCAAACGGCCGAGTTTTTAAAACTGTTTTGAAATCGTTTTAAGGGCCATGAGTATGCAGTGAGTTGCACTCGATTTTTGAGTACCAAGAATTCATTATTTCCAAATTCTTAAAACATGAAAGTTGTTCCTTAATGTGTTTTGTAGTTACTGTAAAAATTTCACATCGATTGGTTTTGAAATGAATTTTTAATCGGCGTTGCACGAACCTGTGACGAAAAAAGTTTTTAAGACATAAATTATTCTTTGCAATAAACTCAAATTTCAACTCACTTCGGAACCTTATTTCCAAAAACTTAAGACATGAAAGTTGTTCGTGTGTGTGTTTTTGAATTACTGACAAAGTTTCAGAATTTTTGGAGAAAAGACGAATTTTAAATTAAGAAAGGCGTAAACTGCCTCGAATAGGATTTTTCGAACTTGAGAAAACTCGAACTATGAAAACGCGATATCAACCATTTGATAACTTTGAAATACGAACTTTCGAAAAATCCCGTTCACTAGGCTGAGCCGATCTTCATACTATCATTATCTTTGAGACTGCCTCGTTAGTGGTCTCCTTACTATCTGAGATTGCCTCGTTAGTGATCTCGCGCGCTGTATTTGTGGATCGCCTCGTTAGTGGTCCTACTATCTTTTTGGATCGCCTCGTTAGTGGTCCTACTATCTTTGAGACTGCCTCGTTAGTGGTCTCCCATTGTTTGGACTGCCTCGTTAGTGGTCCTATGTTGAGATTGCCTCGTTAGTGATCTCCCGGTATGGTGTCCTCTTCTTAGTTTACGGGATGAAAAGTAAAAGACTCGTGTGAGTGTTTCATTATGCTTAAATCGTATTTATCCTGTCTTTAATTATGTATTTAAATTTTACGCATCTTAAATTATGCTTTAAATTACGCTTTTAAAATTTAGTTCTTTAATCATGTTTTCCGCTGCTAATAAATCATGTATTTTTAAATTCTCGTACGGTAAGCGAAATCTTTAGTTTAAACACTTGTAACCCCTTTTATTTGTAGTTAGGGATTAACTTACTCAGTATATTTTTATACTGGCAACCGTTGTCATTTCTTTTTTTCTACAGAGTACGTCGAGTGACGCATTGCATATGCACTTGGGGGAAATCATAATGGACATTTTAAATTTCTGCATCGTACTGTTTTTACCGGGTCTGTTAAACCCGAGGATTTGGCCATGTTGGCCGTGATTTTACTTTCCGCTGCACTTACTTTATTTATTTTCCGCGCATGATAATTTCTACTATCGTACTAAGTATTATAAATTTCCGGACTAAATCTTGAAATGTTTTAAATCTTTTTCATACCCACAAGCCTTGCATTCCCTTAGCGAGCTCGGGAAGCCGTGTCTTGCTAGGGAAATGCGGCGGTGACATCCCGGCCTGGGTTATCAAATCCGGGGTGTTACAAGTTGGTATCAGAGCCCGTAAATTTTTTTTTTTAAAGCTACTACTATTATTTTAAGCCAATATTTTTAAGCCCAAGTGTTATTTCTTTTAAAATTATTTATTTGACTACTAGTATTATTTTTAGCCCAAAAATCTATAATCCTTTTTACATAGCCCAAAATCTTAGCCAAAGAAATATTAAATTTTGGCCCACTATAGAGGCCCAACCTTTAACAATTTATTTTAAACTAAATTTTTATGGGGAAGGGACTTGCACTTGCATGTTGCATATAGATTTAAATTTGTGCATACCTTAACCTTGCCTGAAAAATGTCTAACTCTAACCTACCTTGTTAACAATAGATGGCTTCCCCAAACGTGAACATGATCAACCTACTAATGAGGTTGATTGAAGCCTACCTCGAATCTCCTCAAAACGTGAACAACTTCAGACTAAGGGTAGAGCAAATGGAAGCTAACTTGGGCCACCTAACTAATCTGGGCCAAGCAGGACATCAAGATATAACCCAACTCCAAATCCAAATCAACGAACTCCAGACCCGCGAGACTGAGCTTCGGACCCAGATTGACGACGTAGAGACCCAAGCAGGGGTCTTGGGACATCAACTGCATCACCTGAAGGATGATCTGCTTCCACCTGCCCCACTCAACCCAGGAACTCCTCCTGTAACTAGCCTCGTTATCGACCCTGTCGCTGTCCCTGCAGCCGTCCAAACCCCAGTTGCAATCGTTGAACCTGCTCCTGTTGCTGGGCCCAGTTGGCCAGCCAGCCCAGTGTTCCATGGGCCCCTTGGCACGGGCACCATCGAGGAATCAAGTGATGAGGATGACCCCATGGAGGACCCGACCACCTACCCTTCGCAGGATTAGAGATTTTTGATGCATTATTCCCATTGTTCTCCTTTTCTATTTTCCCAAACTATTTTCAGGATCTTTGCTACTTGTCGCTTGTATCGAAACAAAAACTTCTACTGGGCAATAAAGTCACAAACACTTATTTTATACACCATCTGTATATCTTAACAAAGCGCCGACAGACAAACAACGCATCTATTTCTGCATAACAAAACGACAAGTACCTCAGACCCTAAAACCCTAAACGACTGAATGAATAATTGCAAATACTGACCAACTCCTGATAAGCACCATACAACTCAGCAAGACTTTTTTTCCCCACTTTATCGAATCTCCCTGAACTTTACACCTTCCTCGGTTGTAACAGGATGGCGCCTCGAGGACGACCAAGGCCCTTCCCTGCCACCCCCAATACCCACGGCACGCCGGGACAACCCAATGAGCAGGCACCTGACGCGGAGATGCGAAACCCGGCAGGACCAATGCCCAACCCTGCGGAAGGGCGATTGAGAAATATGGAAGAATTACTAATCGCACTGGGTAATGCTTACGTTAACCAGGGTGGAGCTGCCGCGGCGCCACCACCGGAAGCGAGGATCAACTACTTGGCTGCGGTGAACCCCTACCGACCTCCTTACTACGTCGGGGAGGAAGACCCCGCTAAGCTGGAAGAATGGTTGAGAACCTTCGACAAATTGCTAAAGGCGGTGAGATGCCCGGAGGGGGAGAAGGTCCACGTGGCCTCGTACTATCTGGGTGGCGAGGCCGACGACTGGTGGCAGGCTACCCAAGGGAAGCTGGCAGAGGATGATGAACCTTACTCGTGGAACGAGTTCATGGAGTTACTCCGGGAGCGCTTCTACCCGATGAGTACTAAGGCAGCACTGTACGAGGAGTTCTCATCCCTGAAGCAGGGAGAGAAATCTGTTCAAGAATACTATGCACGGTTTAAGGAATTGGTGAGATTTGCGCCCAGGATGGTACCTACTGACGGGGAGAAGGCGCAAAAGTTCGAAATGGGATTGAACTTGTCGATTCGAGAGGTGATCACTGGAGTTAACTACCCGGACCTGCAATCTGTCTACGATCGGGCAGTAGCAGTAGCACGAGTGCAACAGCTAAAGAGGAAGGCTGCTGGGGAATCTAGCCGAGGGGCGCAAGGCCCAGACAAGAGGAACAGGGATAACCGGACAAGCAACACTACTGGCGGGGACAACTTTCGGCGAGGGCCGAACAGGAATGCTCAGAACAACAATGGTCGGAATGTCAACCAAGGAGGACGAGTGCCGCCGTGCCCAAGGTGTGGCAGGCCGCACCTGGTAAGGAGATGTCCTCAGATGGGCGAGTGCTTCCGGTGCGGCCGAATTGGCCATCGGAGGGAGGAATGTCGAACCCGACTCGAGAACATCACGAAAAGAGAAGACTTGGTCATTGGACCTAACGAGCCGTTCAACCAGGGAGGTAGGGATGGCAACAATCAAGGATATCGGCCTCCTCCGAATCCGAACCAACGCCCTCCGAACCAGCAGCAAAACGCAAACCCAAATCAAAACCAGCCAGCCAATCAAGGGAGGCCGATGGGGAGGTTGAACGTGATCAACCAGGCTGACATACCCGCGCAGGGTGACGTGATGGCAGGTACTTTCCATGTCCTAAGTACTCCACTTAGAGTCTTATTTGATTCCGGAGCCATTTGTTCGATTGTATCTTCGAGAGTCGTAACTGAACTAGATCTACCTAAGTGCGAGATAATTAGCTTAGGCATCTAACTGCCCTCTGGAGAAGTAATAGCATGCTCTAAACGCTACAATGGAATACCTATAGCGATAAAGAACGTAGAGTTTTTCGCAAACTTGGTAGAGTTCAACGTCAGGGACTTTGACATCATACTAGGAATGGATTGGCTAACCCGGTATAAGGCCGTGATCGAGTGCCAAAAGCAAAAGATCACGCTGTCAAAAAGTAGGGGGAAAAGAGTCATCTTCTACTCTCAACCCCCTAAGAAATCTAACAAGATAGTCAACGTCCTAGAGTTAGGTAGCCTAATACGTAAGGGCCACGCGCTATACGCATGCTACGTTCACAACCTCGAGGCTGAAGGAGTAAAGATAGACAACATTCCGGTGGTGAGAGAGTACCCGGATGTGTTCCCAGAGGACGTTCCTGGCATGCCCCCTGAGAGGGATCTCGAGTTCACCATAGATCTCATCCCGGGAACGGAACCTGTATCAAAGGCTCTTTACCGCATGGCACCACCGGAGATGAAGGAGCTAAAGGAACAGCTCGAAGAATTGCTGGAAAAGGGATATATCCGACCGAGTACGTCTCCATGGGGAGCACCGGTCTTGTTCGTCAAAAAGAAGGATGGGAGTCTGAGACTGTGTATCGACTATAGAGGACTTAATCAAGTCACTATCAAGAACAAGTACCCGTTGCCCAGAATCGAGGATCTGTTTGACCAGCTGAAGGGAGCTACTGTGTTCTCCAAGATCGACCTGCGATCGGGATATCATCAGCTGCGAATTGCTGAGAAGGACATCCCGAAGACAGCGTTCAGGACTCGCTATGGACACTACGAATTCACAGTACTGTCATTCGGATTGACGAACGCCCCGGCGATGTTCATGAACCTCATGAACAACGTGTTCCGAGGACTGTTAGATCAATGCGTAGTGGTATTCATAGACGACATCTTGGTCTACTCAAGGGACGAGGAAGAACATTCCGAGCACTTACATAAAGTGCTGAGGATCCTCCGAGAAAATCAGCTATATGGGAAGTTGTCCAAATGTGACTTCTGGCTGAGGGAAGTAACATTCCTTGGGCATATCGTATCCGCCAGCGGAGTGGCGGTAGACCCGGCAAAGATCTCGGCTATAACCGAGTGGGTACCCCCGAAGAGCCCAACGGAGATAAGAAGCTTTCTCGGACTGGCGGGCTACTACAGGCGATTTGTCCAAGACTTCTCCAAAATCGCCCGCCCATTGACCCAACTGCTAAAGAAGGGGGTGAACTATGACAGGACTGGCGAGTGCGAAGCCGCATTCCAGGAGCTGAAGAAACGACTTACCACGGCGCCGGTGTTGGCGCTACCAGCAGAGGATGGAGTCTTCGAGGTGTATAGCGACGCCTCGAGAGAAGGACTGGGATGCGTACTGATGCAGGATCAAAAGGTCATAGCGTACGCATCAAGACAGCTGAAACCGCACGAGCAAAACTACCCGACGCACGACCTGGAACTGGCCGCGGTCGTGTTCGCCCTGAAAATCTGGAGACACTATCTCTATGGGCGGAAGTGTCGGATGTTCACCGACCATAAAAGCCTCAAGTACATATTCACGCAAAGAGAACTGAACTTGAGGCAGAGGAGATGGTTGGAACTGATCAAAGATTACTACCTAGAAGTCGCGTATCACGAGGGCAAGGCCAACGTCGTGGCCGACGCCTTGAGTCGAAAGGCGCAACACGTCACGAACTCACTGGTGATACCGGCTGAATTGTACAGAGATTTGGCGAAATTAAGCCTGGAACTGGTACATCCCGGTACGGTAACCGAGGTCGTCAACGCGATGGTAGTAAGCCCTACCGTATTCGAAGAGATACGACTCGCCCAGTCGAGTGACGAACAGATGGGGGAAATAAGGAGAAGCATTACCGAAGGAAAGGCAGTAGATTTCAAGATCCACGAGGACGGGAGCATCCGCTTCAGGGGGAGATGGTGTATACCGCGGGAGTCCGCAGATCTGAAGAAGAAGGTGATGGAGGAAGGCCATAGCACCCCCTACTCGGTCCACCCCGGAGGGGATAAGCTATACAAGGACTTGAAGAAAAATTATTGGTGGCCGAACATGAAGAGAGAGGTGGCCGAATTCGTGGCAAGGTGCCTTACCTGCCAGAAGATCAAGGCAGTACGGCAAAAGCCCTTAGGATTAATGCAATCATTGGAGATCCCAAGCTGGAAGTGGGATAGTATCTCCATGGATTTTGTTTCCGGGTTACCACGTTCGCCAAAAGGAATGATTAAGATCTGGGTGATCGTGGATAGGTTAACGAAGGCCGCCATCTTCATCCCGATGAAGGACACTTGGACAATGGACCAACTAGCAAGAGCATACGTAGACAATGTGGTACGCCGGCACGGGGTGCCGCATGACATCATCTCGGATAGGGATAGCAGATTCGTCTCCCAGTTTTGGACCAAGCTGCAAGAAGCTCTGGGGACGCAGATAAAGATGAGTACGGCGTTCCACCCTATGACGGATGGACAGACGGAGCGAACTATACAGACGCTGGAGGACATGTTGAGGGCTTGTGTGTTGGAATTCAAGGGAAGTTGGGAGCACCATTTACCCTTGATCGAGTTCTCCTATAACAACAGTTACCATGCGAGCATCGGCATGGCGCCCTTCGAGGCACTGTATGGACGAAGATGCCGGAGCCCATTGAGTTGGGAAGAGAACGATCGAGTAATGACAGTAGGGCCACAACTGGTGGAGGACATGGCTCAGCAAGTTAAGGTCATCCAGGGGAAGATGAGAGCCGCTCAGGACCGGCAAAAGAGTTATGCGGACGTGAGACGGCAGGACTTGGAATTTCAAGTCGGTGACAAGGTCATGCTGAAGGTCTCGCTGATGAAGGGCATAATGCGCTTTGGCAAGCGAGGGAAACTGAGCCCACGATACATAGGGCCGTATGAGATCCTCGAGAGAGTGGGGAATCTAGCGTACCGGCTAGCGCTGCCGCCTCAACTAGCACGCGTCCATAACGTGTTTCACGTCTCCCAACTAAAGAAGTATGTGCCCGATACGTCGCATGTACTCCAACCGGACGTAATCGAATTGGATGATGACTTGACCTATGAAGAAACCCCGGTGAAAATACTCGACTACAAGGAAAGGGTGACAAGGAATAAAACTGTAAGGATGGTCAAGGTCCTGTGGTCCAACCACGAGACAGAGACGGCAACCTGGGAATTGGAAGCCGACATGAGGCAACGTTACCCAACCCTCTTCCAAGACGACCCGACCACAGTTATGGGGACATAACTGTATTCTTAAGGGGGGGAGGATGTAACACCCGAGGAAAAACAAATTCAAATTGTTTTGAACTACGTCATGACTTGATCCCTTCACAGGGTACGTAGGCAGCTTAGAACTAATTTCTAAGTTCAGTCACGAAATAAATCACAAAATACATCACGAATTAGATCACAAGGACGATAGGAGATGTTGGAACCAATTTAGACTAGGCTAAGTAGGACCCGGAAATGTTGCGAGCGATAAGCCGGACTCGTAACAAGATTAAGGAGAAGATTCCGAAACGAAGACGACCCAGGGAATCGAGCTAACACGTAGAAAACCGATAGGGGAAAGCGAGGGAAGACCCGACGAAACACGCGGACCGCCGAACCGGCCGGCCAGCGCGCCGCCGCGCGGCCACCGCGCGGCCAAGGGCGTCGCGCCTCCAGGCTGGTCGCGCGTGCTCCGCGCGCACAAAAGCTTGGGTGCGCGCCACCAGCGCGCCAGAGGTGCTGAAAGTGTAAACTTTCCTTCCATGGCGATTTTCTTGCCAAAAATCCGACCTCAATCAATGGCAAGTCGATCACAACAATGGGGAAGGGCATAAGATCAGATTTGGGGCGCCCCTCCCCATAATTCTCAGAAAACCTAACCCTAAACACCCCCAATACTCCTCTCCAAGTCGAAACCTCTCCGAACTCACTTTCCGGCAAGTATTCCGGCGACGGCAAGGCGAAAGGGACCAAGCCCTGCCCTCTAGACTCTTGGTAAGCTATTGTACAAAGTATCAATTCGTCCATAGATCTCAGAAACTCATATTCTAATTCTTTTTCCTTACTACGATTTTCCGTCGGAAAACGAACAAAAAGCGATCGGAGAAGTTGGTCGTTCGTCGTGACCCTAGGACGTCCGAAAACCCAATCCAGCGACCCTATCATCGTTCTAAGTAAGTTAAAACCTTACTCACAAATTTTCGTGGTTGTTTGTTGTTTAAATCTTGAGATATAGGCTTGTAACAAAAATCGGTTTTCAAAAACCCTATTTTCGTCCAATTTTAAAGACTCGCCAAAAACTCGACCTTCGGGAATTCAAACCGAAAACTTTTCAACATAAAAGTTGTTCCTAACACCTTTATCTATCTTGTGTCCAAATTTCAGCCGTTGACATTAAGTTTTGCTATCCCAATTTTCGCCGTGAACTTTCTGTATCGAACCGAACAATTTAATTCTGTGACAGATTCCTTCATTCAACTTGATGCATGTTTTTCACCCATTTTTCGAATGATTTAACTTTGCATTTCTAAACAAAAGTTGTAGATAATTGTGTCTAGATTATGCATATAAAATTTCACGGATTTTAGTGTTCATTTGATATGTCAAACGGCCGAGTTTTTAAAACTGTTTTGAAATCGTTTTAAGGGCCATGAGTATGCAGTGAGTTGCACTCGATTTTTGAGTACCAAGAATTCATTATTTCCAAATTCTTAAAACATGAAAGTTGTTCCTTAATGTGTTGTGTAGTTACTGTAAAAATTTCACATCGATTGGTTTTGAAATGAATTTTTAATCGGCGTTGCACGAACCTGTGACGAAAACATTTTTTAAGACATAAATTATTCTTTGCAATAAACTCAAATTTCAACTCACTTCGGAACCTTATTTCCAAAAACTTAAAACATGAAAGTTGTTCGTGTGTGTGTTTTTGAATTACTGACAAAGTTTCAGAATTTTTGGAGAAAAGACGAATTTTAAATTAAGAAAGGCGTAAACTGCCTCGAATAGGATTTTTCGAACTTGAGAAAACTCGAACTATGAAAACGCGATATCAACCATTTGATAACTTTGAAATACGAACTTTCGAAAAATCCCGTTCACTAGGCTGAGCCGATCTTCATACTATCATTATCTTTGAGACTGCCTCGTTAGTGGTCTCCTTACTATCTGAGATTGCCTCGTTAGTGATCTCGCGCGCTGTATTTGTGGATCGCCTCGTTAGTGGTCCTACTATCTTTTTGGATCGCCTCGTTAGTGGTCCTACTATCTTTGAGACTGCCTCGTTAGTGGTCTCCTATTGTTTGGACTGCCTCGTTAGTGGTCCTATGTTGAGATTGCCTCTTTAGTGATCTCCCGGTATGGTGTCCTCTTCTTAGTTTACGGGATGAAAAGTAAAAGACTCGTGTGAGTGTTTCATTATGCTTAAATCGTATTTATCCTGTCTTTAATTATGTATTTAAATTTTACGCATCTTAAATTATGCTTTAAATTACGCTTTTAAAATTTAGTTCTTTAATCATGTTTTCCGCTGCTAATAAATCATGTATTTTTAAATTCTCGTACGGTAAGCGAAATCTTTAGTTTAAACACTTGTAACCCCTTTTATTTGTAGTTAGGGATTAACTTACTCAGTATATTTTTCTACTGACAACCGTTGTCATTTCTTTTTTTCTACAGAGTACGTCGAGTGACGCATTGCATATGCACTTGGGGGAAATCATAATGGACATTTTAAATTTCTGCATCGTACTGTTTTTACCGGGTCTGTTAAACCCGAGGATTTGGCCATGTTGGCCGTGATTTTACTTTCCGCTGCACTTACTTTATTTATTTTCCGCGCATGATAATTTCTACTATCGTACTAAGTATTATAAATTTCCGGACTAAATCTTGAAATGTTTTAAATCTTTTTCATACCCACAAGCCTTGCATTCCCTTAGCGAGCTCGGGAAGCCGTGTCTTGCTAGGGAAATGCGGCGGTGACATCCCGGCCTGGGTTATCAAATCCGGGGTGTTACACCCGACACATGTACTTCAACCGGACGTAATCGAACTCGATGAGGATCTGACTTTTGAAGAAGTCTCAGTGCGAATTCTAGACGTTAAGGAGCGAGTAACAAGGAGTAAAAACGTCAAGATGGTCAAGGTTCTTTGGTCGAACCATGAAAGCGAAACAACAACATGGGAGTTAGAATCAGACATGAGAGAACGCTACCCGACACTGTTCCAAACCGACACCGACAGAGTTATAGGGACATAACTACAATCTTAAGGGGGAGAGGATGTCACACCGTGTATTTTCCGTACATTTTTGTAACCAAACACCGTGTATTTTCCGTACATTTTTGTAACCAAACAAATTCAAATTGTTTTGAACTACGTTATGGCTTTATCCCTTCACAGGGTACGTAGGCAGCTTAGAAGTTTTAATTCTAAGTTCAGTCACAAAATAATAAAATAATAAACAAACGGATTCGTTCTTACCACGAGAAAAGCCGAAACACAACTTCGAGGACGAAGTTGATTCTTAAGGAGGGTAGACTGTAATACCCGAGAATTTTGCAACATAAAATAACTAAATAAGTAAACAAAATAAATAAATAAATAAACAATAACTAAATCAATAACAATAAATAATTATAAGAAATAAATAAACATAGTACATAGATAAGGAAATGAGAAATGAAATTTAATTTAAGAAGGAATTAAAATTCCAACACCCGTAAAGCCAAAGATAATTTAATCAAATAAATTGTACAGGGGAACCCGACACAAATGGACTCGAGAATTCGAGGCCAATAATAAATCTAGACCCGAGTAAAAGTTTAGATCGGAAATTGGAGTCCGGAAATAGCCCGGAAATCAGAATCCGAGAACATTGAGGGATAGAAGTTCGAAAGAGAGGAGGAAATGCCCGACAGATCGCACGACCCGCCCGGACCGAAGTCCAAGCGAAGACCGGGCGGTGGCCACGCGGGGTTCCTTAAAACGGCGCGCCAACCCCGCGCCATGTGGCAGTAACAAACAATGCGAGATTTTCTCGTCCGAATCTGGATTTTTCGACTTCGGTTGCTCACCTTGCGGCTCAAGGCTTACTAGGGCAGACTTTGGACGCCCTTGGAGTCCTTCACATCTATAAATAACCCTCTCAAGTAACCCCGAACACTTTTCAAACCGTACGAAATTTCTCCACACGATAAACCCTAATTCCGGAGTCGTCGGAGGCACGAGACCGAGCAAAGGGACTGTCTTGGACGAAAATCGGAAGGCCTCTAACGTTGTGGTAAGTTCTGATCCGATCTCTTTCCATTCTTGATTCGAAAACAAATCCTAACTTCATCCTTTTCTTTTCTACACCCCGAACCGGATCTAGAACGAAGAACCCGACGAACCGAGGAGATAAACGGTGGACTGGAAGCCACGCCTCCGAATCGACGAGCCGGGACGACCAAAAATCAGTAAGTTAGAACTTACTATGGTTTTGGGCGAATTAAAATACACCTAACTTAACGATCTAATCAAGAAACCTAAAACCTGTCAACACGAAGATCTCTACGGCGCATCATTTTTGCACGATTTTTTCGAACCCATAAACCTGTTCAAACAAGAAAAAGTAAAACACAAAAAACGTTCCTAAGACATAGATCTATCTCCTGTAAAAATTTCATAATTTTTCATTGAGATTTGTATCTGAAATCGACCCCAAACCGAACTGTTCTAAATTTAGATCTCGAAATCTTGACAGAACTTTAGTCCGAACTTGTAGACGTTTTTGACAATAGATATAGACCGATTCAGAACTTTAGTCGAACATGAAAGTTGAAGATATATTTCTTAAGTATCTCTGTATAAAATTTCATCAAATTTAAAGTTAGTTTGCTATGGTAGATATCGAAATTTTGAAACTGCTGTGTAGAAAATTTGGACAGATTATTATCCTGATGAAGATTGACGTTTTTGACTTATTTCCGTAACTCGGATCGAAAAACTTAAAACACAAAAATTGTTCGTCTCGGTGTTTTCGATTCTCTGGTCAAATTTCAGAAATTTTGCACTGAAAACTGATTTTTAGTTAATTTTGGAGTAAACAGTGGTTTTGACAAAGTCAAATCTTGTTGAAACGGTGAAATTAGCCTTTAAGGTTTAAACGAGTAGAAAACTCTTTTGAAGTAAATACATGAAATCAGAATTTTGGAAAATCCCCTTACAAACTTGATTAATTAAAATTAGGGGGTGAGTGCTCTGCAGGGTGCCCTCCTAACGATTCACTTCGTGCCTTTATGGACGATGGTGACCCGCGTGAAATTTGAGATATGTTGCCAAAACGGCATGAGATATATGGCCTACACTCTCGAAAATATCAATTTGGGTTTCCCGAGGCTCCGGAGTGGTACTGGGTATGGCAGATACGGCTGCGGTCGCCGGGCTACCGGCTAAACTTGACGAGATTGCGATGCAATCGTGAAATACTTGAAATACTAAATCTTGGGTGAAATGGGGATAGTTAAAATATTTATTTGTTGTCCATTTAAATTATTAAATGCTTTATTTAAATTATTATGGCCTTTATTTAAGTTATGCTAAATGTGTCATGAATTGGTGCCGTGAATTAGTTATGCAAATTGGTTAGTTAATTAAATTAAGTTATTCATGATCTATTCTTATCATGCTTTTATTTAAATGTTAATTAATGACTTTGAAACCCCACGATCATGTATGTGTTAACTTACTCAGCAAGTTGTGCTGACCCAAACCATTTTTTTCATTTTTCCTTACAGAATATGTGAAATGAGCATGAGCACGTATATGCATGGGGAATTTTTGGGAAACTTTATATTTTAAATTCTTGCATTAGACTATAGTATGAACGGAACTGTTTAACCTGTGTTTTGGCCATGTTGGCCCTATTTACATTTTCCGCTGCAATATTATACTTAGATATTATTATTCCGCTGCATTATAATATTTATTTTGAATTTATATTGTATGGGCTATTTTAATTGTTTTAAATATTTTAAACACTGCAATACCTAGCCTTGCATCTCTTTAGTAAGCTCGGAGAAACCGTGTCTTACTAGGGAGGTATGGCGGTGACATCCCAACCTGGGTGACCAAAAACCGGGGTGTTGCAGCTTTAATTCCAAGCGCAGTTACGAAGGCAAAGGTAGGATTGCAAGGTCTCATAATCGAGTTTGCTCTAATACCATGTTGAAATTCATGAATGGAGGCTCACACCTAAAACCAATTGGTGATAGGTAGAGTTGCTCCCAACCATATAAGATATAAGAGATAAGGTAGTCAGAGGGCCACATCTTACCTTATCCAATATGGGATATCAACACTTTTGCTATGATTCATTAGCGGATCCACTCTTGTGCAAGGTGGGTCAATTGACCCATCAATTGACCCACCAAAAAAATAAAAATATTTTTTTTTCCTTTTCTGAACAGCCTATACATGCTAGAAAAGAGTTGTGAAAGCCCATGCCATGCAAATTACAAAAGGATAAAGGGGAGGGATAGAGGGTTGAATGGGGAATCGACCCTCAACCTATAGGTTGGGTGTCGGGAGACTTAACCACGTGGTACGTCCCCATCCCAAAAAATGGATAGTGCACTAAGGTAAGTCTCTATCCAAAAAAAAAATAAAAATAGTTATATATTAGTGCTAATATTTTTCTGGTGAAATCGAGTATCCCCAGGCCACGTTAGACCCAAGACCAATCTCTCGAGGATTTGCAAGGGCAATTACGGACGTCTCTCCCAAAGCAGTTTTTCGCATACAATGAGAAATAGATCATTATTTTAGAACAAGTATTGAGTAATTTGGGTGTTGGAGATAAATACTATATTGATTGTTATCTTTTCATATTATAAATATGTGTATATATAAGAAAAAATAACATAAGATATATGGGTATATATACTTTAAAAGATTCACAACCTTATTAACATTTTAGTGTTTTCAATGTGGATTTTAATTTTTTTTTTTACTCTCAAGGTATTCAATCCGTGTTTTAAAAAAATATTTACAAATGGTATTTAATACAAATTTTAAAAAAAATTTAAAAAAACTTTAGGTATTGAATAGTCTACTGATTTCAAGACTCCATCAAATGGATTATGTAAGTATACAAAATCAGCCAACTCTACATAGAGTTTCTTGATTTTCTAAATCCTCGACTGTTAAAAGTGACAAAAAATGTAACAAAGTTTTGATTGAATACACGATGCTAAGGTACTCTTCACAATATTCGACCCACCGAATAAAAAATTCTAGATCCGCCACTGCTATGATTTCTCGAAAAAAAAAATGATTTCCTCGTATAGCTAATCTAATGAATATTATTAAGAGTGTAGCTTGGTTAAGTGCAAAGGTCTCATAGTGTCCTCAAATTCAGTAATTTCCTCGAACTCTAGGAACAGTCATTGGGGATGCTCCGCTCACTCCTACCTTTCAAGAGATAATAACAATGAATTCTGTGAGACCAGATAATATGATATGTGAGTTAGAGGCCATTTTTACAAATTTCTGGTAATAGCTGCCTTCAATTCTGTTGTGAACCAGTTTTGAGCAAATGTGTTCACAACCGATGTCTGAACTACTTTGTTGGACCAATCACTACTTTATTTGACAAACTATTTAAAGAAGGAGAAGCTGGCGAATCTACAACATAATCATCTTCAACGGTCAGCGGATCTCTTGCCCGGATCGTGTTCAAGGCGGATGGCAACTAAGATCTTCTATTCCGGGCAACTCCATTCTAAGGAAGGAAGAATTATGTTAACAATATCTTACCTTAGAATGGAGGCTTGACTCACTTCAAATACGTCGGCAGAGGAATGATTGTGTACGACTTGATTATTCTCTTCTCCCTTGAGCCATTGAAGTATTTTGACGAGTGAGAAATACTTCCTTCCAGTGTTCGTGATTTTATCATCTTGAAGGAAGTGATTCGACCAACACAACCTTGGGTGATTGGGTCAATATTGTGCTACTGCGATCTTGATTGAAGTCGACAAATTCAGTCAAGGATCCCAAGGAGTCGTCAATACACGAGCTTAAAACACAACAACTATTGAAGGAGGGTTTGTCAACAGGTTTCGACCAAGGGTGACTTGAAGGGGGAGCCTTCAAGGAATTGAAGTAAGGTCGGAAAGATCTTCACAAAAACAAGGGAGTGTTTTGGTTCGACAATTCAACTGCTTGGAGATTAGAGTTGGACAAACTATTTCGCTATTGTTTGGATCATGGATCAAATTGAACAGGTAGTGAAACCTCCTGGATTGGTATCCCCCAGATGTAGGCTTGTGCCGAACTGGGTCAACAAATCCTTGAGTTCGTTTACTTTTCAGTTTACATTTATTCCACTGCACATTATTATTAAACGGATTAATGAGCCCACGAAAGGTGTTTGAACTAGTTTGCAGGACTAGTATACTAGTTATCCATGCAAACGGACCTAACAATTGGTATCAGAGCCACACGCTCTTCAGCGAGATCCAGATAAACAGGATGGATAGCCAAGGTGGTTCAGTAACCAGACCCCCTTGCTCGATGGATCAAACTATGCCTACTGGAAAGATCAAATAGAGGCATTTCTCATCGAACTAGATGAAGGAGCATAGGATGCAGTAGAGACTTAATACCATCCTCCAGTTGATGAAAAAGATGGTGTGAAAACCCCAAAGCCAAGGAGTGAATGGACTGCAACAGAGAGGCTTGCTGCATCAAAAAATTCCAAAGCACTGAATGCTATTCACAATGCCCTTACAAAGGATCAATACCGGCTTATTGCAGGATGCAAGATTGCATATGACGTCTGGACTACTCTAGCCAATAACTACGAGGGTATGGCACCGGTAAAGAAATCCAGAATCATAACACTTGATGCTCAATTTCATAGAATTGACATGGATGATAATGAATCAGTCGGCCAATATATTGGTCGCATTCGTGATCTAACTAACCAAGCTCTTCAGCTTGGCAAAGAGTACTCTCAACAGGACATTGTAGGTAAAATCATCGGGACGCTTCCAGAAAGGTTCAACGCAAAAGTGGTTGCACTTGAATTATATATAGACTTTGACAAATTACAGGTCGATGAGTTAATGGGTATCTTACAATCTTGCGAAATGGATCACTGTCCTAGGGGCAAGAGCAAACCAGTGGCTTTCAAGTCTGCCACCAAGGACATGGATGACACTTTCCCGGAAGTCATTGGAGACTATAGTGATGAGGAAGAACTTGCCATGTTGTCCAAAAGGCTGAATCAAATCCTAAAGAACCGGAGAACCAGATTCAACTCATCCATGAAGAAGGATGCCGGTTCATCAAGCTCCAAACCCACTTCAAGACTCCAAGTCATTTGACTGAAATAGATCTAAACAATTTAGATCTGAGGATGAAAAGAGATCATTTGCTTTGAGTGTGGGGGAAGAGGCCATATCAAAAAGGACTGTGCCAATCTTCGTCCAAAGGAGTCAAATAAATCATATCAAGCAACATTCAGTGACTCCGAGGACGAAAAGGAATCCAGTGATAATGATCCAGACTATGGAGTAGCATTTGTCGGAACTTGGGATTCAGACAGTGATGATGAACTGGATCCAGGTATATTCACCAACTCTGTCAATATGGTTTCATCTAACATGGTGCACTCTTTTGCCAACAGGGAACAGGAAGAGAGCATTAGCAAACTCAATAATATCTATGAAGAAACGTTCGAAAAGTTGGAGATATCGATGGCTGAGTCAGTAGAACTTGAAGTTGAGAATGGAAGCTTGAAGAAGCACATTAAGAATCTTGAAATCAAAATCAAGAACTTGAAGAGAAACTAAAGGCACTGTCCGAGCAGGTTGATGAACTACTTGAGAAAAATGCAGAACTTCAGAAAGACAATGATGATCTTGAATTAGAGAAGAATGACTACAGACTATGGTATGCTAGTATGCATGGTCAAAAAGACGCTCTTCACACTGAACTAACTGAAGTACAAGAAAAGCTTGCCAAAGCCGAAGGAACTCTTGTGGCATTAAACTAAGGGAAAGCCAAGCTGGATGATGTCATAGCCATGGGAAGATCCAGTGGAAACAAACAAGGCCTAGGTTATCAAGCTTCTACCTCAAAAAGGGAGAGTAAAAGCAAGTTTGTATCCGGAGGAATGCTAGGTGACCATCAAGCTGTCAAGAAGTCCTGTCACCATACAAGAAGGAACAAATGGACAAGAAGACCACCTTCCCCCATTCCTCTCAGATATGATTACTGCAAACTCGAAGGTCACAAAACCAAGAATTGTGGAATCATAGTCAAGGATTTACAAGAAGGGAGACGCATTGTCTGGCCAAATGACAAGATTAAGATGGAGCTAATCTCCATCAAACGTGAATGGGTTCCTAAAGCTCAAAATAGATGCCATGTCGCCTTCCTGTCTCACAAGAAGAAAACCAAAGACATAATATGGTATTTTGACAGTGGGTGCTCAAAACACATGACTCGAGAAAAGAATTTGCTCAAACACTACAAAGAAATCGACGGTGGATTTGTAGTATTTGGAGGTGGCAAAAAGGTTGCTTTAGTAGGACAAGGGATCATTGAAAACAGCGGCTCTCGAGAACTAACTTCAGTGTTCTTTGTTGATGGAATTCAAGCCAACTTGATCAGCATCAGTCAACTATGTGACGAAGACCTAATAGTGCAGTTCACCAAGAAAGATTGTCAAGTGCTCAACATGAATCAAGAATGTGTTATGAGAGGTTTGCGCTCTAAAAATAATTGTTATCAACTTGTTCAAACTTGCAATTTTGGTTCAGTTGCAGGTGACTATGGCATGAAAAGCTTGGGCATCTAAACTTCAAAGATTTAATCAGACTAAGTAGGACAGAAGCTGTGAAAGGTCTTCCTCTCTTCAGGAATGCCAACATTGAATTCTGTGATGAAGGTGCCAAAAACAAGCAGCACAGGAGTTCACACAAGCAGTCTGAACACTTTGGATCAACAAAATTTCTTGATCTACTACACATGGATCTTTTTGGTCCCACTGAGGTTGAAAGTTTGGGAGGTAAGAAATACTCCCTCCGTCCCACCAATCTTGTCCTGTTTGACTTTTTTACACTGTTCATTGTTTAACTTTGACTCAATATTATTGCAAGTATATATTTGAAAAAAATAATCGATTTGGGTCTTGTTAGAATCGTATCATCATGTAGTTTTACAATATGTGTTTTACCTAATTTTTCATTATACATATTTTAAGATATTAATGATTGAAAACGTGCATTGGATTGTGTGCAGAAGTCAAA
Source organism: Hygrophila difformis (assembly GCA_030278955.1). Taxonomy (NCBI): domain Eukaryota; kingdom Viridiplantae; phylum Streptophyta; class Magnoliopsida; order Lamiales; family Acanthaceae; genus Hygrophila; species Hygrophila difformis. Next base: position 19,651,143 of record JAOANR010000004.1, read on the forward strand.
CAAGACAAGTTAAGTAGGACGGAGGGAGTATGTTTTTGTGTGTATTGACGATTATTCTAGATATACTTAGGTTGATTTCCTATGGCAAAAAGGTGATGCATTCAAAGCCTTCGAAAAGTTGTGCAATCGACTCATGACTGAAAGAGACACCAAGGTAAAAGGCATTCGAAGTGATCATGGACGTGAATTTGAAAATGGGTCTTTTGAAGAATACTGAACAGCTCATGGAATCAAGCATGAATACTCCGCACCAAAGACTCCCCAACTAAATGGAGTTGTGGAAAGAAGAAATCGAACTCTGCAAGAAATGTCAAGGGTGATGCTCAACTCAAAAAATGTTGCTGAATTCTTGTGGGCTGAAGCAATCAACACTGCATGCTACACCATAAATCGTATCTACTTGAGAGCTAACTCCCTCATGACTCCATATGAGATATGGAACGGTAAAAAGACATCAATTACTTACTTTCATATTTTTGGCAGCAAATGTTTAGTCCTAAATGACAGGGAATACGTGGGAAAATTTCAAGAAAAGCGCCATGAAGGAATATTTGTGGAATACTCTAACACAAGTAGAGCATACAGAATATATATTCCCAAGACCAAGAAAGTTCTTGAATCCACAAATGTTGCCATAGAAGATGTCTCAAGCAAAGATCCGTCACAACTCAAGGAGGATGAAGATCCCTCGGTATCTTCAAAAAGTCAGAATTCAGAACAGTCTAATGCAGAACGAACTACTACTGGAGTCGAGTCCACCGAAGCGGTCCAAACACCTGGTCGGGACACCTTACTACAAGATCCAGAACAACAGAAAGATCTCAACAGACACATTCACAAACATCATGATCCTGATGATATAATTGGTGATGTCAATGAGAAAAGGAAAACCGGGGGAAGAAAATCGATTTTAAAGAACTGGCTGGGCTACACTGCTACACGTCTAAGGTTGAACCATCCAATGTGGAAGAAGCTCTCCAGGATGAACATTGGATAAATGCCATGCAAGATGAATTACTTCAGTTCAAAAGGAATGAAGCATGGACGCTTGTTGAAAGACCTAAAGACACAAATATAATTGGTACCAAGTGAATCTTTCGCAACAAAAGTGATGAAAAAGGGAATATCACACAAAACAAGGCATGACTAGTTGCTCAAGGATACACTCAGGTCGAAGGGGTGGATTTCAGTGAAACATTTGCTCCCGTAGCCAGACTTGAAGCAGTTCGACTATTGTTATCCATGGCACGTTCCCTAGGGTTCAAACTTTATCAAATGGATGTCAAGAGTGTGTTCCTCAATGGGTGGCTGAAGGAGGAAGTGTATATGGAGCAGCCCAAAGGTTTTGAAGATCCTCATCACCCACATCATGCCTACAAGCTCAATAAAGCACTATACGGGCTGAAACAAGCTCCTAGAGCTTGGTACGAGAGGCTCTCGAAGTACTTACTTGAACATGGATTCGGAAGAGGAAGTCTTGACAAGACATTATTCATAAAAAGAGAAAGCAAAGGAATTTTGATTGCCCAAGTCTATGTAGACGACATAGTCTTCGGATCAACCCATCATTTTCTCAAGGACAAGTTCATCGAAATAATGGGTAAGGAGTTTGAAATGAGTATGGTTGGGGAACTAACTTATTTTCTTGGTTTGCAGGTAGCTCAAAAGAAAGATGACATATTTCTCAGCCAAACCAAGTGTGCTCGGAACATTGTCAAAAAATGTAATACCCGAGAATTTTCCAACATAAAATAAATACAATAAATAAAATAAATAAATAGATAAATATAATAAACATGATAAAGGGATAAAGAATCATAAAAGATGAGAAATGAAATTTAAATTAAAGAGGAATCAAAGTTCCGAAAACCCGGGACTCCGAAGGCAATTTAATTGAATAAATGGTTACACGGGGACCCGACACCGATAGACTCAATAACTCGAGTCCAAATATAAATTTAGGTCTGAATAAAATTAAGATAGGAAATCGGAGCCCGAAGATACCTCGGGAACCCAAATCCGGGAACATAGAGGGATAGAAGTCCGAAAGAGAGGAGGAAAGACCCGACGGATCGCACGACCCGACCCAGACCAAAGTCCAGGCCAGGATGGCGCGGTGTCCGCGCAGTTTTTAAGGGTTTCCCGCGCCAAGAGCGCGCCACATGGCAGAGACGGCCGTTCCGCGATTTTCTCGCCCGATTCCGGATTTTTCGACTTTCGGTTGAACATCTTCGACTCTAGACTCTTAGGGTCAGATCTTGGACGCCCTAGGTCTTAGTTATCTATAAATAAACCCTCTTGGAAGCCCCAAACTCTTGACGAAACCCTACGAAATCTCTCTATACACATCAAACCCTAATCCCGGAGTCGTCGGAGGCACGAGGGCATCCAAAGACTGAACCTTGGACGAATTTCGGAGACCCCTGTCGCTGTGGTAAGCCTTGATCCATTCTTTTCCATATGTGATTCGAAAACGAATCCTAAATTCGATCTTTTTCTATTCCAAACCCCTGATCCGGATCGAGAGCGAAGAACCCGACAAACGGAGAGGATAAACGGAGGACTGGAAGCCACGCCTCCGAATAGAAGATCCCGGACGCTCAACAATCTGTAAGTTAACACTTACTTTGGTTTTGGGTTGTTAAAAGATTCGAACATATAGATCTAATGGAACCCTACCTAAAACCTGTCTACACCGGCGCAGCGCTTTTATTGAATTTATTCGGACCCCTTAAAACGTTCAAACAAGAAAACTTAAAACACGAAAAACATTCCTAAGACACTGATCTAGCTCTTGTAAAAATTTCATAATTTTTCATCGTGTTTCGATATCCGAAAACGATCGTAAACAAGCCTGCTTTAGATTTAGATCTTGAAACAAAGATGGATTCTTTATTCGAACTTGTTGGTGATTTCTACCTTAGATCTAGACCGATCTAGACTTGGCGTTGAACATAAGAGTTGTAGATCTATACGTTATGAATACCTCCGTAAAATTTCAGAATTTTTCGTGATGATTTGATATATGAAATCCAATCCACCCCAAACCGAACTGGTTTAAAATCGGATCTTGAAAACTGGACAGAACATAGATTCGAACTTGCTGGCGTTTTTGACTAGGGTTCTAGGCCGAATTAGATCTTTAGCCGAACATGAAAGCTGTAGATAATTGTCTTAAGATGATCTCTGTAAAATTTCATCAAATTGAGAGTTCATTTGCTATGGTAGATCTCGAAACTTTTAAACTGCTGTGTGAAAACGCGGACAGATTTTTGATCTGACGAAAATTGACATTGTTGACCTGTTTTGGTATCTCGGATTGAAAAAGTTAAAACACGAAAATTGTAGATCTCAACGTTTTGGGGTCAGTCGTGAAATTTCGGAATTTTTGAAATTAAATCTGATTTTAGACGAATTTTAGAGTAAACTGTGGTTGACCGAGTCAAATTTTGATATCTTGTGGAAACGGTGAAATTAGCGTTTGAGGTTGAAACGGATAGAAATACTTTGAAATACGATACACGAAACGAGAAGATTAAAATATTGCGGATTATGACTAAGCTAGATACTGTCAATGTTCTCTGCGGCTTGGGACATAAGAGCCCAAGTGTATGTCTAGGTTGACGTAAGAGCCCTAGCGAAACACTGATCGTATGACTAGCGGACGGATTAACTCTAATTAAAAGATCGACCATGATACATGTGGACATAAGAGCCCAGGCATAAGGCTGGCGGACATAAGAGCCCTAGCGGTGGTGATCTCTAAAAGAATCGAAACGAGACATCGATAAGGGAATCCAATTAAGTCCTTGATAATTTGTGTTTTTAAATTTATGGCAACTTATTTAATTACGTTGCAAGCTATATTGATGATCTTATGAATCCATGTCTTCTAAATTATGCGATTACATGAATTGTTTAAATTATGCACATGTTTTCATTAAATTTAAATAAAGGCTTTGAAACCTCATAATCTTGTACGTGTTAACTTACTCAGCACGTAGTGCTGACCAAACCATTTTTATTTCTTTTCTTCCAGAGTTGAGAATTATGCATCGTCATATGCATACACGGGAAGCTTGGGATGATATATTATTTTGAATTTTTTTTTGTATTAGACTAGATCTTGCATGAACGGGCCTGTTTAACCCGTGATTAGGCCATGTTGGCCCTATATTTAAATTCCGCTGCATTATACTTATGTAAATATTATTTTCCGCTGCAACTTTGATGTATTATTTTTAAATTATATATGAATGGGCTGTTTGAATATTTTAAATTCTGAAAAACCATAGCCTTGCATCTCTTTATTAAGCTCGGAGAAACCGTGTCTTGCTAGGGAGGTGTGGCGGTGACATCCCGACCTGGGTGACCAAAAACCGGGGTGTTACAGAGTGGTATCAGAGCCCAGAATATTTTAAAGCTATTTATTTTAAAGAAAATATCTGATACCAGAGTGGTATCAGAGCCCGGCTATTTTTAAACTATTATTTTTTAAAACCATTATTATTATTAAACTACTATTAATATTTTGACTATCATTTCAAATTTTAAAGTATTATTTCCATGGAGAAATTTTTATTTTAAAAACCCATAGAAAAAAATATATATATATACATAGTGCATTAAATTATTTTTGGGGGGAAATCATCATTTGCATTTGCATATTGCATCTCTTTTATGAACTTAGAATCTTGGCGAATTTGAACTTAGAATTTTGGTGAATTTGAACTTAGAATCTTGGCGAAGTTGAACCTAGAATCTTGGCAAAGTGGAACCCAGAATCTTGGCGAATATTAACTTAGATCTCTTGCTACACCTAGATAACTTAGAGGCTTGACATCGAATTAAGGAAGCTAACTAAAGACTGATCCTGCCTTAGCTCTAGATCGCGTTCATCTAAGCGCACGCCTAAGCATAACAAATCCCGCATCTAGCCATTCCTATCATGGTACGAACTAGAAAACTTCCTCATGTGGAACAATAAGAAAATCAAGTTTTATTAAAACACTTTTTATTCCAAAAATCTTGTTTGGATTTCCAAACAACAAATCCGAAAATTTGAAATTAGAAATTTACGAAACATCTTGTTCGAGCGATCTATCTAAACCAACATAAGCTAATCTATACGCGTTATAACAGAAAATGGCGCCTAGGAGGAAACCAAGGAAGGTGAGTCCAAACGGCACTGACGCTAACCTTTCCAACACTCCCAACAACAGTGGAAGTCCTCAGAACCTAGGGGAACGAGTACCTCCTGCACCCAACAACATGGAAGAACGTCTAAGGACTATGGAGGAAGTCCTTGTAGCATTAGGAAATGCCGAGGTGCATAGGGTACAAACAATACCTCCGCCAGTAGCCCGAGTCAACTACTTGGCATTAGTGAACCCTTACAACCCACCCCATTATGACGGCCAAGAGGATCCGGCCAAGTTGGAAGGTTGGATCCGTACCTTTGATAAGCTCTTGAATGCTATCAAGTGCCCTGAGGAGGAGAAGATACACGTAGTGACCTACTACCTAGGAGGCGAAGCCGATGAGTGGTGGCAAAATCTCCAAGCAAATTCAGTGGAAGACGAAGAAGCCTACACCTGGAAGAACTTAAGGAAGCTTTGAGGGAAAGATTCTACCCACTGAGCACCAAGACTGCGAAGTATGAGGAATTCATCAACCTAAAGCAAGGTGCGCAAACAGTGCAAGAGTACTACAGCAAATTCAAGGAGCTAGTACGATTCGCTGCGAGGATAGTACCAACCGACTCTGACAAGGCTCAGAAATTCGAGATGGGTCTGAACCTTAGTATCCGGGAGATGCAGTAGGACAATTCACGAACCTGCAGACGATATATGATCGCGACGTATCAATTGCTCGAATCCAGCAATCGAAGCGTAAGGAACATGGTGAGTCGAGCAAGGACTCGCAAGGACTTGAGAAGAAGGATCGGAAAGACAACAATAACAACTCTAGGAAAGACAATGGATCCCGAGGGAAAGGAAATAAAGGTCTCAACAATGGGGGAGACGACAACCGTGGTGCGTTATACCACGTTGCCCACGATGCAACCATGCACATCTGGTGCGCCAATGCCCGAAGCCTGGAACCTGCCGTAGGTGCGGCAAGCTTGGTCACAAGGCTAGTGGATGTCGAACGCCAGAGGAGGCGATCGAAAAGAGAGTAGATTTGGTGAACCTTCAGCAAGGAGAGAGTGACGAGGAACAAGACCAAAACCCGAACCTTCTTGAGAATAATAAATAGGCAGTTATGGGGACATAACTGAAGTCCTAAGGGGGAGAGGATGTGATACCCCGTAATAATTTGTTTTTGGAGTTCGACTTGATATCATGTATCCTAAATCATAAATAAACAAATTCAACTTGTTTTGAACTACGTTATGGCTTGATCCCTTCACCGGGTACGTAGACAGCTTAGAAGTTTTAATTCTAAGTTCTGTCACAAAATAATAAACCAAACAAAAGACCTTAGCACGAGAAAAGCCGAAACACAACTTCGAGGACGAAGTTGATTCTTAAGGAGGGTAGACTGTAATACCCGAGAATTTTCCAACATAAAATAAATACAATAAATAAAATAAATAATTAAATAAATATAATAAACATGATAAAGGGATAAAGAATCATAAAAGATGAGAAATGAAATTTAAATTAAAGAGAAATCAAAGTTCCGAAAACCGGGGACTCCGAAGGCAATTTAATTGAATAAATGGTTACACGGGGACCCGACACTGATAGACTCAATAACTCGAGTCCAAATATAAATTTAGGTCTGAATAAAATTAAGATAGGAAATCGGAGCCCGAAGATACCCCGGGAACCCAAATCCGGGAACATAGAGGGATAGAGGTCCAAAACAGAGGTGGAAAGACCCGACGGATCGCACGACCCGACCCAGACCGAAGTCCAGGCCAGGATGGCGCGGTGTCCGCGCGGTTTTTAAGGGTTTCCCGCGCCAAGAGCGCGCCACATGGCAGAGACGGCCGTTCCGCGATTTTCTCGCCCGATTCCGGATTTTTCGACTTTCGGTTGAACATCTTCGACTCTAGACTCTTAGGGTCAGATCTTGGACACCCTAGGTCTTAGTTATCTATAAATAAACCCTCTTGGAAGCCCCAAACTCTTGACGAAACCCTACGAAATCTCTCTATACACATCAAACCCTAATCCCGGAGTCGTCGGAGGCACGAGGGCATCCAAAGACTGAACCTTGGACGAATTTCGGAGACCCCCGTCGCTGTGGTAAGCCTTGATCCATTCTTTTCCATATGTGATTCGAAAACGAATCCTAAATTCGATCTTTTTCTATTCCAAACTCCCGATCCGGATCGAGAGCGAAGAACCCGACAAACGGAGAGGATAAACGGAGGACTGGAAGCCACGCCTCCGAATCGAAGATCCCGGACGCTCAACAATCTGTAAGTTAACACTTACTTTGGTTTTGGGTTGTTAAAAGATTCGAACATATAGATCTAATGGAACCCTACCTAAAACCTGTCTACACCGGCGCAGCGCTTTTATTGAATTTATTCGGACCCCTTAAAACGTTCAAACAAGAAAACTTAAAACACGAAAAACATTCCTAAGACACTGATCTAGTTCTTGTAAAAGTTTCATAATTTTTCATCGTGTTTCGATATCCAAAAACGATCGTAAACAAGCCTGCTTTAGATTAAGATCTTGAAACAAAGATAGATTCTTTATTCGAACTTGTTGGTGATTTCTACCTTAGATCTAAACCGATCTAGGCTTGGCGTTGAACATAAGAGTTGTAGATCTATATGTTATGAATACCTCCGTAAAATTTCAGAATTTTTCGTGATGATTTGATATATGAAATCCACCCCAAACCGAACTGATTTAAATTCGGATCTTGAAAACTGGACAGAACATAGATTCGAACTTGCTGGCGTTTTTGACTAGGGTTCTAGGCCGAATTAGATCTTTAGCCGAACATGAAAGCTGTAGATAATTGTCTTAAGATGATCTCTGTAAAATTTCATCAAATTTAGAGTTCATTCGCTATGGTAGATCTCGAAACTTTTAAATTGCTGTGTGAAAACGCGGACAGATTTTTGATCTGACGAAAATTGACGTTGTTGACCTGTTTCGGTATCTCGGATCGAAAACGTTAAAACACGAAAGTTGTAGATCTCGACGTTTTGGAGTCAGTTGTGAAATTTCGGAATTTTTGAAATTAAATCTGATTTTAGACGAATTTTAGAGTAAACAGTGGTTGACCGAGTCAAATCTTGATATCTTGTGGAAACGGTGAAATTAGCCTTTGAGGTTGAAACAGATAGAAATACTTTGAAATACGATACACGAAACGAGAAGATTAAAAGAATCGAAACGAGACATCGATAAGGGAATCCAATTAAGT